>CM045737.1:37094847-37177347 GCA_024760905.1 Plotosus lineatus | reverse complement strand
TGCGGTATGACACAAATAAGTACAATTCTGTGATGCTCGTTCCTATAAATATTCTGTCAGATACCTGCACTCACTGAATATTGCATAATTTTGGCTTGTACACGCACTGGATGAGAACTATGTCATTGACATTCTGTTTAATTTAGAAAGGCTGACATACCAAAATGTATAAATTATATATTTCAATCCCACGATTTGAAGGGGTTTGAGATGACAGCTGCACTTTAAAGGCAAGCAGAGCAGTAATTATCTGCATTAATAATGACGTCAGTGGAAGATCCCTCCAAAGCTCGGTGTGTGTGCGTGCGCAAGCACACACGTGCGCATATGTACGAGTGTCATTAGTTATGCTTCAGTGTGTCTCCCACTTGGACTGGTACTTTAGAGTTCATTGTGATTATTTCTTCAATAATCCTCGCAGAGCTTGTGGGTCACTGCATGTTTAGAAGTCATTATTGACTGATTATGCTTAATATGAAACTCGGCCATATTCATGAACAACTCGCGGGAATAAACAGGCCATGCGTGGCTCCCAGATTGCCGTCTTTCCCTGAATCTATGGTAAAGAATGGGCTTTTCCTTCCTGATATCCCAGAATGCACTGCAATGTGTTAGTATTGAAAACACAGTCTCCCAATAGTTAATGAGTTTATACACAGCAGTAAATAGAATAAGAGATTTTTATCAGGTTATTTAACACATGCTCAGTATCATTACTGTTAACATGCTAAGTTTCAGGATAACTGGCTGTACTGACCACATTCATCACAAAATCAACAAACACCACGAAAGGAGCATCATTTAAACCCAATGTTCTTAACCAGGCAGTGATGGCCTGGTGGTAAAGCTGTCGGATCACTGATCCCAAGGTTGGGGGGTTCAAGCTCCACTCTCAACAGGTTGTCACTGTCGTCGTCCCCAGTGCAGCTAACTGGGTTATCAAAGGCCGGCCATGTCTCTCACTGTCTACAGTGTGAGGCTGTAAAAGAACCGTTGCTGACTTTTTTCAAGAGCAGCTGCATAGCTGTCGGCGTGTTTCTGCCCTGCGATGGCCTGGCGAGCTGTCCAGGGTGTACTGTGCCCTCACACAGAGTTGGCTGAGATGGGCCTCCCCACGACCCTAATTAGGATTAAGTGGTTCAGAAAATGAATGAGATCTTAACTGCACATATTTTTAAAAAGAGAAATGTTTGCATCAACTCCAATGAAGCTGGACAGATGTATCCTGTGTGTAAAAGTACAGTACTGTACTATGATATTCATTTTCTGTACCAGTTAAATCTAATTAAGGTTGCAAAGAGGCTAGTGCCCATCTCAACCAACTCGGGGCGAGGGCAGAGTACACCTTGGACAGCTCGCCAGGCCATCGCAGGGCAGAAACATGCCGACAGCTATGCAGCTACTCTTGACGAAAGTCAGCAATGGTTCTTTTACTGCCTCTCACCATAGACCATAAGCGACATGGCCGGCCTTCGATAACCCAGTTAGCTGCACTGGAGTACATGATTGTTAATGCGCTGAAAATGTATTTATGAGATTATTTATTCAAAGCTTGTAAGTTACTGAATTAAATCTGCCCTCTTTTGCAATTATCATTTTTCTGTACATGTGTAGTGTATATTTTTAATGTCTCAATGTTCCATGATGCAGCGCCGGTGTGGGGCGGACCGGAGTCTTCATCACTCTCAGTATCGTGCTGGAGCGGATGCGCTACGAGGGCGTGGTGGACATCTTCCAAACAGTCAAAATGCTCAGAACCCAGCGACCAGCCATGGTGCAGACTGAGGTGAGAGACAACAGACCAAAACCAGACTAAATAAATTTAGAGTTTTGTAGACTTGTATCTGCAGATATCTGCACACTGAGCAATCGTACCGTCTGACTGACTTCCCCATTACTACACTCAGCTTACGTACCACGAGTTAGCGCTAGGGTTTCTAAAAAAATTCAGAATTTATCTGAATAATCTTAACTATATTAATGCTATTCCTTATAATATTAAGATATTTATACATCTTGTGTATCATTATTTTCATCATCTCTTATGTCATCTATTTAAAACTTCTAAATATGTCAGTCTGAAAGATTTTTGTTTATACATATTGTTTACAGAGGAGTGTTTGCACATGTACAGTATGTACGGTAGTCTCGGAAAACATTATGAACAGTGAAGTTTTCACCAAAATTCTAAAAAAAAATATATAAAAAAAAACACATACTTTAGTTTCCATTCATTCCTTTCTTTCTATAAATATCCTGTTGTATCACTAGCCAGTTTAATAAAGATGATGGTAAATATAGTCAAACTGTCAAAAATATCTAAACTAGTACAAAGCTTCTGTGATCCCGCCGCACAAGGAAAGACGGGCTGTATTGATCAAGTCACTGTTTACCGTGTGTTTACACCGGAGCACATTGTTCACGATTTGAGAGACTAATGGTGATATTGAGGGAGCTTGGCACATTTGTGATAATCAGAGCAAAGTTTGCAGTCATTGCGATGTACAGACACTTCCCGCTTTACGTTCATTTGTTTTACATATTTTTTGGTTTTACGTTTTTTTTTGTTTTTAAATTGTCAAATTTTGAGTTTAGTATGCTCTCTGTAGTACAAGACGTACCTACGTAGGACGCTTACGTAATACGCTACTTACGCAGCGTCCATTGTTTACAAACAACAGACTGAACGTACCCCTCCTTCTTCCCAGTTCACCACGTATCACCCATGTGTTAAGACGTCATCTCTGTGATTACACTGTTTTGCGGACTTTTGTAACCCTAAGCAAATATTGGTCTGAAGCGTGAGCCTACTAGTGATAGCGGTAATTAGAAAAAGCGGCAAGCCATCTCGTTAGAAACAAAGATGGCTATTATCAAGAAATTCGACCATCGGAACCATTTACAAGCAGAAAGATCGCATCACAGAGCATGTTAAAGGTTATATTTGATACTGTATTTGATATTTGATGAGTGAATTTGATTAAAATTTATCCATTTGAAATTTTTTGCTTGAAATTAATTTGTTTGAAATTAATCTTGATATTATTTTACAATGTTATGTTTATAATAATTGATTTAGGGGTGTTTGAGATACGGTAATGGTACTTATGGATGTATAGCACAGTATGGACGTCATACGTCACTGGAACATACAGTAACAACTTGCATTCAACTGTCTGGAACCCAACTAAAACGTAAGTCGGAGAGCGTCTGTACTACAATTTAATGCCAATCGTGATCAAATGCGGCAGAACACAGTAGGGTTTAATAGACCTTGATGGAATGTAACAGAACTTCATGAGCCATCGTAGGAAATCATGATGTTCCTGACAACACGATTCCCTCAAATTTCCTCTTTCGGATGCAGCCTGCCTCTCCAGTCGTGCTCCAAGTGTGCTCATAAATAGTGGAGCTTTTTTTGAAATGGTGAGCTCATGAACATTGTTCTCCGGTGTAGACCCAGAGTTAAGTATATGTTATTGCAAAACACTCATTCATTTTCTGAAACAGTCAATACTAATTACAGTGGCAGGGAGGCTGGCGACCATCTCAGCCGACTCTGGGCGAGTTCAGAGTACACCTTGGACAGCTTGCCAGGCCATCAAGGGGCGGAAATATGCCGACGGCAATGCGGCCTTCTCTTAATGGAAGTCAACAATGGTTCTTTTACATGAACCTTGCACCATAAACACAGACATCGGCAGCCTTTTAAAACCCAGTTTCATGACAAAACCTTAATGAAATCAAAATTACACATGCCTGTAATGAAAAAAAAGGTACAACAGTACACACTCGGATGGAATCTTCATGCTCTGTATCTTCTAATATTAAAAATGCAGATATAATTAACCTTTATAAATGATTTAAGCAACGTAATAAACTGTAAGTATCGTACTAAAGATTAAAGATGCATAAGGCGTGCGCTTGATGGCGCCTTTAATAAAGTTTAATACCCTTATTTCTGACAGCGAACCTAGTTTTCTTTAATTGTTGGAATTTAATTTTGCATAACGATTCAAGAAGATTTCAGACCTGTATAATAGAAAATGTCTAAATTAAATTTTAGATATGTTGGGTTGGGGGCAGTGGTGGCCTGGTGGTAAGGGCGCTGGATCACTGATCCTAAGGTTGGGTGTTCAAGCCCCACTCTCAACAGGTTACCCAGGCAACAAACTGGGTTATCAATGGCCAGCCATGTCTCTCACCGTCTATGGTGTGAGGTTCATGTGGTCCCCAACCACCGGTCCGCAGAAGAAATAATTAGATAATAAATAAAACGGAAACAATTTGAGTCCGAACGATCTTTAATTTTGAAAAAGTCTATCATCTTGGTTATAGGTTATTTTAGCGCTAAAATGTAACCCACAAGGGGACGACACATGAACAGAGGCGTGCTGGACATGTTTCAAACTATAGTGGGGATTTATATAAAATGTTATATTTACAATACAAACAATTTATGACACATACACACACCTCCGGTAAATTTGCCAAGTGTTGACCGGTCCGTGGTAAAAAAAGGTTGGGGACCACTGATGTAAAAGAACCATTGCTGACTTTCGACAAGAGTAGCTGCACTGCCGTCAGTGTATTTCCACCCTGCGATGGCCTGGTGAGCTGTCCAGGGTGTATTCTGGCCTCGCATGGAGTCGGTTGGGATGGACACCAGCCTCCCCGCAACCCCAATTAGGATCAAGCGGTTACAGAAAATGAATGTGTTGGTGTGTCTGTGTGAGACCATAAAAACAGTCCATGTTTCTAATTGGATGAGCAATTCTATTCCATTGTGTTTTTACAGGATGAGTACCAGTTTTGCTACCAGGCAGGTCTCGAGTATCTAGGAAGCTTTGATCACTATGCAACGTAAAAAGCCATCCCCCCCTCCCCCTCCCCACCCAGTGGCCCCTCTACAGCCTCCTGAGCCATAGAACCCTGCCTAAAACAATTGAACTAGTGACAACTCTACAGACAACAACAAACAATGTAAGAAAAAAAAAAAAAAAAGAAGTAATCCCTGCTGTGAAATTAAACCAAACCTACAGTTTATTTGGCAGCAGATTCCAGAACCATCATTAACGCAGTGCGATCCTAATTGGACGGAGCCCAAGCTGAGGCGGATGGAAGGATCAGCTCAGAAATCAATTCCCTGTATGTCAATCAATCATGAGACGGAACCAAAAGTACTGGCTCAGGCAGCGGGGTGGGAATGATCTAAGTCGGACCACTTATTTTACCTCAAGTGTTCTGATGTGGAGGATATTATTAACCTAGATGTGGATGTATATCTCCAAAATCAATCCTGTAAAGATACAACAAAATAACCAGTGAGTGATGGAGCTGAAATTCAGGACTCGCCAACATGTGTGTTACATCAGTGGGAACGACCGAAGTGGACAGTGATGTGACTGAGCTGAGATCCTTCGGTGTTTACAGTGGGTACTTGCCAATTTCGATTGTTTCTTAAATAATTTGTTCATGAAGTTTTAAGAAGAAAGTATCGGGCGTTGTTAGTGACATCGGCAGGAATTTTACAGAGAGTCTACACATCACTTTCAATTCATTCGAGAAATCAAGACCACACGTGTTCATCTTTTAGAAAACACTAATTCCCCAGAGGACGTTGGTTTTTTTTGTGTGTGTGTGCTTTTTTTTGGGACGAGCTAGCCAATGTCATCACAACACGCCAATGTAGCTTCGTCTTGAAACCGTATGGAGGCAACTGGATTATGACCCCGACAGTATTTTCAGCCAGGAATGAGAAGAACAATCGAGTCTCCACAGCGATTTTTTTTTTCTTTTTTCCACTGAATTGTAGGTATACTGTTGTATGTTACTTTCGACTGGTTTTCCCACTGCCATGTGCTTCAGAATCTGGTAGACATGAACCACCGGCACCACGACACAAACATGTAATCATGGAATTGGTACTCCAGTGACCAACGTTCAGTATAATTCAGATCTTATCTTGTGACCAACCCAACGGCGAAAAAGCTCAAACGTTCCTGACAACCATGCTGGTTGCTCTTGGGCTCCAAGAAAACCTTGTAGGCTCATCACTTCATCATGGCCTCGTTGGCCGATCACAATAAATCTTCGTACTTTAACAACACCAACAAACAGGAAGTGGCGGTATAATTTAATGTGTGCATCTCAGAACTTTTAACCGAGACTCGAACATATATGTGTATGACAGGAAGAGGGGAACCTATCTTCCTTCATTCTATGGATAGGTCAAAATGGTGTGTGTGTGTGTGTGTGTGTGTGTGTGTGTGTGTACTGGAACAATGTTTGAACAGCGGAGCATTCAGATTAATGTGCAGAAGATAGTGATTGCGATGTGAAAGGAGCCGTGTGTAGTCTTTTCTTATTTCCAAAAAGCCTTATTGTTGGAACGTTACGCAAAATTACATTGTTTTATTATTATTATTATTATTATTATTATATTACAGTTAACATAATATCACTTTAAATTTCCTTGTTTAGTTTTGTAACATACAAATACTGTACTTGGTTTTTTTTGTTTTTTTTAAAGAGGAGAAAGAGTTGGTTTTGTTCATATGTTAAAAGACATTCTATTTTTTCACGATAGAAATGTGGACTGTGTGTGTATATATATTTATGCACACACACTCACACACACAGTATATTTAAATGCAAAATACAAAGATGTATCCAAATCTTAGTATGGTTAGCATTTTTCCTGTAATTTTATTTCACTCTTGAGCATGTAATCCTTCCTTTCATTTTTTGTTTGTTTGTTTGTTTATCATGATTTGGTGAATCATGCATACCTTCTTGCTCAGAAAGATGTGAACTCGTGGGTTTGATTTTTTATTCTCATCATTATTAGTGGTGTGAAGTTATGAGGTAAAGGTAATTTTTTTTTATATAAAGAGTAGGATTTCTTAACACCGACTTGAAAGTTAACTTTTATTTTTACATTTTTTATTTTTCATGAACTATACCCAATGTTTTAAAAATTAATTTTCACTTTTTTTTTATTTTACATCATCATCGTTATTATTGTGGGGTTTTTTTTCTCTTTTGAACTCACAAGACTGATCAGCGGCTTGTTATGTATGAACGATGATCCTGAACACGATGTGTAAATAAACAAATCGAGATTATATGTATTTGTATAATTTGACCCACATGTTTTTGTCTGAATAATAATGAATTAAAAAATGAAAAAAATAAAACAAGATATTCACTGAGGAACTTGGTATTGTAGTAACAACCTTCATCTCTAGTCCTTTACTTCTCTCTCCACATATGTAGATAGATAAATACTTTATTAATTCCAGAGGATTAATCTTTCAGCAGTATTTGCAGTAAAGTGCGTGCGCGTATATATATATATATATATATATATATATATATATATATATATATATATATATTATATATATATATATATATATATATATATATATATATTTAATAATATATATAATAATAATTATATATACACACACACACACACACACACACACACACAGGTATCCCTCACTACTTCGCGCTACAATTCATGCGGCTTCAGTGCATCGTTTTTTTAATATTCATTGAATTTAAAAATAAGGAAATATAGGGGGAATAATTAAGGAAAATTCCACAAAAACAAGGCCAATTATGCAAAAAAAAAAAAAAACCCAAACAACCCCCCCCAATACTTAGTGTTATGTGAGGTGTGCATCTGGGTGCGCGTGTGCATCTGTACGTGTGTGTATTTATATTTTATTTACATCTTATGCATTAATTTTTTATTTTGTTTGTTATAAGCATTTATAGCATTGAATATGTATTTATTGATATCACATACACGTACAGGTTCTTCTCAAAAAATTAGAATATTGTGATAAAGTTCATTATTTTCTGTAATGTACTGATGAACATTAGACTTTCATATATTTTAGATTCATTACACACAACTGAAGTAGTTCAAGCCTGTTATTGTTTTAATATTGATAATTTTGGCAAAAAAAGTAAAGAAAAACCAAAAATCCCAATCTCAAAAAATTAGCGCATTTCATCCGACCAATAAAAAAAAAAAAAAAAAAAGTGCTTTTAATACAAAAAAAGTCAACCTTCAAATAATTATGTTCAGTTATGCACTCAATACTTGGTCGGGAATCCTTTTGCAGAAATGACTGCTTCAATGCGGCGTGGCATGGAGGCAATCAGCCTGTGGCACTGCTGAGGTGTTACGGAGGCCCAGGATGCTTCGATAGCGGCCTTAAGCTCATCCACAGTGTTGGGTCTGGTGTCTCTCAACTTTCTCTTCACAATATCCCACAGATTCTCTATGGGCTTCAGGTCAGGAGAGTTGGCAGGCCAATTGAGCACAGTAATACCATGGTCAGTAAACCATTTAGCAGTGGTTTTGGCACTGTGAGCAGGTGCCAGGTCGTGCCGAAAAATGAAATCTTCATCTCCATAAAGCTTTTCAGCAGATGGAAGCATGAAGTGCTCCAAAATCTCCTGATAGCGAGCTGCATTGACCCTGCACTTGATAAAACACAGTGGACCAACACCAGCAGCTGACATGGCACCCCAGACCATCACTGACTGTGGGGACTTCATACTGGACTTCAGGCATTTTGGCATTTCCTTGTCCCCAGTCTTCCTCCAGACTCTGGCACCTTGATTTCTGAATGCCATGCAAAATTTGCGTTCATCCGAAAAAAAGTACTTTCTTCTGCTGCCATTTCTGGTTCAAAAGTGGCTTGACCTGGGGAATGCAGCACCTGTGGCCCATTTCCTGCACACACCTGTGCACGGTGGCTCTGGATGTTTCTACTCCAGACTCAGTCCACTGCTTCCACAGGTCCCCCAAGGTCTGGAATCGGCCCTTCTCCACAATCTTCCTCAGGGTCCGGTCACCTCTTCTGGTTGTGCAGCGTTTTCTGCCACACTTTTTCCTTCCCACAGACGTCCCACTGAGGTGGCTTGATAGAGCACTCTGGGAACAGCCGATTCGCTCAGAGATTTCTTTCTGTGTCTTACCCTCTTGCTTGAGGGTATCAATGATGGCCTTCTGGACAGCAGTCAGGTCGGCAGTCTTACCCATGATTGCGGTTTTGAGTAATGAACCAGGCTGGGAGTTTTTAAAAGCATCAGGAATCTTTTGCAGGTGTTTAGAGTTAATTGGTTGATTCAGATGATTAGATTAATAGCTTGTTTCGAGTAGCTTTTAATGATATGCTAATTTTTTGAGATAGGAATTTTGGGTTTTCATGAGCTGTATGCCAAAATCATCAGTATTAAACCAATAAAGGATCTGAAATATTTCAGTTGGTGTACAATGAATCTAAAATATATGAAAGTTTAATTTTTATCAGTACATTACAGAAAATAATGAACTTTATCACAATATGCTAATTTTTTGAGAAGGACCAAAATACACACACACACCTCACTACTTCGCGCTACAATTCATGCGGCTTCAGTGCATCGCTTTTTTTTTTTTTAATATTCATTGAATAAAAAAAAATAAGGAAATTAAGGAAGAATAGGGGGAAGGAAAATACCACAAAAACAAGGCCAATTAAGCAAAAAAAAAAAAAAAACCCAAAACAAAAATACTACATTGTTATGCGAGGTGTATGCGCACGTATTTATATTTTATTTACATCTTATGCATTAATTTTTAATGTTTGTTATTATAAGCATTTATAGCACTCAATATGTATTCATTGATATTACATATACATGTGTAGGGCATTGGTGGCCTGGTGGTATAGGGCGCTGGATCGCTGATCCTAAGGTTGGGGGTTGAAGTCCCACAAGGTTGTCACTGTCCCCCCCAGTGCAGCTAACGGTTATCAAAGGCGGGCCATGTCTCTCACTGTCTATGGTGTGAGGCATGTAAAAGAACCGTTGCTGACTTTTGTAAAGAGTAGCTGCAAAACGTCAGCGTGTTTCTGTCCCTTGCTAAAGGGTTGTGTCAGGAAGGGCATCCGACATAAAAACCTATGCCAAATCGAATATGCAAATCATTCACTGTGGCGACCCCCGATAAAGCGAAAAAGCCGCATGGAAATCTCCTGTTTCAATCTCATATACATGTACGTATACATCAGTCGGGGGGGGTTGATCCTACCTTGCGGAATTCGGTGGTCGGTGGGGGATCTTGGTCCCAATGAACTGCAGAAAGTGAGGGATCCCTGCATGTGTGATATACAGATATAAGTAAATAAAAACACACACACACATATATTGTCATTATTTTGTCACCTACTGAGCTCATTGATCAGTTTCTTTTTCTTCTTTACATGGAACTGCTTTTTGTTTCTCTTTAAATTCTCTTGTGCTTCATGCACAACTTAAACATGAAAACATAAAAGAGTGACTGTAAAAATTTGCCTTGAACAAATGTGAATTCCCTGGTGTGTGGAATCACATCACAGCCAGTGTGATCCGTTTAGTGAGACTCGTCTCTGAGCACTGACCATTTATTCATTCTCCAATTTAACTGCTGCAGGCTGAATTCTCAAACCCTAAGTCTGTACACTTGCATACAATGCTTGGTTGTTGAAATTTATATTATAAATATAAAAAATACACACCACAAAAAAGTTAAGTAAATTTTCTCAATATTTTTTTTTTGTGAATTGGCCTTATAATTTCAGTTTTTTATTGACAAATATCCTTAAATTTTTTTTGTGTAGTGTGTGTGTGTGTGTATATATATATATATATATATATATATATATATATATATATATATATATATATATGTATATATATATATATATATATATATATATATATATTTTATATGTATATATATATATTTTATATGTATATATATATATATATATATATATATATATATATATATATATATATATTTTATATGTATATATATATATATATATATATTTTTTTTTTTTTTATATGTATATATATATATATATATATATATTTTATATGTGTGTATATATATATATATATATATATATATATATATAATTTTTATGAAAAAAAAATTCTCCTTTTTGTTCCTGGAAAAACTTCTCGCTCGAGTTTGGAAGGAGATTGAATTCTGGGATCTGGAAATTCCAGCGACTGCGTTGGGAACTGAAGTTTGATTTGTTAATCTTATAGTGAAACG
This sequence comes from Plotosus lineatus, assembly GCA_024760905.1. Taxonomy (NCBI): domain Eukaryota; kingdom Metazoa; phylum Chordata; class Actinopteri; order Siluriformes; family Plotosidae; genus Plotosus; species Plotosus lineatus. The sequence continues at coordinate 37,166,234 of CM045737.1, read as the reverse complement.
CACAGACTTCTCTCTGGAGCTCCGAGTAAAAACGGCAGAAATCCTGGACATTTAACAAACGTTGAGACTTTTTGACCTCATGTTGGATCTCCGATGACATCAGCCAACTGTCTGACCAACAACACAACGCTTCAGATTGATTCGGGAAAGTATTGACTCCCTCTCCACTACACATATAAAAGTGAGCATATTGATGGGGAAAAAAAAGAGAAACAAACAAAAAAGAAGAAAAGCCAAACTTCAGAAATGAAAATATTTGTCTTTGTACGAAAGCCAAGTGATCGTGCTTTCAAACTGTTACTTCTAACGGAAATAATAACTGGTTTAAAAACCACTGTGTATGTAGATATGTTGACTTTGTATTAAAGAAATGTTGTCTGAATCTGTTCTTTCGATTATTTACCAACAACATTTACAATTACTAACACACGAGTTTTATTTTATTATTGGCTTTGGTGTTAGCAGATTAAATTAAGTTAAAATTTTAGTTATGATGTCATGTTAGCGTACAGTTAATTTATGGCACACAATATGCATCTATAGATTTTGCTTTTCAATTATTCATTCATTTTCCACCTAATCATAACTAGAGTTGCAGAGAGGCTGGCGCCCATCTAGGCTGACTCTGGGCGATGGCAGAGGACACCCTGGACAGCTCGCCGGGCCATCGCAGTGCAGAACGACACCGACTGCGATGCAATAGACCTTTTCCATGCCTCTCACTATGGACAATGCCGGCCTTTGTTTGCGACATTGGAGTGACGGCAGTGACAACTCTGTGGCAGTGGGGCTTGAACTCTCAATCTTGGGATCAGTAATTCTGCATCGGGCTTCCCCCCAGTTCAATTAACTTCTAATAAGATCCACAACTGGCTAGTTTTTGTCATCTTTACCACAGTTTGCTGGGTTAAACTAGCCAACTATACATTCACTCATTTACTAAACCACTTAATCCCAATTTGGGTCACAGGGAAGCTGGCGCCCATCTCAGTCGACTTTTGTGGGGCTGGTAGTGTAGTGGTTAGGGTGCTGTGCTCATGATCAGGAGCTTGTGTGTTCAAATCCCAGTGAAACCCTCACTGTGCTAAGACCCCTGGGCAACGTCTCAACCACAAGTGTGCCTCTGTTCACCCAGCAGTATAAATGGGTACCAGTAAAAATATACTGGGAAGGTAACCTGCGATGGACGAGCGTCCCATCCAGGGGGAGTTGAACTCCTAGTCGCTTCATGCTGTGGAAACCGGGGCTAACCACCGGCCTGATGAGCCACTGGGTTCGGGTGTAAAAAGCCCAACAGACTTTACCTTAATCCTAATTTGGGTCACAGGGAAGCTGGCACCCATCTCAGCTGACTCTGGGCGAGGTACAACCTGGACAGCTCACTAGGCCATCGCCCATTATATTATTACTTTGAAAGTAAGTCAGATACACTGCGCGACCATAACATTAATAAGAATAATCCCTCAGTAACACTGATTTTCTCATTCGAGCAACACCTGACAAGTGGGATGATTTCAGTAGAAGGTGAACAGTCAGATCTCGAAGTTACTGTGGAGGAAGCAAGAGTGAGCAAATGTAAAGATCTGCATCTTTGACATAGGCCACATTGTGATGTCTAAACAACTTGGTCTTGGTGATCCTGGGTGCAGTGCCAAGGAAGGGCAACCAGTGAAGTGATGAGTGTCGTGGGTGCCCAAGGCTCACTAACGCACACAGGGAGTAAATGTTACATCTGATCGGATCTCCCAGAGCAGTTGCAGCTCAAACTGTTGATCTGGATTGAAATTAAGGTGTCACGACACAGACTGCAGCTTGCTGGGTATGAGGCTGTTCATTTCTTTCTATCATCAGATAACTTCAGATTCAAATTTAAACTAACAGATGTGACGATGAGAATGATACCCAAGGCTGGATCAGAAAATTTGCCGGTTTCTCATTAGCGACTGAACCCAAAAACTGACCCTGCATCAATTTTTTTATTCCTTTTTAAATCACATTCAAAACCTTGGAAAACACCTCAGACGATGTAAAAGTGACACAGAAGGTAGATGCTGTGATTGTGATTCGGAGATTGGTTTATTTATGTTGGATATAGTTCTGTTTTCAAAATATTTTTGAAACTGCAAGGCTGCTGTTCTTTAGGTGGCAGTGCTGGCCTGGTGGTACAAGGTGCTGGAGCACTGATCCTAGGGTTGGGGGTTCAAGTCCCACTCTCCACAAGGTTGTCACTGTCATCGTCTCCCCCCAGTGCAGCTAACTGGGTTATCGAAGGCCAGCCATGTCGCTCACTGTCTATGGTGAGCGGTGCATGTAAAAGAATCATTGCTGACTTTCAAGAGTAGCTGCAAAGCCGTCAGCGTGTTTCTGCCCCTCGCTAAACGGTTGCTTAAGGAAAGGCATCCAACGTAAAAACCTATGCCAAATGAAACGTGTGAATCATTAATATGACTTCCATGAAGACAGAGGCACTGTGGCGACCCCTGAAAGGGAACAGGCAAAAGGAAAAGAAGGTTGCTGTTCTGTTCTTTAGACAGTTGTTCAGAGTTTTAAACTTTAACACATGTTAAATATACATTTGAGGCAGCCGTAGCCTAATGGTTAGAATAGTACCTTTGGGAACACTGGTTCAATTCCTGGAGCAGCAACGAAAGTGTGTGGCCTTTCCCTTCCTCCACCTTCATGGCCGAAGTGCTCTTGAGCAAGACACCTAACCCAAAACTGCTCTCTCAGCACCACAGTGTGTGTGTGTGTGTGTGTCAGCCCACTGTTCGGAGTGCGTGTGCGTGCGCGCTCCCTTTCAACGGGTTGAATGCAGAAGCAATAATTTTCCTTGTGAGATTATACAGTATCAAAATTAAAACTGAAAAATCTAGCGGTAAATAAAAAAAGACTGCTCAGCTCGGGTGTGCTGTATAGTTTCATTCACTTTGCATACATTTAGCTTTAAAAGCTTTTGAACTTCAAATGATTAAATGTAAATGGTTGTGTGTTGACCCTACAATGGAATAGCATAATCTCCAGGGTGTACCCCGCCCTCGCAGAGTTGGCTGATATGGGAGCCGGCCTCCCTGCAACCCTAATTAGGATTAAGCAGCTTAGAAAACGAATGAATGAATTTTACTGTTTCTACCACAAGAATATTGATGTTTTACAGTTCACATTTTTGACCACTAAAGGCAATGATAAACTCAATTATTTATTTATTTGTTTGTTTTTCTAAAATAAAATTGGGTAGCAGAAAATTAGACTGGATAGGTGAACAAATCAGAACATCATCTGCTTTCTTTTTCTCCATCACTAAACTTGGCATTAAGTCAGAAATTATAAAATACTTTGTTGAACTTTAAATGTGTTTTATCTAAACGTGCATAATGCGCTTAAAAACCTGAAAATTCCTCCAAAACTAGGCAAACATGTCAGAGAATATAGTATTACAGTAATCCATGGGGGGCCCAGGCCCCCCTGCGAAATGCAAAAAAAACACAAAATGACTTCTGCCACTTCTGAAGGACACCCATCCACCTATATATTATATAAAATTTATATAGAAGTTAATTTTGAAGTGTTCTATGCATGTTAATTTCATACAGACAATGTGTATTAATATCTAAATAAATTATACACCTTATAATGATAAATATAAATACTGTATAACAAACCTTATAAATAACAAATCCACAGCCATGTCGAGAAGGAGAATCACTGGCGGCACTGGTGCTTGATTGGGACTCGTCAGCACCTCCAGAGCCTTTGCTTTAGTACGCATCATGTTAGTGTCTAAACTCACAGGTGTTGAACTCTCTTTCTCTCTCTCCCCATACACTGCATGTGCTGGTGAGGGATGTGGCTGTTACCTGCAAGCGAAATCTACAGAGCGCACCTGAATTTACTCAGCCATCAGTATGCTATAAATAGCTCCGTGCTCGACCAGTTTCTCTGTTGATACTCTCCCAGTGATTTTGGTTTTTGTTTTTCTCCTCACCGCTACAGTGAACACGATTTTTCCCCACACCCCAGTGCTTCCCCTGAGCTCAATAAAAGTCATTGTTTCATGAGGGAGGAAAGGTGTGTTGGATGCTGGGAAATAGAATCTCGACCAATCAGCTTGCTGGATTCACAGCCAATCAGAACACTCAAGTCAAGCAGGAGAACAGAGCATGTTGGGTAGCGTAGTTCAATGTAGAATTTTGAATAATCTTTAATTTTTTAATTTCCCGATGGGAAATCCCGCAATATTGCGGGGACACAAAGTAGGAAACGCAAAGTGGTGGGGAATTACTGTATTGTAAAGCTTAGGATATCAGTAACAAATGGACTTGAGATTTGAGCCGAATTATAATGTATAGCGACAGGCACATACATGGCTAACATAAATGATGGGCCTCTATCAACATTCAGCTTATTTACGAAATCAGGCTTTAAATAAGTCTTTGCATTCAAAAAAAATAAAGCTAAACGTCTGATATAAATGTTAAAATATGGGTTTCCCTCTGGGCTGTGACCAAACATACAGTGCATTTAGACCAAAGATGGTAATAAAACAATTGGGTTTTTTAGCCACAGGCTTCCAAAAACGGCTATAATGAAATGTGGCATCTTGACAGAACAATCTTAGCGATGTCAAAATTTCACTCAGGGTAGAAACTGATGGCTTCTTCATTACACCACACACACACACACACACACACACACACACACACACACACACACACACAGCCTTCTCACTGATCATCATAAATGTTTTGGACACATCTGGTTGCATGTTTCATATTCTGATTTTTTTTCACCATGTAACTGGGACTCATCCAACAGTCTCTTCACCCAAACTAAATCAGAATTTTCATATGTACTTTTACGAGCATCTAAATTGCTTGTGGATCCGGTGTAATCAGCATGTCGATACACAATAGCTGGGATTAAAACACCCATGAGGATGAAACCCACACCTGTCACTGTTTATATTATTGCTGATCACATGGTCCATTAGTTTAGACTAGAGAGTACAAAGGCCAGTTAAATTTATTGCCAGTAGCTAAAGCCTCCAGGTTTTCACCCACGTTAATTAAAATCACAGCATCCTCATATTACACTGGGAGTAATTCAGCCCTGTTCTCGGTTAGTATGATATTAAAAACCAAATGTCTGCGTTCTTGCTTTCACTGGGAACATGTTATGAGCTAATATTAATTCCCAGTCCGTAAGCTCACTGTGAAGCTGTCCAAATGCCAGGGGCCCTGCTGCTTGCGCTCAACCCATCACCTGTTGCTATTTACGCTCCTGTCTCCCCTGGGCTGAACACATGGCACTAGCATCCTGCTAATCACACCCTCCATTCAGCGCATCCTCTTTGACTAAAGAAGCAGAAGAGGGAGAAAAATAGAGTTGCTCCTTTATTACTGGAGAAAGGAAATGTGAAGTAGGAGTTCGTGGGCTTAATTATGCTCATAGCCATTCACTAGCTCATTAGCGCTTGGCTAAGCAGGGCATCAAAGTGGAGTTTGTGAAAGAGCACCCAAAAGCCACAAGAATTGGGAATAAATAGCAAAGTAATGCATGAGATTATCCACAGCCTGTAGTTTAGTTTGAGATTAATGCGGAAATTGACTCAGTAATGGACTGACCCAAAATATACATGAATTAATTTTGAATAAATAAACGTCGTGACTGTTAGCGAATTTCTTTTGTATAAAATGTGCTTCAGGATGTTCCACCAAAATTACACGTGGATTCAGCCGATGGAACCCACTAAATGTCGTTCCTGTTAGTGCCGTGGACTGATTTTATATGATGTTATTTTATTAGATATTATGTTCAAATATGGCGGCACGGTGGCGTAGTGGTTAGCACGTCCGCCTCACAGCAAGAAAGCCTGGGTTCGATTCCCGGCCTGGGAGTTTCTGTGTGGAGTTTACATGTTCTCCCCCTGCTTGAGTGGGTTTCCTCTGGGTACTCCAGTTTCCTTCCACAGTCCAAAATCATGCACAGTAGGTTAATTGGCCGTTCTAAATTGCCCGTAGGTTAGCATTGTGCAGAATTCAATGGCAAACCACTGCACTAATCCTGCCAAGAAAACCTCCATGAAGATGATAATCAAGGGGTTATCCTTCATGGCCAGTCGCCAAGAGTCGTCCTACGACTCGGAAGGTACCAGACCCATGTTCAAATATAACAGTTTTAGGCAATCATTCATTATATCACACACTACTAATATTTACCATGATGTTTCTTTAGCAAAGGGATGCAAATAACACAAAAAGGCCCTGCAGTCTAATATGTTCTGGAAGTTTCCAACCCCCCCAACCCCCCCCCCTCATGTCTGAAATGAGCTTTTGATTGACAATTACAATCTCAAATGCCTATGCAACCTCTAGATGTTTCTCAAAGGCTAATGTTAGCAATTTAGCATAGCCTTCAGCTTTGTGCCTTCATGGGGTTTATGATATAGATGAGCCTGCGCAGTAGTTGTGATGCCACCATTTTCTGTCACTGTACCATGCATGGATTCCTGCAGTGAGTGTGCATAGTTACACTGAGCCAAGTGTCTAAAGTGGAACAGAAAATAATGGATTTGAAAATAGCAGTACGTCCTAAACTCATTTTCTTTCCTATTGCTTGAAAGAAATTTGCCCTCTCTAACAAATTTATTGTTGTTAGAGAATAACACATTGGTTGAAGGCTAGCACATCCTTTTTACAAAACAGGTACAAATGTTCAACAATGTCCTACACGCTCAGAGGACAACGCTGTTAACCCACTCCTGCATATACGAGATTGTAGAAGTTCATGAACTGGGTTCATGGTGGACAGTGGTGGCCCTGATCAGTAGGTCAGGAATTCAAACCTCAACCATCAATCTGCTTCTGTTGGGCCCTTTACTTAGGCTCACCATCCCTCAACTACTCAGTTATATAAAGGAGATTTAAAAATATGTGTCACTCTGGACAAGGGTGCCAGTCAAATGCCTTAAATGGAAATCGAAGTCTCACTCTTCTTGGCAGAGAAGACAGTTTGTGGTATGTCCCATCCGGGAAGTACACAACTTTATGCTCTATTGGACATTGGATGGCTGTGGCACTGGTACGTTTTGAACTTGTCCCTCCGGACCAGAGGACAGACATATTTTTATACTTCTACTGCTTTACTTGTTCTGGCGCTACAAAGCTCATTTGTATGAATAAATGTGTACATGACTATCATTCATTCATTTTCTGAACTGCTTAATCCTAAATATGGGCATAGGGAGGCCAGAGCCCATCTCAGCCAACTCTGGGCAAGGGTGCGGTACACCACGGACAACTTGCCAGGCCAGGACAGAGCGGACACTCACACAACCATTCATACCCACGCTCACACCTAGGGGTGATTTGGTTTAGTCAATTAACCTGCTGTACTGTGGCCTGGTGGTATAGGGCACTGGATCGCTGATCCTAAGGTTGGAGGTTCGAGTCCCACTCTCCACAAGGTTGTCACTGGTCCCCCCCCCCCCCCAAGTGCAGCTAATGGGGTTATCAAAAGACTGGCCATGTCTCTCACTGTTGATGGTGAGAGGTTCATGCAAAAAAACCATTGCTGACTTTCATAAAGAGTATCTGCATAGTCGACAGCGTGTTTCTGTCCCTTGCGAAAAGGGTTGAGTCAGGAAGGGCATCAGACGTAAAAACCTATGCCAAATCAAACGTGCGAATCATTCGCAGTGGCGACCCCTGATAAAGGGAAAAAGCCGAAAGAGAAATCATCACCACCGTGCATATTTTTGGACTGTAGGAAGAAACCGAAGTACCCGGAGGAAACCCACACAAGCACGGTGAGAACATGCAAACTCCACACAGAAATGCTCGAGCTAGGAATCAATCCCAGGCCTTCTTGCTGTGAGACGAATGTGCTATCCACTACGCCACCGGGCCGCCTTACATGTATATCAAATAAACGTTTATGAAAAGTCTATTAAGTTTTTTTTAATACCTTCAAGAATAAATGAAAAAAAAATTAAAAAAAAATTAATAAATAAATAAATGCAGTGATCTGGAAGATTTAAGCAAACCGTTGCGTGTGATTGCAGTAAAAGTCGGCGCTGCTTGTTCCAGCACGGAGGAACTGAAAGATCTGTGGTGTTTTATTTAGCATTGACTTGGATACTCGAAATAAAGTTGTTCGGTTCTGTTTGTACAGAATAGAAGTCACACGCCTGTGATCAAAAACCTGGTGAAGGACAAGAACACAATTTCCTTCTTTCTTTATTTTGTATTTCTCTCTGGCATGAGCTCTTTCTACCTTATTTCTTCTCAGTCTCACTCCTTTTTTTTTACTCTTAAAGTGCTTGTCATTGCTTTCTAACAGTTTGCATCATGCAGAACTTGCAGGATGATTTCAACCCCCACCCCTACTCTCCTCACCAACTCTTTCAGGCACACAATTAACTGGAGCATTATTTCTTATTCAAATGGATGTAATTATTCAGCCCCATGTGCCATGAATAGAGAAGAGGCTCATGGGCCGGTGGCGTGCATCGGAATGTCTCTGCTGCCCTCTTATGGTCAAAAGCAGAAATTCCTCTCAAGAGGCAGGCAGACGAAAAAATTTAATTTGACCAACAACAGAAAGGTTATCTTCCATAATTCAGTGCCTTTATTCGATGATTATTATTTATTGCCGGTGTGTCATTAGACAGCATGTTGGTGTAGTGGTTAGCATGTGCATGTCAGAGCAGGAAGGTCTTCTTCTTTTCCTTTCGGCTGTTCCCTTCAGGGGTCGCCACAGCAAATGATCTGCCTCCATCTCTCCCTGTCCTCTGCATCTTCTACTCTTACTCCAACGACCTTCATGTCCGCCTTCACCGCATCCATAAATCTTCTCTTTGGTCTTCCTCTGGGCCTTTTGCCTGGTAGTTCCAACCTCAGCATCCTACGACCAATATACTCACTATCTCTCCTCTGTACATGTCCAAACCATCTCAATCTAGCCTCTCTGACTTTGTCTCCAAAACATCTAACATGTGCTGTCTCTCTGATGTACTCATTTCTGATCCTATCCATCCTCGTTACTCGTAGGTACTGGGTTCAATTCCCTGGCTCAGATGTTTTTGTGTGGAGTCTGCATGCTCGCTCTGGACAGTGGGAGGAAACTGGAGTACCGGGAGGAAACCCATACAAGCACAAAGACATGCATTTTAGGTTCACTGGATGAGGAACTTGAATGAGGTTGTGAATGTGAACGGTTGTGATTATTGCCCTGCATTACTTTGGTGAGCTGTTCAGGGTGTAGTCCACCTTTGCCCATTGTAGGCTTAAGCAATTCGGGCAGTGGTGGTCTAGTGGTTTCGGGCGCTGGATCGCTGATCCAAAGATTGGGGTTCGAGTCCCACTCTCCACAAGGTTGTCACTGTCCCCCCACCCACTGTCTATGGTGAGAGGTATGTAAAAGAACCATTGCTGACTTTCGTAAAGAGCAGGCTGCAAAGTCGTTAGCGTGTTTCTGTCCCTTGCTAAAAAGGGTTGTGACAGGAAGGGCATCCGACGTAAAAACCTCTGCCAAATCAAATGTGCGAATCACATGATTCGCTGTGGCGACTCCCGAGTAAAAGGGAAAAAGCCAAAAGGAAGACAGACAGGTTTAAGCAATTCAGCAAATGAGTGAGTACTGTCAGTAAGTTTATAGTTAACAATAATAAAGTCATACGGAATGTTGTGTAACTTCCTGTTTTCACTGAAATCACACACACACACACACACATCACGGAAACAGCTTGAGTGTGCGACTGCATCAATTCTGAAAATCTCTGGGAACTACACCAGGTGAATCAATCAGCGTTTTCCGTTGGTGTTTTGACGGAGGTTGAGAATGTTGGTTTGGTTTTTCTATTAAAGTTTCAAGGCATGTCGTGTCAATGGCACATCTTGAAGTGGATTTAGACGGGTGTTCGTAATCTTGTCTCAGGCGCTCAGTGGCGATGTGTGTTTTAGTTGACAAGTTCCAGCGACTGTGATCTCAGACTTTATAGGACAGGAGCTACCTTGCAAATTATGAGCAACTTTCCCACTTGACTATGCTGTGCTGTGTGAGACTGACTGAGGAAGTTATAAGATAAAGTTTGCCTGACCTTTGGGGAAGAGCTTCAAAAATAAAACTATGCTCTTCTTCTTTTCCCTTCAGGGGTCATCACAGCAAATGATCTGCCTCCATCTCACCCTATCCACTGCATCTTCTCTTACTCCAACGACCTTCATGTCCTCCTTCACCACATCCATAAATCTCTTCTTTGGTCTTCCTCTCGGCCTTCTGCCTGGTAGTTCCAACCTCAGCATCCTACTACCAATATACTCATTGTCCCTCTTCTGTACATGTCCAAACCATCTCAATCTAGCCTCTCTGACTGTATCCAAAATCTCTTACATGTGCTGTCCCTCTGATGTGCTCATTCCTGATCCTATCCATCCTCGTTACTCCCAAAGAGAACCTCAACATTTTCATCTCTGCTACCTCCAGCTCTGCCTCCGGTCTTTTCCTCAGTGCCACTGTTTCTAAGCCATACAACATCGCTCACCTCATCACCGTCTTCTACACTTTTCCTTTCATTCTTGCCGATACTCTCCTATCACACCGGAAACTTTTCTCCAACCATTCCAATCTGCCTGCACACGCTTCGTCACCTCCTTTCCCACACTCTCCATTGCTCTGGATTGTTGAACCCAAGTACTTAAAATCCTCCACCTTCCTTATCTCTGCTCCCTGTAACCTCACTGTTCCTCTTGAGTCCTTCTGATTCACACACACATGTATTCTGTCTTACTGAGGCTAACCTTCATTCCCCTCCTTTCCAGGCCATACCGCCACCTCTCTAGATTTTCCTGCACTTGTTCTCTGCTCTCACTACAGATCACAATGTCGCCTGCAAACATCATAGTCCATGGAGATTCTTGTCTAACCTCGTCTGTCAGCCTGTCCATCACCATCGCAAACAAGATAAAACTATACTGTACCGACTTTCATTCAAATCTTTGAGAGACAGAGAAATTTCTGTACATCTGTATTTGTAGGGAAAGTTGGGCGTACCGTATACTCTGTGGCTTTATTGATGACAGTACTCGGGCACTTGAGAAAATGATGTGTCGTCATTTTGTCATGCTTCCCTGCACTTTGCAAAAGTGGACCAAAAATACAATGTGTATCTGCTAGCCTCTGCACTACTGCGCTGCCGCCCTGAGGGACGCTGCTATTTAATTATGCATTTTTCATTAAACACGTTATATCTAAATACATGGACTTGAGTCAGTGGGTGAGATATACACAGAGGAGAAACAAGAAACAAGTTAGAGGAAAGTCTGGGAATTATTTCACATGGAGTCTTTTTATATAAAAAAAAAACAAAACAACAAAAAAAAAAAACACTGCGACAAATATTGTAGCTTATTTTTAAAATTGGCACAGACAGAAGGGAGGCATGCTACAGAGCTTTGCTTATAACTCAATTTATAAAAAGTTAATAGATTTAAACATGTGCAATACCATTTTAGAAATTCATCCTTTCATTTAATTTCCGTCCCAGGCTCGGCGAAGGTGTTTCTGTGTACGGTTTGTATGTTTCCTGTGCTTGTGTGGGTTTCCTCCAGATACTCCGGTTTCCTTCCACAGTCCAAAGACCAGCACATCAGGCAAATTAGCTGTTCCAAATTACCCATAGTTGTTAGTGTGAATGTTTGTGTATGTATTGGCCCTGCAATGGCTTGGCGAGCTGTTCGCGGTGTGCCCTGCTTTTGCCCAGTGTTAGCTGTGCGGGTCTCCAGCTACCCAAGACATTAGTAGGATTAAGCAGTTTGGCAAATGAATGAGAGTGAATTTTATTTAATTTCTGGACAATTCATTCATTTGCCAAACCTCTTTATACTTCATTAGGTTTGCAGGGCGGATGGAGCCCATCCCAGAAAACTCTGGGTGAAGTGGGGTACACCACAACAGAATGCTGGACATGGGGCTCAAACTCAGGATTTTCTTGCTGTAAGGCAGGTTTTCTAACCACTACACCAATGTCACCATTTTAGCAATATAAAATATACGTAATAGTAATTTATACATGAATGTGCCAGTAGCCTCACACTCCTAAAAGACAGCCTGGTTTTTGTCTTGTAGGGTTTTTATATCATGCTAAAACAACATGAGTCGGGAAAAAGATGCAGGGTTTCTCTTTATTTATTTTTTTTCAATTAAACAACTCAAACTCGTTACAAAAGCATCTTTGAGAATAATATGAAATAAATAATCGAATACATCTAAATATAATATCTCAGGGCAGTGGTGGTCTAGTGGATAGGGCGCAGGATCGCTGATCCGAAGGTTGGGGGTTCGAGTCCCCACAAGGTTGCCACTGTCCCCCCCCAGTGCAGCTAACTGGGTTATCAAAGGCGCACCATGTCTTTCACTGTCTATGGTGTGAGGCAGGTAAAAGAACCATTGCTGACTTTCGTAAAGAGTAGGCTACAAAGCCGTCAGCGTGTTTCTGTCCCTTGCTAAAGGGTTGTGGCACCCGACGTAAAAACCCATGCCAAATCAAATGTGCGAATCAGAGGATTCACTGTGGCGACTCCCGAGAAAGTTCTCCTTGAACTGACCAATGCATGAAGGACATTTCACCTGTCTGCCACCAGGCGGTGTCTTTCTCAAGTTATAGAGACTCTTCCTCAGTTACAAAGTTCATTTACTGTACTTCACAGTGTGGTACAATAGGCATAAAGCCACAAGTGAAAATGCTGTTCATTTGTATTCTTTTTTTTTTTCCATTACAAATCATTCCAAATTTTGCAAGTTGAGTGAAGAGTCGCATTTTTCAAATGTTGACCTGAAAGTTCCTTAATATTTGGTACGAGTGTACATCCATTCCACAAATTTGCGCAAAGCCTTATGATTATTTCTGGTACATTAAACAGATTATACATGAGGAAAATACGGCCTTTTGTGAAAAGCAGTTATATCCATCTTAATCGTTTGCTACTGCTCTAAAACTGTCTACACCGTTTTGTGCTGAGCAATGAATGGAGACAGTTCGACAGAGTAATTTGTCCAGTTTATCGGTTAACTGTCCCCAAGTACAGTGGTACCTCTCCTTACGAAATGAATATGTTCCAGAGGCAGTTTCGTAACCTGGACTTTTTGTAAGTAGAACCGCATTTTACACGTAAAACGCGTGATTCGTTCCAATGCCCCCAATACTACCCCCTAAACCCTGTAAAAATGATAAAAGCATACCTTTTAAGGTACTTACTTCGTGTTGACCAAGTCTTCTTACAAATGTTTATGCAAGGTTAAAAGCCTGAACCAAAAAAATAAATAAATAAACTTGCAATGAGCACACTCGAAAAACTCATGAAACAACAGTAACTCTGTCCTTTACACAAAAAGTATCATGGATATTATGGAGATACAGCTCCATAATAGCCAATGGGAGGCCAGCGGGGCAGGATGTTCCGAGATAGTCAATGGAAGAGCAACTCGTGCATTGTTTGAATTTTTGAGATGGTGCTTTCATAATGTGAACTTGTTTCGTATCCAGAGACAAACATTTTAGAAAAATGTTTTTCGTAACCTGTATTTTTCATTTGTTAGGACTATCGTAAGGTGAGGTACCACTGAATGTCAAGAGATTTTCTGTGATATTTCTAAACCCCATGGCTTCACATGTTCTCCGTACATTAGGAATCCCAGTGTTTCATGTAACTGATGTAGTTATTTCACCATATTATCAAGTTCACAAGGTAACTGAATAGAGATGCACTTGTACTACTTTGTTCATGGAAGCATATTTATATCCCTCCTTCACTCCCTCGCCATGTTAAAAAAGTGCTAATGATGATGATGATAATGATTATGATCTGCACTTTGAGTGAAACTTCAATTCCATTAATAGACTTGGAAATCAATTATAGCTTGCCCTTGACTTAATGTTGTGTGCTAGGAAAACCGCATGGGCACTGAGGTGTTGGTATTCATATTACATGTGCCTGCTGCAGATTAATCCAATAATGTAACAAGCAGCCCAGCAGACCTGAGTGACAGGCTAAATTCAATTAATCCCAGTCACCGATTCAGGGCTAAATGAACTAGAACGGGTTTGCTGTTCTCTGTGAAAGGCCACACAGCTGCTTCATTTCAGTTCATTTCTGTTGTGTTGTTTTAGTGTAACTGCAAAAAGGCAAACTGAATTCAGCACGTAAAATACAATAAAAAAAAGCAACCACACAAATTTGATTCATCAATTTAGAACTGAGCAATCATAGACATTCTTACAATGTGAGATTCACACCAAAAAATTTTCGCCCATCCAGAAATAGATATCCAGTAAGTATCATATGCCAAACACAAGTTTAAATAAACTTTAAGAAGTAGCTGTGTGCTTATCTATGTATTTATCTGTCCATATAATACAGAAGGCGGCACGGTGGCGTAGTGGTTAGCACGTCCGCCTCACAGCAAGAAAGCCTGGGTTTGATTCCCGGCCTGGACGTTTGTGTGGAGTTTGCATGTTCTCCCCATGCTTGTGTGGATTTCCTCCAGGTGCTCCGGTTTCCTCCCACAATCCAAAGACATGCACAGTAGGTTAATTGACCGTTCTAAATTGCCCGTAGGTTCACATCGTGCAGAAGGCAATAGCAAACCACTGCACTAATCCTGCCTAGAAAACCTCCATGAAGACGATAACCAGGGCGTTGTCCTTTATGGCGGGTTGCCAATGGTCGTCCTATGGCTCAGGCACTAGATAGATAGATAGATAATACAGAAATTAAGGCTAAAACAACTCCAACACAATATTTGAGTGTGAGAGTTTTATTTTTGCTGAAAACTGAATATCCCTGTGTCATGTGTACTATGTTTTTTGAGTAAAAAACACGGGTCCCGTCGGCCCTCTACTTACGAAAAATCCAGGTTACGAAAAACATTTTCCTAAATTTTCGTCCTCTGTATATGAAACAACCTCTTACGAAAAGCGCCAAAAGCGTCATTCAAACAATGCGCGAGTTGCTCTCTCATTGGCTGTCTCCCAACATCCCACCACGCTGGCCTCCCATTGGCCAGGAGGGAGCTGAACTGTACCTATTCCTGTACCCATACTTCCTGTTTGTCACACGCGTGAAGGAGAGTTGAACAGGATTGTTGGCTCGTGCGTTTTTTTTGAGAGTGATCATTGCAGCGTTATATTTCGTTATCCATCATGGACCCCAAGAAAGTGATTCCCGGTGACACCGAAAAGAAGTGGGCTGCGTTATAAATCGAAGTGAAGCAGGAGATTAAAAAAACGAAAGTGGGATGTGGTTGAGCGAAATTACAAAGGAGTATGGCTGAAACCCCTCTACAATTGGGACGATATAGAAGCAGAAGGGGACCTTAAAAGCGGAGATACAGTGACGGAGGCGATTATTTCGGGAAAAACAACCGCCATATTTAAGGACCTCGTGAATGAGGGTGGGGGTGAGGGTTCTTCAGACCAGCAAACCCCAGACTTTAAAGCGTCGCATGGGTGGTTCGACAGATTGAAAAAAGGTAAACCATTTTCTTTTACTTTGAACACATTTCATACAAAATTGGTGTACTTTTATAATTTTTAAAGGGTTTATGGGGCTTCTCGCACCCTCTGGAATGATGTCCGGCACCCCCAGGGGGTGCGAGCACCCCTGTTGGAAACCCCTGCTATATAACCACATCACGAGTGTTCATTTCTTGCTGCCTACAAAGATAACAATCTGCATTTACAAGTAATCATGGCCCGAAAAGTGGTTCTTCCTGTTTCGGCGCCAGTGCTGGTGTGGAGGAGAAGAAATTGCATGTATTGTATTGTTTGTTTTGCTGTATGGTATATTTGTGCTCTGCATCTAGTTACTTAACATATTGCAGTGTGCTTTAGCATAATGTCAGAATTGGTTGAAACTCTCCCGTGTGTTTGTTGTTATTGGTTCCGCACACTTGGGAACTTTTCTAAGACTGGGAAGCAGAAGTTGATCAAAGTTATGTCTGTTTCTTCATTAATTTCACTTTTGCCTCTGAGGAAGTCAGGAAAGGAAAAGAGGGCAGACGGAATTGAGAACAGACGTATTTATCGGATGTCCTAGTTTACTGATGGTGAACACAGATGTATAATGAGTCTGCATGTTAGGCTTGTAGCATTTGTTTCCCGTGTAAAAAAAAAATTAAATCCTGGTAATGAAGATAACTTGAATAAAAATAAATAAATAAATAAAAAGGTGTAATGTTTCACGTGTTGAGAGTTTAAAATATAGGATCATTAAACAGCAGGCATATCCTGTTAAATTTTAATTCTAATTTTTTTTTTGCTTTTAAAATGTGTAGACCATCGGCTTCGTTATGCAGGTAGTATTGGAAATAATCGCCTCTCTATACTACAGTGCTTCTCAAATAGTGAGGCACGCCCCTCTTGGGGGGGTGTGTGGTGTGATGCCAGGGGAGCACGTATAACCCTGGGGAAAATGCTTTTTTGCCATAGAGAGATTTCCTTTTGGCAATTTTCCCTTTATCAGGGGTCACCACAGCAATTGATTTGCACGTTTGATTTGACATCGGAAGCCCTTCCTGAAAACTCTTTAGCAAGGGGCAGAAACACACTGATGGCTTTGCAGCTACTCTTTACAAAGGTCAGCAATGGTTCTTTTACATGAACCTCACACCATAGACAGTGAGAGACATGGTCGGCCTTTGATAACCCAGTTAGCTGCACTGGGAGGCAGTGACAACCTTGTGGAGAGTGGGACTTGAACCCCCAACTTTAGGATCAGCGCCCTCTACCATCAGGCCACCACTGTCCACCCATATTTGCCATACTGTACTAGAATTAAGTGTTTATCATTATTTAATGCTTTTTTAATTTTTAATGTTAATAAAAATACAATGTTATGCAGAGATGTATTCATAATTTTATAGACAAATAATACTATTTATAGTCGCGCGCGGGGCGTGAATCCCCCCCCCCCAGATGGGGTGTCACAGAAAATAATTGAGAAGCACTGCAATACACAGGGCAATTCATGCTCAAATCCATACCTAGGAGCAATTTGGAAAATCCAGTGAGCCAACTGTGCATATCTTTGAACTGTTGGAGGACACAGGAGTACCTGGAGTGAACCCACGCAAACATGAGAATATATAAGCTCCAGACAGAAATGCCCGAGCTTGGGAATTAAACCCAGTCCCTTCTTGCTGTGAGGTGGACATGCAAATCACTACACCATCATGTCATCCTGACATGAAAACACAAATATTTTTCTAGATGTATTTACCAACACAGCCAACCAAGATAAATCAGCTACAGCTCAGGAAAAAAAATCAAAACCAGAACCACAGGGATGGTTAAAGGATCACCCCGTGTCCATATGAAACCAACTTTTGCTTTGTGTACAGCCATGAGTCTGTCGGGATACTCATCTGCCAGCTTGACAAATCTAGACTGTGTACTATTTACCCGACACAAGCTAGAACAATAGAAATGAAACATGTGGGTATGTTTACATCTGCTAAGTAGCTGAGAACACACAGTCCCAATGCCAAATTTTCCTAAATGACTCATTCTTTTTTCCCTACAGTTTAGAAACAGACCACTAAAGAATGAAGAAATCATGAGCGTAAATGACAAGAACACCCTTTCCGTTCATCAGCTCGAAAATTTGAACAAAAACTCTTCTCTCTTAACTTAATCGGCAGCAGTCGTGTTCAGATGGAACAGTTGACTATCAAGCATATTAAATTGCATTACAGGGATCCCCTCACTTTCCACGGTTAATGGGGACCGAGACCCCCCCCCGCGCGCGCGCGCACGCAACTGCCGATTTCCGCGAAGTAGGATCAACCCCCTCTAACTAACGTATACGCACACATTTGTATATAATATCAATAAATACATGTTCAATGCTATAAATTATTATAATAATTAAACATTCAAAATAATGCATAAGACGTAAATAAAATAAACATGCACACACGCAAACACAGATGTTCACCTCACATAAAAATGTAAGTAGTTTTGTTGGGGGGCTTTGGGTTGGGTTTTTTTTTTTTGGGGGGGGGGTGTATAATTGGCCTTTTTTGTGGCATTTACCTTAATTTTCGATGAAGATTTTTGAAAAACCCACGATGCACTGAAGCCACAGGAAATGAAGTACAAAGTAGTGAAGGATCACTGTATAGTGGAATGCCTTCTGGAACACAGTGGACAGTCTCCGCGATGGTTGTGATGTCAGGTCATCATGACACCCTACTGAGAGGGTTGGCCCGCCCAGGGTTGTAGTCGGGCGTACACACGAGTATACAGCGTATACTCACTTGTTTTAGCAAGCATGTATGCACTTATTTTGCCTTGCGAGAACATCAAAGTGTTTTTTTTTTTCACTATTGAACAGTTTTTTGTAAATATTGCTTTGTCACCTGTGCCAAATCGTGTTTCCATACTCCATCTATGATCATTCAGTGTATAGAGAGCCAGTATAATAAGACCCATGCCATAATTGGGCAGTGCACATTATCACGAA
Source organism: Plotosus lineatus (assembly GCA_024760905.1). Taxonomy (NCBI): domain Eukaryota; kingdom Metazoa; phylum Chordata; class Actinopteri; order Siluriformes; family Plotosidae; genus Plotosus; species Plotosus lineatus. The sequence continues at coordinate 37,147,716 of CM045737.1, read as the reverse complement.
GGCCTTCAGCAAATAGAATTTGTTTTTATACAGGATCGGGAAATTCCCGGTAAAATCAAAACCATGATTCAAGTTGCTAATTGCTAAGAAATTTAGTTTATACACAGACGCTCCCCAACTTACGTTTTTAATTGGTTCAGGACGGCCGAACACAAGTTGAAAGAACGTAAGTTGTTACAGTGACATATGACGTATGACGCTCATACTGTACTATACATCCATAAATACCATTACCGTATCTCATAAAACACTCCTAAATCAATTATTATAAACATAACATTGTAAAATAATATCTCTGCTCTCATTACAGATCACAATGTCATCTGCAAACGTCATAGTCCATGGAGATTCTTGTCGCACCTCGTCTGTCAGCCTGTCCATCACCATAGCAAACAAGAAGGGGTTCAGAGCTGAACCTTGATGCAGTCCCACCTCCACCTTGATCTCTTCTGTCACACAGACAGCACACCTCACCACTGTCTTACATCTCTCATACATGTCCTGCACCACTCTAACATACTTGTCTGCTACTCCAGACTTCCTCATGCAATACCACAGTTCCTCTCTCGGCACCCTGTCATATGCTTTCTCCAGATTCACAAAGGCACAATGCAGCTCCTTCTGACCTTCTCTGTACTTCTCTATTAACATCCCTAAAGCAAACACTGCATTTGTGGTGCTCTTTCTTGGCATGAAACCAAACTGTTGTTCACAAATGCTGACCTCTGCCCTTAGTCTAGCCTGCACTATTCTTTCTCATAACTTCATCGTATGGCTCATCAACTGTATCCCTCTGTAGTTGCCACAACTCTGCACGTCTCCCTTGTTCTTAAAAATGGGCACCAGCACACTTATCCATTCCTCTGGCATCTGCTCACTCTCTAAGACCTTGGTGAATATTCTTGTCAGAAAATCTACTGCTACCTCGCCTAGACACTTCCATACCTCCACCGGTACGTTATCAGAACCAACTGCCTTTCCATTATTCATCCTCTTCAATGCCCTCCTCACTTCACCCTTACTAATCTCTGCTACTTCCTGGTCCTCAAGAGTCACCTCCTCTCCTCTTTTTTCCTCCCTCATGTTCCTCATTCATCAGCTCTTCAAAGTATCCTTTCCATCTTCCCAGCACACTTCTGTCATCAGTCAATACGTTTCCCACTGCCCTTAATCACTAACTTGCTGTACATCCTTCCCATCTCTATTTCTCTGCTGTGCAAACCTGTATGAATCATTTCATCCTGCCTTACTGTCCAGCCCAGCATACAAGTCATCATACGCCCTCTGTTTGGCCATTGACACCGCTACCTTCACCTTACGATGTCTCCCTGTACTCCTGATTACTCTCTTCGGTCCTCTCAATGTCCCACTTCTTCTTGGCTAACCTCTTCCTTTGTACACACTCCTGCACTTCCTCATTCCACTACCAAGTCTCCTTATCTACTGTCCTTCCAGAGGACACACCAAGAACTCTACCTGTCTCCCTGATCACATTAGCTGTAGTTGTCCAGTCATCTGGAAGCACTTCCTGACCACCCAAAGCCTGTTTCAACTCCTCCTTGAAGACAACACGATACTCCTCCTTTTTCAGCTTCCACCACTTTGTCTCCTGCTCTGCCTTCTTCACCCTTCTCACCATCAGCATCATCCTGCACACCACCATCCTATGCTGTCTGGCAACACTCTCACCCACTACTACTTTGCAGTCACTGACTTCCTTCAAATTACATCGCCTACACAAAATGTAGTCTACCTGTGTGCTCCTACCTTCGCTTTTATAAGTCACCCTATGCTCCTCTCTCTTCTGGAAGAAAGTATTCACCACAGCCATTTCCATCCGTTTTGCAAAATCTATCAACATCTATCCTTTTGCGTTCCTGTCCTGGATACCAAACCTGCCCATCACTTCCTCGTCCCCTCTGTTGCCTGCACCAACATGTCCATTAAAGTCTGCCCCCATGACCACTCTTTCACCTCTGGGGGTACTCTGCATCACTTCATCTAACTCACTCCAGAATCTCTCCTTCTCATCTAGCTCACATCCTGCCTGTGGGGCATAAGCACTAACATTGAACATCACACCTTCAATTTCGAACTTGAGACTCATCACTCTGTCTGACACTCTTTACACTTCTAGAACATTCCTGACCAACCCCTCCTTCAAGATGACTCCGACTCCATTTCTCTTCTCATCCACACCATGAAAAAACAGCTTAAACCCTGCTCCTAAACTTCCAGCCTTGCTACCTTTCCAGCTGGTCTCCTGAACACACAGTATGCCCACCTTCCTCCTCTGCATCATGTCAGCCAGCTCTCCACCTTTTCCTGTCATAGTTCCAACATTCAAAGTCCCCACTCTCAGTCCTAGACTCATGCCTTTCCTCTTCTCTCTCTGCATACGGCACGCCTTCCGCTTCTCCTTCTTCGACCAACAGTAGTCCAATTTCCACCAGCACCCTGTTGGTTGACAGCACTGACGGCCGTTGATGTTAACCCGGGCCTCGACCGATCCGGTATGAAATTAGTAACTGTTCGCATTGTGTATTTTGGCAAAAGTTTTACGCCGGATGCCCCTCCTGTCGCAACCCTCTGCATTTATCTGGGCTTGGAACCAGCGTGAGGACGGACACTGGTTTGTGCTCATCCTCACGGCTGCATTACCTACAATAATATTGAAGATACCGGTTTCATTAAAAAAATATATTCCTTGGGAAAATAGCCGTGTTATGTTTGCATGTACATATATAGTATGTGTCATGTGGATTCTACCTGCAGTGAAATCCCTCAAAAAGATCATATTCCACATGGTGATAAAAGCCATCTGCTTTGGAGCGTGTGTGTTGCGTTGAGAGTGTGTGTGAAGGAGGGAAGGAGACAGGGAGACAGAGTCAGACTTGGTGTCTGGGACAGATCCAGTACATCTATGATCATTAATATTAGTTAATAAATCAGAAATATTCATGAGAGAAATGGGAGGGGAGGGGGGTTAAAGGCTTAAAACTCCTCATTGCTTTTGCAATGTTAAGAATACACGGCTTTATGACGTCCCATAATTCCTTCCAGAAGTGGAAACTCTGAAAAAGTTTAGAGGCTTGTCTTGAGGGGAAAAGCTAAGGACTTTATAAGGATGTTCTTGAGTGTAAAGGAGAGCATGCAGCGTCTATATGTGCAGTTAGCAAATGATAAAGCAGAACAGACTCTACACAATAGCCACTCATCATAGGTGGAGCAACAAAATAACTGCTGTAGGAAGGAAACTCAATCTGGATGGCTTCCATTGCTGTACTGAACTACAGTTGTTAGGTTTTATCGACATGCCAACTGGTACCATTTCTCTTTTTCTTCTCATGTGGCATTTCTTTCACAATAGCACTGTTCATTACTGTCTCAACCCCAGTCCTGACAGAGAATAATCAATCTTCAAGGAAGTGTTAAGATGGAAACATTTACACTGCTTCTTTTCATCCCAAATGTAGCCAAGAAATGATCGGCATGGTTTATGATTTGCACTATAGTCGTGAAACCCAGCTTTGATAATAGTAATACGAGTTTATAGATTCATTCATTTTCTGTAGCCGCTTAATCCTAATTAGGGTCACAGGGAGGCTGGCACCCATCCCAGCCGACTCTGGGTGAGGGCAGCGTACACCCTGGACAGATTGCCAGGCTAGTGCAGGGCAGAAACACTCTGACAGCTATGCAACTACTCTTGTCAAAAGTCATCAATGGTTCTTTTACATGTCTCACACCATAGACAGTGAGAAACATGGCCGGCTGCACTGGGGGGGAGGAGACAAGTGACAACCTCAGTGATCCAGCACCCTTTACCACCAGGCCACTACTGCTAGTACATCACTACTCGCAAGTGATGGCCTGGTGGTAAAAAGCACTCGATCGCTGATCCTAAGGTTGAGGGTTTGAGTCCCACTCGCCACAAGGTTGTCACTGCCCCCCCCCATGTCTGTCACTGTCTATGGTGAGAGGTTCATGTAGAAGAACCACTGCTGACTTTCGTAAAGAGTAGCTGCATAGCCATCAGCACGTTTCTGCCCCTTGCTAAAGGGTTGTGTCAGGGAGGGCATCCAACGTAAAAATCTATGCCAAATCAAATGTGCCAATCAGATCATTCGTTGTTTTACTGGTATGTGTGTTATTCATTTTGTGGTATCAACCAAACTACTTACATGAAAACTGAAAATAAACAGAAAACAGCATAGTTAAAAACAAAAAGGACCCCTTCCTTTTCCCCTCCGGGTCTTTTCCTTTTGGCTGTTTCCTTAAACATTTTCCTGGAAGTAAAATCAAGCCAATCGACACGAATTTTAACTTTAGCACATTCCACATTGAACCAATCAACGCGAACATAAACAAAAGCACATGTTCATTTATGAAGTTAGTGAGCAGGGTGGAAAAACTACATCACTTTCTGACAGGTCCATATCTGGCTCATCACTCCATTCATTCAGAACATCCCATAGTTTTGCTGTAGCAGTTTCTAATGGTTCTTCGGTTGTTGGACATTTACCAAGAGAACACAGTTAAATATTTTCCTGTTTTTTTAAAGCACAGCGGAACAATCAAATGTGTTGTTACTGATTAACATATAGACAGTGGCAGGGGGTCATGAAATACCTTGTAAACTCACTTTTACAGGCAATGAACGCCTCAGGTTACAGAGACTGATAGAATAAAATTGGTAAGTTTGATCTACCATTTTGCTCCCAGTACACATGGGCTGTTATTGGACTCAAGATCAAAAACATTGGGGGGCCGATTATGATGTCAAATACGATATATATTACACACACATATATAAAATGTGTGTACATATATAATATATATATATATATATATATATCATACACACACACACACACATACACACGTTAATGCCATCATAGCGATGCCCATAGGCCTGCTGGGCACGTGCCGCACGTATAACACATACAGTGACACTGATGCCTCAGGAAAGTCTGTCAAACTTTAGAACCACCACCACCAACATCGTTTCTCATATAAATAGCATTAATGGGATCATTATGCTGGAGAGAAGTGGAATGTAATTTACTGGAGGACTGATTTGGAGCATGTTGAGCAGAGGCCGAGTCTCCAAGTTGTGTGACGTCATTTTTTTCAGCGTCAACACAGACATTATTGCCGCGTTAAGCAAAAAAAAAAAATGCATGGTTACTATACCTTGTTGGAGATCAGGCTCCTGGGACCGCTTCCTTCTTTTGCTCATTTTAAAATAAAATGTTTAAGCAGAAATCTAGATGCAGTGGGTCAGTAAATTCCTGAGCAATTAGCATCATGAACTGTGGTTTTGTTTTTGGCGGGAATTTCCGTATCCATTATGAAAACAAAATTTTATTGGCTGAAGGCCTTCTTGACATCCACACTGTCCAATCACAGTATGGCTCTTATTATACCGGGCTGTCCACACTGAATGACTGTAGATCAGACCGCAGTGTTTTTCAACCTTTTTTTGAGTCACACTTTTTTCTTTTAAAAATCTTGAGATACACCACCAGCTAAAAACGTTAAAAATTTAAACTCTGTCGTCTATATTAACAATTGAAAGTGATTCTCAGCAAATTTTCTTGAACAGGAATCAAATAAACGAAGAAATATCCTTTTTTAATAATTTCTACTCACTTCACTGTGAATCCTGGGTCTGTGTGGATGAACAGAGCTGATATCCTGACAGGAATCGAACACCACGCTCTTCCTCGGTCTCTCTCCGCCTCTCGCTCTCTCTCTCTCTTGTTTTTATGGCAGTCAGACTTGAAAAGCTTACTTGGCGCGCGACACCACTGTTGGATATCCTTTCACCACACACCAGGCACACCGGTACCGGTGGAGTTTCATCTCCGGTAAACGTGAATCCAAATGACGGATAGCTTTCGTTGTATTGTCTCGCGCGAAAGGATTTGTTCGACTTCCACCGTCTTTGCTTTCTTTTGACCTCCACTCATACTAAGCCCTTCGTCTGGTTCCGAATTTTGTCCGAGGTCCAGTTCGGAGTTGGTATTTTTCGTTTTCAAAAACTTTTCCATCATGGTCACAGTTGTGTCTTGCTGATCACCGCCACCTGCCATTTAATACACAAAGTAAAAGGCAGTAAAGAGCTAATTCTATGCTTCCCCCTACAGGCGAAGAGTATTCATTACATTATTTTGGACCAATTGGGTGTAATTGGATTTCGCACAACACACCTGACGAGATCTCACGGAACACGAGTGTGCCGAGGCACAGTGGTTGAAAAACACTGGATACGAGGACGGGAACACGATTGGGTCAGGATTATATGCCGGAACCTCTGCAGTCGCCATTTTTTTTTTTCAACGAAGGCATTACTTCCGGTTCAACTGTTCCGGTTTTCCGAATGCGTATGCAACGTTTAAACCAATAAACCGGTTTTATTGAGCAGCTTCTAGTTTTTACATCGAATGCCTTTCCTGACACAATCCTTTAGCAAGGGACAGAAACATGCTGATGACTATGCAGCTACTCCTTAAGAAAGTCAGTAGCTGCAAAGCCGTCAACGTGTTTCTGCCCAGCGATGGCCTGGGAAGCTGTCCAGGGTGTACTCTGCCCTCGACCGGAGTCGGCAGGGATGGGCGCCAGCCTCCCTGCAGCCCGAATTAGGATGAAGCAGTTACAGAAATGATGATGAGCAATGGTTCTTTTACATGAACCTCTCAGCAGAGACAGTGAGAGACATCGCAGGCCTTTGATAACCCAGTTAGAGGGGGGGGGGGTAGTGACAACCCTGTGCAGAGTGGGACTCGAACCCCAACTGAATGATCAGCGATCCAGCACCCTTTACCACTAGGCCATCACTGCCTGGGACAAAAATAATCGACTTGGTCATTTTTTATTGAGGAAAATCATCCAATTATGTATTTTTGGGTGGAAAGTTGAATGACTGGGATTAGCAGTTCAATTTGATGGTCAAATTAAAAACAGGTGTTTTCAACCAATTGGGTGACACTCAAGTGTGAATGAGTGGTCTGCATTATTTAAAGATGGATAGAGGACAGATGCTGCATTAATCCCAGAGGGACAATTCACAAATTAAGTAACCCATTAGACCGTTTGGCCACACACCCCCCCCCTTATTTATATATCTGTGTGTGTATCTATCAATATACTAGTCCTTCTAAAAAAATTAGCATATTGTGATTAAAGTTAATTATTTTCTGTAATGTACTAATAAAAATTAGACTTTCATAGACTTTGGATTCATTGCACCCCAACTGAAATATTTCAGGACTTTTGTTTTAATACTGATGATTTTGGCAGACAGCTCACGAAAACCAAAAATCCCTATCTCAAAAAAATAGCATATTTCATCCGACCAATTAAAAAAAAAAAAAGTGCTTTTAATACAAAGAGTCAACCTTCAAATAATTATGTTCAGTTATGCACTCAATACTTGGTCGGGAATCCTTTTGCAGAAATGACTGCTTCAGTGCGGCGTGGCATGGAGGCAATCAGCCTGTGGCACTGCTGAGGTGTTACGGAGGCCCAGGATGCTTCGATAGCGGCCTTAAGCTCATCCACAGTGTTGGGTCTGGTGTCTCTCAACTTTCTCTTCACAATGTCCCACAGATTCTCTATGGGCTTCAGCTCAGGAGAGTTGGCAGGCCAATTGAGCACAGTAATACCATGGTCATAAACCATTTCCCAGTGGTTTTGGCACTGTGAGCAGGTGCCAGGTCGTGCTGAAAAATAAAAATCTTCATCTCCATAAAGCTTTTCAGCAGATGGAAGCATGAAGTGCTCCAAAATCTCCTGATAGCGAGCTGCATTGACCCGGTCCTTGATAAAACACAGTGGACCAACACCAGCAGCTGACATAGCACCCCAGACCATCACTGACTGTGGGTACTTGACACTGGACTTCAGGCATTTTGGCATTTCCTTCTCCCCAGTCTTCCTCCAGACTCTGGCACCTTGATTTCCGAATGACATGCAAAATTTGCTTTCATCTGAAAAAAGTACTTTGGACCACTGAGCAACAGTCCAGTGCTGCTTCTCTGTAGCCCAGGTCAGGCGCTTCTGCCGCTGCTTCTGGTTCAAAAGTGGCTTGACCTGGGGAATGCGGCACCTGTAGCCCAGTCCACTGCTTCCACAGGTCCCCCAAGGTCTGGAATCGGCCCTTCTCCACAATCTTCCTCAGGGTCCGGTCACCTCTTCGGGTTCTGCAGCGTTTTCTGCCACACTTTTTCCTTCCCACAGACGTCCCACTGAGGTGGCTTGATACAGCACTCTGGGAACATCCTATTCGCTCAGAGATTTCTTTCTGTGTCTTACCCTCTTGCTTGAGGGTGTCAATGATGTCCTTCTGGACAGCAGTCAGGTCGGCAGTCTTACCCATGATTGCGGTTTTGAGTAATGAACCAGGCTGGGAGTTTTTAAAAGCCTCAGGAATCTTTTGCAGGTGTTTAGAGTTAATTGGTTGATTCAGATGATTAGGTTAATAGCTCGTTTAGAGAACCTTTTCATGATATGCTAATTTTTTGAGATAGGGATTTTGGGTTTTCATGAGCTGTATGCCAAAATCATCAGTATTAAAACAATAAAAGACCTGAAATATTTCAGTTGGTGTGCAATGAATCTAAAATCTATGAAAGTCTAATTTTTATCAGTATGTTACAGAAAATAATGAACTTTATCACAATATGCTAATTTTTTGAGAAGGACTAGTATATATATATATATAAATGCAGCCATGAGGTGGGGGGCACCTGTCCTGGATAGCAAACCTGCCCATCACTTCCTCGTCCCCTCTGTTGCCTGCACCAACATGTCCATTGAAGTCTGCACCAATGACCACTCTTTCACCTCTGGGGGTACTCTGCATCACTTCATCTAAGTCACTCCAGAATCTCTCTCTCTCTCTCTCTCTCTCTCTCTCTCTCTCTCTCTCTCTCTATATATATATATATATATATATATATATATATATATATATAAATATATATATCCCAATGCAGCTAACTGGGTTATCAAAGGCCGGCCATGTCTCTCACTGTCTATGGTGTGAGGCATGTAAAAGAACCATTGCTGACTTTCGTAAAGAGTAGCTGCAAAGCCGTCAGCGTGTTTCTGTCCCTTGTCAAAAGGGTTGTGTCAGGAAGGGCATCCGACGTAAAAACCTATGCCATATAGCGCCTCTATACCTCTCTCGGAATCCCCGCTAGAGGTTACGTGATCACGCTATATCAGAACGAGGCCAACAGGGAAACGGCATCTTTTTTGAGGTAATACCATCAAGCTGGACGTTAATGCAGCCGTGAGGGAGGGGCACAAACAAGTGTCCGTCCTCACGCCAGTCCCAAGCCCGGATAAATACAGAGGGTTGCAACAGGAAGGGCATCCGGCGTAAAACTTTTGCCAAAATACACAATGCGAACCATCAATAGTAATTTCATATCAGATCGGTCAAGGCCCGGGTTAACAACCACCGTCATCAGTGCTGTCAACCAACAGGGTGCTGGTGGAAATTGGACTACTGTTGGTCGAAGAAGAAGAGGTCAAAGAAGAAGACGTGGAAGAAGTAGCGGCGGGAGGCGTGTCCGTAGACAGAGAGAGAAGAGGAAAGGCATAAGTCTAGGACTGAGAGTAGGGACTTTGAATGTTGGAACTATGACAGGAAAAGGTGGAGAGCTGGCTGACATGATGCAGAGGAGGAAGGTGGACATACAGTGTGTTCAGGAGACCAGGTGGAAAGGTAGCAAGGCTAGAAGCTTAGGAGCAGGGTTTAGACTGTTTTTTCATGGTGTGGGTGGGAAGAGAAATGGAGTCGGAGTCATCTTGAAGGAGGAGTTTGTCAGGAATGTTCTAGAAGTGTAAAGAGTGTCAGACAGATTGATGAGTCTCAAGTTAGAAATTGAAGGTGTGATGTTCAATGTTGTTAGTGCTTATGCCCCACAGGCAGGATGTGAGCTAGAAGAGAAGGAGAGATTCTGGAGTGAGTTAGATGAAGTGATGCAGGGTTTTGGTGTTTATTGTCGGCGATTATAGTGAATAGCACTAGCTCAGCCTAAATTATAACACTTAAACATTCTAGTTTACGGACTTTGGAGTGCAATACGAGGTGTGATTTTAACGTTATTTTCGGTCATGTTGGAGTTGGTTTTTGTCAGGCTAATTCAGCGTGAGTGTTGTCTAGCCTGTTTTGCCTCGCGTTTTATACAGTGATTTCTACATTTTATTACAAGAATTACCAATTTCTACACGCTATTGTTTGCTTCGTTTAGTCAGTCTGGCTCAACTGGCAGTTCACGACCTGGTTCGCCGAGATCGCCCTTTGTTTACCGTTCAAGACATTTTTTGGCACTTTGGTCATTGTTTACCTTTTGATACTCGCTACTTATTACGTATCTAAGTTTGACATGGCCTCCCGCGAAGTTCTCTGGCTTTTTTCAAGGCACAATCAACAGGGCTTAATCTCGGCATCTCTTGCCTTCCAGGTCTCATATTTTTCTGTCTGAGTTAGATACATTGGCCTCACGCTCGTTGCGACCTCAGTCCATTCGGACTTTTGACCTCGGGGGCCTCCCCCGTTGGGGACCTGGCTGTGTGCCCGGCACCTGCCTCCCTTGAGGGGCGGTCATGTCAGGTGTCCACTGTGGCACAGGTTCATTGGAATGCTCAGGCTGACCCATTTCCTCAAACCCCCGACCGTGTAGTTGTTCCCTTTGCGCCGGAAAGCTCTGCATCTATGCCGGTAAAGAGGGTGCAAAGGGCGGGGTGTGAACTTCATTCACAACCTCCAATCCACTGTCAGCGCTTAGAGGTACCGCAGGCCCAGCCTACGGCAACATTGGAGGTTCCCGACCCCGGTTTGCCTGGTGTCCCTGCCGAACCTACAGTCACGGTCCCGGTTTTGCACGATCATCCAACCTTCGAAACGCCGGTTCGCCACCCCTTTGATCGGTCACAGGAGTATCTGGTTCACTCAACTCCGTGCTTGACTGATCGTTCGCCGACTCATTGTCCATCTACTTCTTTCCATGCTGGATTCAATGAGGAGGCAGCAGGGTTCTCTTCGGATGATCAAGCTTCTGTGTCGCAGTTCCTCGATACGGACGTTTTTTTCGTCTTCTTCATGGCGTCGAGTGAGGGACTTTGTGTAAGTGACTCTTCCTGTGGCCGAATGCCCCTCTCCACTGGCAGAGGCGCCGACATGTTCACTTGTCCATAGGTCATTAGTTACCCCGGAGGAGCGCGCTCAATGTATCTCACTCCCTCACCTGCCTGACTTATGCCATCGTATTCTGGACCCTCTGGATGCGTGTCTATCTCAGCAGGCCGGCAACCTGAACATTCTCTCAGGGAAGTTTTTCCAGACTTCTCGATCCAGTTCGTTCAACTGCCATGCCCGTTTGTGGTCCGTGGAACCGGTAGTCCTTCACGAACTGTATGCTAAATTTCTCTGTGACAAGCCCGTGAAGTCTAATTTGCACCCTGTGGTGCGCCAACCTGTTCCTCAGTGGGATTTAGGGCTGGTTTTGCGTAGTTTGGTTCATTCTCCTTTTGAGCTAATGGCGTTCTAGAGAACTTCTCACGTACAAGACGGCTCTGTTAATTGCGTTAGCTACTGGTAAGCGTCGTAGTGAGCGTTGCGCTCTTCGTCGTGATCAGGGCTACTTCCGTCCTGCTAGGGACTGGTCATTGATCTGGTTTTATCCGAATCCTCAGTTGGTGGCTAAGACTTAGCGGCCCAACCTTGTGCCTGAGCCTGTTGTGGCTAAATCTTTGAAGGATTTTGTTGGCCGTGAGTCTCTGGACTACAAGTTGTGTCTTGTTCGCGCTATTCGGTTCTACGTGGATCGTACATCGCCTGTGTCGGTTTCTCAGGCAGAGTGAAGCTTTTTCTTTCCCTTTCTTCTCGTTCTGTTAACAAGATTATTCCGGATGGATTTTCTAAGTTTATTAAGTACGCTGTCATGGAGGCCTATCAAGCTCTCGATCCGTCATTTCATCCTGAATTTCGGATTCATCCCCATCAGATTTGGCTTTTGGCGTCTAGTCTAGTGAAGGCCAGTAATGTTTCTACTGAGGATATCATGACGGCCTGTGCCTGGTCATGTCAGACCACCTTTACGGACTTTTATCTCTGCTTGTTGGCGGTTCATGTAGACTCGTTGTTTTCTCTCGGTCCGTTGTCGGTGGCGGGTGTTCTCGTCAAACCAGGTTTGCAGCAGCTCAACTGAGCGTAGTATGGTAGGTTTCCTTCCCTATAGCTAGTATGAGGCTGCCAGTTTTGCCTATATTGGGTTATTTTGTATATAACCTGTACATAGGCATCCCTCCTGTGCTGAACAGTAGGAGGAATTTTAGCTAGGGTTACTCTTTTTACTGAATCTGTGCTGAGCCTTCCAGTTTTGGAGCCTTTATAGGGTGAATACTTATTTTTCTGTTGGATTTTGTTCTATGAAAATAAGACCACAGGTGAGTTTACGAGTAAAATAAACCAGTTTCATAGGAAACTAGTGTTTTACGAATAATACTCACCTATGGTCTTATTAGCTTCCCTCCCTGTATCATGTTTGTATGTTGATGGCGTTTCCCTGTTGGCCTCATTCTGATTTCGTGTGATCACGCGACTGCTATTGAGGATCCCGAGAGAGGTATAGCGGCGCTATATGGGTTATAGTCTAACGTATGAAGGCGAAAAGGGGTCACAGAGGGGATAAAAAGAGCTTTGAGATAATTCAGTGGTAGGTGTGTTTCAATGTTCTATGATAATAAGACCAGAGGTGAGTATTATTCTTAAAACACTAGTTTCCTACGAAACTGGTTTATTTTATGTTTGGAGAGGCAAAGCACCGCGTTCAGGTAGAAGTACGGTACTTCATCCATGAAATATGGTGGTAATGCTATCATTGTTTGGACTCGTCATGTTGCATCTGGGGAAGGATAACTTGGCACAGTATGGAATAATGAATTCTGAATTATACATTTGAAAGAAAAATATTCGGACGTTTTGTTTGTGAACGCTCATGGAACACAAGAACAACCTTAAAAGTAGGTTATTCTATCAAGGAATGTTTAAAGATAAATATTGTTTTGGACTTTCCAAATCAAATCCTGACCTTTTAATAGAAATGTTGTGTGAGCAGTGTATTTGAAGGAACCCAGAAACATCCCAAAGTTGAAGCAGTTCTGTGTGGAGGAAAGAATTAAAATTCTAATTTTATCAACAGTTACTACAAACATTCAAAGATGTTATCCCAAGAGGGGTATGTAAACAAAGCCTCATTTACTTTTGCTGCTCACTGATATGTATTACTGTTTGCTTGAATAAGTGTTTAAAAAATGTAATTTGTTTAATTGGGTTCTCTTATCTATTTTTATAAGTTGTATGAAAGTCTGATGTTTTCTGCCGTATTCAGGGCACACATAGAACATTCACAGACTTTGAAGCACCTCAGTCGGTTTCACTTAAGCATAATGTCTGATTTATGACATACTATCAGGTTGTTTAATTAGTCAGACACATTTGGTTACATGATTTATGACACTGTATAACGCTAATATCTAAAAAATAATGTGTACTTGTTCTACCTCACCAGAGAGATGTGTGTTGGACAAAGAGGAGGTGTGACTGAAATGTAGGAATCAAATTGAAGTTATTTGGAGAACTGAATGGTGAATAAAAATGGTGCCAAATAATCTGATACGTTTATTAAGCCGTATGTAGAAGGCATGTATTCATAAATCAAACCTTACACAAGAAATGATAATCCAGTTAATTTAGAAAATCTTGAAATTTTTTAAAATTTAAGCACAAGGAATCTTGATTGTTTGGCTTAATCATATTTGCCAAGCTCTAAATTTATATATTCATTATGCTGATAAGGTTAAATTATTTATGTACAGTCGGCCCTCTACTTACGAAATTAATCCATTCCGGTGCCTTTTTCGTAACTTGGAGTTTTCGTAAGTAGAGGTGCATTTTACATGTAAAACACGTGATTCGTTCCAAGGCTCCCAAGACTACCCCATAAACCCTTTAAAAATGACAAAAGTACACCAATTTTGTATGAAATATGCATGAAATATGTGTTAAAAGTAAAATAAAATTATTTACCTTTTTTTTTTAAATCTCTCGAACCACCCATGTGACGCTTTAAAGTCCGGGGGTTGCTGGTCTGAAGAACCCTCACCCCCACCCCACCCTCTTTCACGAGGTCATTAAATATGGCGGCTGCCTTATCCGAAATAATCGCCTCCATAACTATATCTCTGCTTTTAATGCCTCCTTCTGCTTCAATAGTTTCGAAATAATCGCCTCCGTCACTGTATCTCTGCTTTTAAGGTCTCCTTCTGATTCAATATAGTCCCGATTGTAGAGGGGTTTCGGCCATACTCCTTTGCGATTTCGCTCAACCGCATCCCACTTTCATATTTTTTATTATCTCCTGCTTCCCTTCAATTGATAACGGAGCCCACTTCTTCTTTTCGGTGTCACCGGGAATCACTTTCTTGGGGTCCATGATGGTTAACAAAATATAACGCTGCAATGATCACTCTCAAAAAAACACACGAGCCAACAGTCCTGTTCAACTCTCCTTCACGCGTGTGACAAACAGGAAGTATGGGTACAGGAATGGGTACAGTTCAGCTCCCTCTTGGCCAATGGGAGGCCAGCGGGGCGGGATGTTGGGAGACAGCCAATGAGAAAGCAACTCGCGCATTGTTGTTTTAATGTTTGAATGGCGCGTTTGCCGCATTTCGTAAGAAGAGGTTGTTTCGTATACAGAGGACAAAAATTTAGGAAAATGTTTTTCGTAACCTGGATTTTTCGTATTCAGAGGTTTTTGTAAGTAGAGGGTTGACTGTATTTGTGTTGGGCAGTGGTGGTAGACTGACGACTCCAAGGTTGGGAATTTAAGTCTCACTGTCAACAGTTGTCACTGCTGTCCCCCCCCCCAGTGCAGCTCACTGGGTTATCAAAGGCCGGCCATGTTGCTCACTCTCTATGGTGTGAGGGATGTAAAAGAACCATTGCTGACCTGCATCAAGAGTAGCTGCATAGCCATCAGCGTGTTTCTGCCCTGCAATGGCTTAGCAAGCTGTCCAGGGTGTACTCTGCCCTTACCTAGAGTCAGCTGAGATGGACGCCAGACTCCCTGTGACCCTAACACAGAAGTTAAGAGTTAATCAGTGTAAAAAATTAATGAATGTATTTGTGTTTTTTTCTGTATTTCTTTTATTATTTCAAAAGCAAACATTCATTTAGATGAAGGGCAGTGGTGGTCTAGTGGTATAAGGCGCCAGATTGCTGATCCAAAGGTTGGGGGTTCGAGTCCCACTCTCCACAAGGTTGTCACTGTCCCCCCAGTGCAGCTAACTGGGTTATCAAAGGCAGGCCATGTCTCCCACTGTCTATGGTGTGAGGCATGTAAAAGAACCATTGCTGACTTTCGTAAAAAGAGTAGGCTGCAAAGCCGTCAGCGTGTTTCCGCCCTGCGATGGCCTGGCGAGCTGTCCAGGGTGTACTCTGCCCTCGCCCTGAGTTGGCTGGGATGGGCACCAGCCTCCCCGTGACCCTAATTAGGATGAAGCGGTTACAGAAAATGAATGAACATTCATTTAGAGTACTTTTACCAAAAGCAAACTTTAAATGGGCAGTTGTTGGCAGAGGTGGTTAACGCTCACTACACTGAGGTGTGTTAAAATTATATATATATTGTTTTTACTAATTTAGTGAATACTTTGTAAAAATCAGTAGTTTCATATTAATGACTTGAACGGAAAGTGAGAAAATAAATCAATGAATGAAATTAATGAAAGTTGGTCTGCAGGTACATATGCTCCAATATTTGTGAACACCTGATCTTACTTGGTCAGTTTCAAAAGTATGCAACCAATGAGAACATGATTCTTTTTGACAAGTTTTACAAATGTAATATTTAACATTTAATAATAATAAAAATGCAAATTAGATTATCAAGAAATTCTGTGAAAGCTAAATGTTTCAGTATACATTATTTCCTTAATATTATGGTATGTCTCTGTTTTGCTTTAATGACATGATTTAAGTTGCATCAAAACAATGATTGTATGTTTTGTACATCAGTAGAAGGGATTCATCTCAGGGAGTATCTTACTGCTTATAGGTGTATTATGAACCATTATGATTCTGATGTTTGTTGGTGCTGTACACGCCATACTTCCCTGCTTTTATACAAATAATGAAATATTGTCATTATAATGATAAGTGCTTCTTTAATCTAGTTGTGCAAAAAATTAAAACTTTAACGAACAGTTCAGTAGATATTGGTTCAAAAATCAAATATCTTTCAAATGTCAGAAAAATGGACCGACATTGGGACACATTGGGGTGCCCAGAGAACAATTGGGGGTGAGGTGAGTTGCTCAAGGGCATTTCAGCCTTTAAGGTAGAAGAGGTGATGGTGCAACTTACTCACGCACCACCACACATTTTTCTTCTGATTTGGGAATTGAACCAGCAACCATTTGGTCCCAAAGCCACTTCTTTAAACATCAGGCCATGGATGCATAAAATGGGACATTAAGAACAATGTTAACAACAAGCTCATTCTGTGGCAACTGCCAGAGATTAGGGGTCAGTTGCATGACAATCTCAGAATCACTTAAAAACATATCTGGGGTGGGGGGGGGTGTCTCTTTTTTTTTTTTTTTTTTTTTGTTATACTGAACAGAAAAAAAATTTCACTCTGGCCCCCATACTCCAACAATAAAATGACACAGGAGCAGAATAACTTTAGCATGAAAGCATTATGGAAGGATATTGAAACTTGGCACACAGGTTAATTATACTTCCATCATTTATTTACCTAAATTTCATCAACCTCCCCATGATTCAATATATATATATATATATATATATATATATATATATATATATATATATATATATATATATATATATATATATATATATATATATGCATCAGGACATTTGAAAATTTTTTTTTACGTGTCAACTTTGGCCCAGAACTACAGCTTTTTAAAGATTGTTAATCATTCATATATTATTCTTACAATAAAATTGCTCAAATAGATCCTATGTATTCGAGATACATTTTCCTTTAAAAAAAAAACCCAGTTAATTTGCAGTTTTTTGAACAAATCCTGAATTTGAGAGACCTCAAAAACTGAGGCTTGTTGGCCAGAATTTGCTGGATTCTCTCCATTCACCAGAAACATCTGAAAGTGGGCTCTTGTTCAATTTCCAACTTGTAAGGGATACATTGAAAATTTCCATTGGACAAAAAAATTATGAAAATGTTGGAACTTCAGTTTAAAATTTGGCAAATATTAGTTTCAGATACCAATTATCATTCTTAAAGTTTCAAGAAATTCTGAGATGATCAAGCAACTGCCTTTGGTGAGTTGACAGAGAATGACCCAACAGAATTTTCTGAACTTTGACTAACTTCAAAGAATGTCTGTCTGTCTTCCTTTCGGATTTTTCCCTTTTTTACTTGGGAGTCGCCACAGCGACTGATTCGCACGTTTGATTTGGCAGAGGTTTTTTACGTCGGATGCCCTTCCTGTCACAACCCTTTTAGCAAAGGACAGAAACACTCTGACGGCTTTGCAGCTACTCTTTACGAAAGTCAGCAATGGTTCTTTTACATGCCTCTTATCATAGACAATGAGAGACATGGCCCGCCTTTGATAACCCAGTTAGCTGCACTGGGGGAACAGTGACAACCTTGCGGATAGTGGGACTCGAACTCCCAACCTTTGGATCAGCGATCCAGCGCCCTATACCACTAGACCACCACTGCCCCGCACTAACTTCAAAGAATAAACATAAAAAAATAAAATGAATATGTAGCACCACATCATGAACTTGAGAATCTTTAAGGTTAAAAAATGCTACAAGTAGCAAACCAGTAACTTTTTATTCTTTAAATGAATAATTCAAATGTTGAACTAAAGATGATGGATGTGTAAACATTACATGATCAGGTAGACTTGCTGATACACAAGGCTTTGTGTAAAATAGAAATTATAAATAATTTTGTTAGATTAGATGTTTCTTATTCATTTCATTTTCTGTTTCAGATTTCATCCACGGATTGCTTGTATACTGCTGGGACAAAGGTGCAGTTCATCCCATAACTGTTAATGGAGGTTGATGCCAAAGGCGTGTGCAGGTTAGTGAAGTTCAACAACAAAACTGGCAGTAAGTCACATGCACATGGAGTTCATGTTGCCTTTGGATATTGTCATGCAGGAACATGAATACTGTCAATGAAGGGGAAACTGCAAAGATTTGTAATAATACCTCCCAGATACAAAACAGAAAAGAGTAGTTATGTGCTATATGAACAGAACAAGGTGTTATTGTAAATTCTATCCTATTTGGGTAGCATTGTGTTTCAGAGATTAATACTGTTGACTCATATCACGAAGGTTGTGGGTTCCAACCTCATGGCCAGTGGAGGCCTTGCTGTGTGGAATGTGCACATTCTCTACATTCTTGAGTGGATTTATTCTGGGCACTTTGCCCATAGTCTAAAGATATTTGTGTCTGTGTTAGTCCCAGCCTTTCACTCTGAATTAGCCGGGATTGATTCCAGTTGCTCTGCAACCCTAAACTGAAATAAAAATGATAAGCGGTAGAGATAATAAATGAATGAATGGATGTTCAGCTGTATGTTATCCCTGCAATAGATTGTTTACTTTTTAAGGGTGTACATTGCATCTTGTTCACTAACTATCAGCTAGAATTGGCTTCAGATTTCCTCTCGACCTTGAAATATTTGTGGTATAGATTATGGATGGAAGGACGATACTTATTTTATTAATTTTAAATTCTTAAAATGATCAAAGTTTCAAATTAATTTAGTGAAAGGGGCTACTGTCAGGTATTTAAAAAAAATGATTCATACTATTGAATTTTACTATTAATAGTATTTTAATTATAGTAGATTTTATAATAATTTCACATTATTTATAATAATATTTGATATGTATATTTGCCTTTTTCTGGGCTTTTGACTGCATGCAGGGTTTATATACCCATGATTTCTCTAAAGCATTTCATGACAATGACACTGCACACTTTTATTTGGTTAAATGCATGCATTATTTAACAGCATAAAAGAAAACATTTCCCAGAATCAATAAGCTGGGAATGGAAAAAAAAGAAAAGTTCTCAGAGAGCAAACGCCACAAATTACCCAAATGGTATCAGCAAATAACCAGATCACGACAGGATAATATTTCAGATACAGTACATTTTTGGAGAGTTTTCCAGCTTTAGCTTTTGGCCACACAGTTCAGGATTTTCTGCAGAGGAATCACATTAAACTCTTTCAGGATATTCAGACTCATTTGGGAAAAGGGCAAGAAAAATGATCAGACAGACCATCAGTCTGTCCAGCTCTCTGATCAGCTCATCTCTACACTATCATGTCTCTAGGGCATCATGATGGCATAGTGATTATCATGTCTGCCGCACAGTTCAACTGAACATTTCTGTGTCGAGTTTGACATGAAAAGTTCTCCCCGTGCTTGCTTGGGTTTCCTCTGGTTTCCTCCCATTGCCCAAACACATACAAAGTGAAGCTAATTGGCTGTTCCAAATTGCCACGATCTCTAAGTGTGAATGGTTTAGCACGCTGTTGAGGTGGTACTCCACATTTGCCCAATGTTGACTCAGATAGGCTCCAGACCAATGTTCCCTCTAATTTTTCATGTGTCTGGGCAAACCCACAAGGGGACCACTGTAAGCAACATTAGATGTGCACGCTATGGCCACACACCAGTGTAACGGAATAAGCGCTGGCATCATTGGCTGAACACCTGTCAACTCACTGAGTTACATTGCAAAAGGGTACAGAAAACAATATTATTGGTGTAATTAATTATATGAGACTAGGGCTAATATTAGATATTAATTAATATGTTTCGGTTGAATTTTATTTTATGCACTGCATAAATTTTCTTGTGCACCGAGAATGTGCAAGCAGTACACGATTGCACAAGCGCACAGCTTAGAGGGAATAATGCTCCAGACTCACCACAACCCTTATATGATTGAATAGTTCAGCTTGTATGATTAAGAAGTTCAGCAAATGAGAGAGAGAGAGAGAGAGAGAGAGAGAGAGGGAGTATTACTCTCACTAATTAAAACCATTTTAGTAACCAGCAAGCCAACAGCAACATTACCACCATTTTACTGAAATTTCTAGTTTTTACACTTATAGCAATGCACACTGGGAATTTTTTTTTTAAGAATATGAAATTTCTTCCAAACCAGTGCAAGTAGATATTAGCAGTTTTTGACCCTGTTGGCTTTCCATACCCCCCATTGTGAAGACGCCTAAAAAGAAAAGGGGCAGAGACGTTACAGAAAAGACCAGAAACAACCACCTTCAAACTAATACTATCCGGATCAAGGAACATCTGTAAGTTAATAATGATACTCTGTTATTCTCAAGGCTGATGTTTTTAATACAAATTTAAGGATATTAAACTTTAGTATCTGAAGTATTTCTTATGATTTCTATGATCTTATGATATTATTATAATTATTATTATCATTATCATTATTAAGAGAAAGAGAAGAATCAACAGACTTTTTTATTGTAGCAATCTATAAAGTTCAGCTCAGTAATGCTTTAGTCTATACAGTACAATAATTTATTTGAGAAAGAAGTCACATGATGATGAAACCATCTGTCAAGATCAAAGTTTGAAGTGGTTTTTGCAGTCTAGTAATTATTTAGATTATTATTATCTAGTTGTTAATTAGAGTTATTAGTCTAGTTATAGTATATACATTATTTCTGCTCTTTGTTCATTTGTTTTTGTCAGATTTTATTTATTTATTTATTTATTTTCTAACATATCAGACTGTAAACAAAATGGATTTATACACCCTACATATTATTTTCTTTCTTATTTCTATAGAATGTTCTTTGTGTGGGGTTAAACCTCCAGTATATTGAATAGTAAAGGAAATATCCACCCTGAAACACATCAAATATGTTTATGCAATAATGTAAGGCAGGGCTGAGCAGAGGTTGCCCTGTGGTAGGATAACTGGTCCCAAGGTCAAGGGTTCAAGCTCCACTATCACTGGGCTGTCACATAGTTGCCTGAGTTGCCATAGTTGACTGAGACGGGCACCAGCCTCACTTTTGATTACCCAGTTAGTTGCACTGGGGGACAGCAGGGACAACCCGATGAGAGTGGAGCTTAAACCCCCAACCTTGGGATAAGTAATCCAGCACCTTACCACTGGCCCTTCATTAATGAGTGAACATGGCTATATATTTGTGCTGTGATTGTAACATTTAATGCAATGTTTACATGATACATGCTCTGATCCCAACTTTCGTAAAGAGTAGGCTGCGCCGTCGTCAGTGTGTTTCTGCCCTGCGATGGCCTGGCGAGCTGTCCAGGGTGTATCATGCCCCCACCCAGAGTCGGCTGAGATGGGCGCTAGATCCCCTGTGACCCTAATTAGGATTAAGCGGGTCAAAAAATGAATGAATGTTCCAATTCCTGCTATGTTGAATAAGGCAGAGTCTAATAGAAGCACCTGACAGACATAGTGCACTAGGGCTGTAGCGCATTAGAGGGCTAATGAGGGCTAAAGAGGGCTCGACAGAACGGGCCCCTCACATCTGGTTTTAGTAAGCAGAGCTGTTTACCTTCATCAAAGGATCCTAATGAAATCTGATATGGTTCTGAATGCTTTGGAATGTCAGTTGTATTATGGTTGTATACTTTGATTTACTGAGATACATGTGCAGTGGAATTTTTTTGGTTTGAAGTAATAGGAAAGAAGTATTTAAATGAAAATCCAAGTTTGATGAAGCCTGTCAGACTTCCATAAGTATTCCCGTTGATTATCAAATCTAGGCAATTTTCTCATGTGTCACAAACATGAAAAAAAAAAACCAGTAAGAGAAACAGACTCTTCTTATTCTTCTTTTCCTTTCGGCTGCTCCCTTCAGGGGTCGCCACAGCGAATCATCTCTCTCCATGTCACCCTATCTTCTGCATCTTCTTCTCATACACCAACTACCTTCATGTCCTCCTTCATCACATCTATAAATTTCTTTGGTCTTCCTCTAGGCCTTCTGCCTGGTAGTTCCAGCCTCAGCATTCTACTACTAATATATTCACTGTCCATCCTCTGTACATGTCCAAACCATCTCAATCTAGCCTTTCTGACTTTGTCTCCAAAACCACTTGCATGTGCTGTCCCTCTGATTCCATCCTCATTACTGCCAAGCTGCCTCCTGTCTTTTCTTCAGTGCCACTGTTTCTAAACCATACAACGTCGCTGGCCTCAACACCGTCTTGTACACTTTCCCTTTCATTCTTGCTGATACTCTTCTATCACACGTCATACCGAACACTTTTCTCCAACCATTCCAACCTGCCTGCACACGCTTCTTCACGTCTTTTCCACACTCTCCATTGCTTTGGATTGTTGAGCCTAAGTACTTAAAGTCCTCCAACTTCTTTATCTCTGCTCCCTTTAACCTCACCTGTCCTCTTGGGTCCTTCTTGTTCACACTCATGTATTCTGTCTTACTGATGCTAACCTTCATTCCTCTCCTTTCCAGGGCATACCTCCACCTCTCAAGATTTTCTTGCACTTATTCTCTGCTCTCATTACAGATCACAATGTCATCTGCAAATGTCATAGTCCATGGAGATTCTTGTCTAACCTCGTCTGTCAGCCTGTTTATCACAATAGCAAACAGAAGGGGCTCAGAGCTGACCCTTAATACAGTCCCACCACCACTTTGAACTCTTCTGTCACGCCGACAGCACACCTCACCACTGTCTTTCATCTCTCATACATGTCCTGCACCACTCTAACATACTTCTCTGCCACTCCACACTCCCTCATGCAATACCACAGTTCCTCTCTCGGCACCCTGTCATATGCTTTCTCCAGATCCACAAATGGCTCAATGCAGCTCCCTCTGACTTTCTCTGTACTTCTCTATTAACATCCTTAAAGAAAACACTGCATCTGGGGTGCTCTTTCTTGGCATGAAAACAAACTGTTGTTCACAGATGCTGACCTCTGCCCTTAGTCTAGCTTCCGCTGTTCATTCCCATAATTTTATCCCTCTGTAGTTGCCACAACTCTGCACATCTCCCTTGTTCTTAACAGTAAGAGAAACAGACAACCCAACTTTATTTATTATCTTCAGAGATGTACCCCTTGCAAGCACACTTAATGTCCAATTTATAGATACCTGTAGGTACAAAGTCTCTACTGAACACAGTATTCAATTCAAGAAGTAAACAATATCATACCTTTAATATGTTGTACAATTAAATTAAACAATGAGGCTAGAGTAGGAAGTTAATACAGTCGGCCCCAAACTTACGAAATTAATCCGTTCCAGAGCCCCTTTCGTATTGTGGGGATTTCGTAAGTTGGGGTTGCATCTTACATGTTAAACGCCTAATTTGTTCCAAGGCTCCAGTCTTTGAACTGGATAAACCCCATGAACCCTTTAAAATGATAAAATTACACCAATTTTGTATGAAATATGTGTTAAAAGTAAAAGAAAATTATTTATTAAACCATTTAAACATTTTATTAACATATTAAACCATTTTATGAACATATTTATTAATTAAACCATTATTAAACATTTTTTATTAGCACACACGCCCACAAGACGTGAATTCAAAGCGCATTCCCTGCTTGACCATTTACTGAATTAAAACAACTTAAAAAACTAAACTAAAAACTAAAGCGTTATTCCTTCTCTCTCTCTCTCTCTCTCTCTCTCTCTCTCTCTCTCTCTCTCTCTCTCGCTCTCTCTGTCTCTCTCTGTCTGTTTCTCTCTCTCACGTTCTCTCTCTTTCTCTCTCTCTCTCTCTCTCTCTCTCTCTCTCTCTCTCTCTCTCTCTCTCTCTCTCACACGTGCGCGCACGTGAAATCAAAGCGCATTCCCTGCTTGACAAACTCACCTTTAATTTGATTCGTTGAGGGATCGGAATTCCAGATGAGCACAAATGCGCCCACATTTATTAAACATTTACTGAATTTAACAACTTAAAAAACTAAACTAAAAACTAAAGAGTGAAGCTTCCTTCTGTCTCTATCTGGGAGGCCAGCGGGGCGGGATGTTGAGAGACAGCCAATGAAAGAGCAACTCGCGCGTCGTGTGAAATTTTGATTGGCGCATTTGAATTTTGAATTTCTTTTCGTAAGAGGGGGTTGCTTCGTATCTCGGGGACGGAAACTCAGGAAAATGTTTTTCATAACCCGGGGATTTCGTACACAGGGCTCTTCCTAAGTTGGGGGCCGACTGTACTGTGTTAAAATCATTTTGAATATCATACAGAACCTGAAGTGGGTTTTTTTAATATTATCCAAAAATCCTGAAGTTGAGTTATTAGGAAATTGTGTTATCAGGAAATTTTTTTTTTTTCCTTCCTGCTTCCAGCACATGAAGTCTAAGAACTGACGTTTCACTTTCTTTCTGAGCAGAGACCTCTCTAAAGATAATAATACTTCAGCAGTCAGTAGTTATGCAGAAACATAACAAAAGTAAATAAACACCCCTCATTACAGAGTTACATCTGTGCAATTCATTTGATAATTTTGAACTTATAAATATCTTATTATTTTTTATTTTATAATGCAGCATATAAATTGTTTATAGCCAATAGCTATGCTATGAACAAAAGAGTTGTCTGATTTCCAAAAAAGGGCGAATTGAAGGTCAGTATGAGGGCAGATCTTACCAAAGTCCGATTGCACAAAACCTTGGGATTCCTCTTGCAACAGTCCATACAGTGATTGTTTAATTCAACAGCAAACGCAAGCAATTAACATCCCTCTATGGTCGTCCTTGGATCGCTTTCAGGTGTCTTTGGACTGTCAAGTGGACGGCTGAAAGTAAGTTGTAAGGCGTTTGATGTTGCAGAGAATCTCAAAGTAGGTCAAAATACTGCTATGAGGTATCTGCATCAACTTGACTACTGTGTTTATTTATACCTATCTATAGTTCTTTCTAAAATTTCATCATATGGTTGAATGATGTCGAACACCAGTGATTAAAGATGATTAATAGGAGGAACAAGCATGTGAAAGGTCAGGGCTCACTGTTAGCTCGTAAAAACAGAGGCAAGAGCTTAATTTCTCAACTTTTTCTGATGCAATATTCGACAACATGATAAATTCAACATAGAAGTTTTGGGGGTTCTAATTTAGATTCTGAACTCAAAGCCCCAGAATGTGATGCAAAGCATGCAGTGTGAAAATTTTGTGGATAATTGTCTTCATGCATCATTTGTTTGGAAATGTAACTTTGACATAGCATCCTGTGTCTCATTTAGATATTAGTTTATATAAGCAATAATTTCTGATCTAATCAAATCTGATCAAACATGAACCTCAATTTGTTCATCTCTTTCGCAGAGTATTTATTCTGAATTTTGACATAAAGATCTATCGTTAATAGGGCTGCATGGTGCCAAAATCAAGATTTGTCCTGTAGACACAGAAATAGGCTCTAAGTCATGTAGCCTGGGAAACCAAAAAAGGAAATCATCAATGCTGCAAACAAGCATTACAAGTGATAGAGCCATTCTAATTGTTTTAGCTGCCTCACTAATATTTTGAATAATTGGAATATTCTGGTAAGCTTATGTGTACTCCGTGAGCCATGATATATTTTTGCATCACAAATGTATTTGTAGTCTGGGAGTAACGAGGATGGATAGGATCAGAAATGAGTATATCAGAGGGACAGCACATGTAAGATGTTTTGGAGACAAAGTCAGAGAGGCTAGATTGAGATGGTTTGGACATGTACAGAGGAGGGATAGTGAGTATATTGGCAGTAGGATGCTGAGGTTGGAACTACCAGGCAGAATGCCTAGAGGAAGACCAAAGAAGAGATTTATGGATGTGGTGAAAGAAGACATGAAGGTCGTTGGAGTCAGAAAAGAAGATGCAGAGGACAGGGTGAGATGGAGGCGGAGTATTTGCTGTGGCGCCCCCTGAAGGGAACAGCCGAAAGGAAAAGAAGAAGAAGAAGAAGAAGAAGAAATGTATTTGTAGTTTTGTACCGGAGCCATGATACAAATGTTACTAACAATACTAATGGGTACATTCTTGTTTATACAAATAAAACAGACAGATCACAAATACAAACTGAAAGTAAAGTAAGCCATTTTTCCAGGTGTACTTTCTCCGCCACGCCTTTTTCAATTTAAAAACCCCAAATGCTTCTCAAAGCCAGAGGTATTTGGACATGGAACGTTGCACTACTTTAGTTTAATCAATCTATTATGATTAATTTTGAATCAAAAGGTTTGAGAGTGTAGTGACATTCTTTATTTTATAATTAATCTTTAGGTAGGATTACACTATATGTCAGATGTTTTTAAAAATAATTCAGATTACAGTATATGTGATTGTTTTTGTACCTTGTGAATTTGGTACATATTGCAAGCAGACCATACTCTTATCCAATTTGTTCTGTTGAAAATATATGTGTTTCTTTACTTTTATGCTTTTTTTTTCACAATTGAAATTTTATCTCATTGACTCATTCATTCATCTGCCAAATGATTAAGCCATCTAGAGTTGCCGGGAAGATGAAGGCTCCTCCCTAAACAGTTCATCAGACCATCACAAAGTCTGTACACCCACGACCATTCATACTCACGCATGGGGATAATTTGGACAAGCTCATTAGCCTAATGAGCATGTCTGTGAGCAGTGGAGGGGAACTGGGGTGCTCAGAGCAACCCCATAATCTTGCTGTGAGGCAGACGTGATAACGACTGCAGCACTGTGGCACCCTGAGTCTTAACTTATGTTGTTTTTTAATTATAGAGCTCATCTATGGCCCATGATAATCCTGCCCTCAATATACTGTACATGAAAAAGAATGTGTGCTAACTCCGTTGGAAACAATCAAATTATTTTTTGATATGTTGTATTAATCCCACATGGGAAATTATTGCCTCTACATTTAACCCATCCAAAGTCACACACATAAACAGTAAGCACATACAGGAATCGAACTAGCAACCTTTAGGTTCCAAACAAACGGGTCTAACCATGAGGTCATGGCGCCCCATGGAATGCACTTTCGTTTAAAAATAAATAAATAAAAGACACACTAGCAGTATTACTAACATTCTTCCTACTCAATACTTTTCATTCTGCCATTTATTTTCTGTAATCGCTTAATCCTAATTAGGATCACGGGGAGGCTGGTGCCCATCCCAGCCGACTGCAGGCATGGGAAGAGTACACACTGGACAGCTCGCCAGGCCACCACAAAGCAGAAACATGCCGACGGCGTTGCAGCCTACGCTTAACGAAAGTCAGCAATGGTTCTTTTACATGAACCTCCCACCATAGACAGTGAGAGATATGGCCGGCCTTTGATAACCCAGTTAGCCGCACTGGGGAAATGTTTGTGATTAATTCAGTTCATGCAGTTGAATTTTTAAAGCAATTTTTACGATTGAAATTGTCGCAAAGCAGATCTACACAGTAAACAAATTTGTTGAAGAATTTATACGTGATTTTAAACTTTTTTTTTTTATATATAAATTCTATATATTCTATATATGAGAAAACCTGTGGCAATTAAGCATGTATTTGTTTGTGTTACTTGAGTTAAGATCTAGATCAGTCTGATATGCTACTTCTAGTCTTTCCTGAAATATTTTCATTTTTAAATAACACAGAATCCTGCATCTCCTTTTGCACTGTTTTTACTTTTGGTAATGCAAGCTGGCAATGGAAGACTTTCTTTTACATCTTATATAAGTTATAGCACTGGACTGAGGTTACCTTGATGTTCTTTTCTTATAGTAAGGTACTGTATTTTCTTACATTCCTATTTGTGCCATCACAGTGATCAGGCAGGAATGGTGTTCAAAATTCGTTTTAAATAATTTTAACATATTCCTTTATATGCCCCGTGCCTGGAAAAAAGTGGCCCCCACACGCCCGAGGCCATTACCCGTAAGTCGGACAGGGCAGCACGGTGGTGTAGTGAGTAACACGTCCACCTCGCAGCAAGTAGGCCTGGGTACAATTCCTCACTTTGGCGTTTCTGTGTGGACTTTGCATGTTCTCCTCGTGCTTGAATGGGTTTCCTCCAGGTTCTCCGGTTTTCTCCCACAGTCCAAAAACATCCAGAGTAAGCTAATTGGCTGTTCATCCAGAGTAGACTAATTGAGTGTTGGCTCCCCCGATGGTCTGGAAAGCTGTCCAGGGTGTACCCTGACCTCACCCAGAGTTGGTTGAGATGGGCGCCAGTAAAAACTGTTACTTCTAGAGCATATGCGTCGGATCCAAAGATGCAGAAGACCATGTAAAGAAGATTCAACGATTTAATTTTTTGAATTGGGAAATCTAAATCACTGGAAATAATTATTCATGGGAAACTGGTCGAGCACAAAGAAGGATACCAGGAGTCAGAGAGATCACAGAGAAACGGAATCACAAGGAAGGACAATTTTCTGACTCCGGAGGGAAGTGGGCCACTCCTATTTATAGCTCGCTGATTGCTGAATGGAAACAGGTGCGTTCTCTGGACCTCACCTGCAGGTAACAGCCACGTCCCTTGCCAGCGCCTGCAATGAATGGAGAGAGAATTAACGCAGCCAGCCAGCACAGACCATAACAAAAACACCTTTACCCTCATTAATGCATTTGTTCAATTAGAAAGAGTGTGTGCATCAATTAATGTTCATATTATACGATGTCAGTGACCGTGGCAGAAAGGCTTGTGTGTGTGTGTGTGTGTGTGTGTGTGTGTGTGTGGGTGTGTGTATGTGTGTATATATATATATATATATATATATATATA
This sequence comes from Plotosus lineatus, assembly GCA_024760905.1. Lineage (NCBI taxonomy): Eukaryota > Metazoa > Chordata > Actinopteri > Siluriformes > Plotosidae > Plotosus > Plotosus lineatus. The sequence continues at coordinate 37,118,860 of CM045737.1, read as the reverse complement.
TATATATATATATATATATATTATGTGTGTGTGTGTGTGTGTGTGTGTGTATATAAAATGTATGCATGTAGGTACAATGTGTATAATGTACTGTATATAAATCCAATGGGTATTGGCTTCTGTGAACAGAAAGAACTTGAGCAGCACATTTTAATTATTATCTGTTTTCAGTTTGGCAGATCTGGAGTAAGGCCCACAGGATGATGCGATTACCTGAACAAAAGGATTAATTTGAAAAATAGACAAACCAAGCAAGTGTGCCACCATGATGTCAGACAGCGCAAGCAACGATGCATTAAATCTGTCCTTCTGCTTCACCATTAACAAACCCCCATTCAATATCACCACCACCATCGCGTCAGCCTACTTCTCGGCCGTGTTCTGTGTGCTGGGCCTCAGTTCCAACTTGTTTGCCTTCGTAGTGCTCGTCAAGTCCTATCAAAGAACACAAAGCCGCTCTCGCTCTTCCTTCCTTCTCTTCCTCGGTGGTCTCGTGGTGACTGACTTTCTGGGTCTGCTGGTCACTGGAGCGATCGTGGTCCCTTCCCGTTTCATACAGTTCAACTGGATGGACCTAGACCCCCACTGTAATTTGTGCAACTTCATGGGCATGTCCATGGTGTTCTATGGCCTGTGCCCTCTCCTTCTAGGTGCCACAATGGCTGTGGAGCGATGTATAGGTATCACTCAGCCCTTCGCCCGTTCCGTCAAGATGTCACAGAAGCGAGTATGCACCACAGTGGCCAGTGTTTGGGTGACAGCTGGGTGTATAAGCCTGTTGCCTCTGTTTGGTCTGGGCAGTTACCACCTTCAGTTCCCAGGCTCATGGTGTTTCCTGAATATTAGCACTGTGCCCAAGGATATGGCCTTCTGTCTGCTGTTTTCACTGATTGGGCTGACATCTCTGGCTGTGTCCTTCATTCTAAACACAGTGAGCGTCGTCACTTTGCTGCGAGTCTGCTGTGGACAGGACTCCTCCCAGCGCAGGAGAGACTATGAGGTGGAGATGATGGTGCAGCTAATTCTTATTATGGTCATTGCATCTATCTGCTGGTATCCCCTGCTGGTAAGTTTCTCACTCTGCAATATAAATGGGAGCTGTCTTGGTTGATCAGAAAAAGAAAAAAAATGTTTGGCATTCACGAGAAAACTGCCCACACCGTGGGACAGGAACTAGGAAAGGAATGTTTGTTTATTCTCTAGGGATTCCTATTGCTTTGGAGAATTAAAGGAATTCAATGTAGCTGAGATAAAATTAATCCAAGAATTGAGTACATCCATATAATACATCAGGCAGTTCATACTGTCCCTGAGAATATTTGCCTCAAAATATCTGTTAACACTGTGCATTGTACTCAGGCATGGTACAGTTGGCCTGTCTGGTAGAGATGGGCTGTATGATTTAGATGGATGATGGTTATGATATGAATGTGTGATTGTTAACCATACCCACACACAGAAAATGATCGCAATGACATGTACTTTTAAATTAATTCCATGATATTTAGGTTACAAGCCCAATGAATTTGGGTCTGGTTTCCACCTTATAGATAAATGAACGCAAATTATAGACAGTGAGTCTGTGAGTATCTTTAAATTCCTCACCAAATGTCAACTGCCTCCATAAAAACCTTGTGTGAGACACTGTTTAGCGAAAAGCACTCCAAATTGTCCTATACAAAGAGGGCAGATCATTCTCTCTGTGGGAAGTCACACATATTCTTCAGCTGATGGAAAAATTCCTTCATTATTTTCTAAGCCATTTAATCCTAATTTGGGCTGTGTGGAGGCTGGCGCCCATCCCAGTCAACTCTGCCATTGCAGGGCTAAAACCCACACATCCATTCACACTCACACTCACACCCAGGAACTATTTGGAACAGCCAATTAGACCACTGTGCATGTTTTTTGGACTGTGGGAGAATCCACACAAGCCCGGGGAGAACATGCAAACTCCAAACAGAAACACCCACACTCGGGAATCAACTCCAGGTCTCATTGCTGTGGGACGTGTTGACCACTGTGCCACCATGCCGCCCCTGATGGAAAAATTTTCAATGCACTTTTATCAATTAATATTTTTAGAAATAAATAAAAAAGGAGACCCACACAAGCACATAGAGAACCTGCACACTCCACAAAGAAACGTACTGTACTTGCTAAATCCAAGACCCAAACTCAGAACCTTCTTGCTATGAGGTGGTCATTCTAACTTTATGCTTCCATACCGTCCTGCATTGTGCATTTCAGGGCAAAATTACTTTCATTTTAGCCTTTACTCTCATATTTTATTTTCTGCTCATTGCTGTCTGCTTTCTCCAGCTTTTTATGAAGTTTTGTGGATGTTCATACTGCTTTGAGAATGCACTTTGCCCTCCATGAACAATACATACTGTATACAGTTACAATGAGGTTAGCATTAAAACATCCTTTTTTTTTAACCCAGTAAAATTTTTAGTTCCGTTTGGCTCACCGAGACATAATGTTAGTAATATAAAACTAATAAGGGGAAAGTCATCGTCCAAGAAAGTGTCCGTGTGCTCTCTTCTTCTTCTTTTCCTTTCGGCTTTTCCCCTTTTTCAGGGGTCGCCACAGCGAATCATCTGGCTCGCACATTTGACTTGGCATAGGTTTTTACATCAGATGCCCTTCCTGACACAACCCTTTCGTAAGGGGGGACAGAGACAACCTTGTGGACAGTGGGACTCGAACTCCCAACCTTAGGGTCAGCGATCCAGCACCCTTTACCACCAGACCACTACTGCTGTCTGGGTGGGAGAAATGCTATACGCTCTGTACCCTATCAATCACTTCATTGTTTATCATGCTTATGTATAATGCACGTACAGTTTATACTGTGTGTGTGTGTGTGTGTGTGTGTGTGTGTGTGTGTGTGTGTGTGTGTGTGTGTGTGTTCATATTCTTGTTTTATATCTTATAGCTTAAATATATGCTACTTATTCAACAAGGTCAGTTTAGGAAATTCCAGACTGAAATGTTGACTGAGCAGTAGTGAGGTCAATGCATCAAGGCTAAGGTCAGGAATATGGAACTGACCAAAATAACAAGCTAATAACTTATTTATTATATTTTGTGATGCCCCCAGAAAAAAAAAAAAAGAAAAAAAAAGTGAATGGAAATTGATGCTTAAGTCTGATAGCTACGAGCTCAGCAGGGGAGATGTAACCCTATATATTGGACATCTGAAAGCCCTGTGGTAAAATTCATGCTGGCTATGAAATACCTATATGGATGAGCTCATTGTCACTCGTGTTAAAAATCTACCAGCAGTAAATGTAATATGATAATTTTTCCTAAATAGTGAGTGGCACATACAAAAGAAAAGAAGAAAAACATTTGTTTTTGCTGTTTTGGTTCCTCAGCCAATCAGATTGCACATACTATTGTTGCCATAAATAAATTGTTGTACAGTATTTTATTTTAGGAATTTGTATTAGCATCGAGTGCTGCCACGGTGGAATTGTGTGTTCTCATAATTTACAATGCAAGGTTGTTTTTTCATAAATAAACCGAATGATGTCTGCTTTAGATTTGGTTGGAGGGGTTTTGGCTCCATATTTCTACTCAAGCAGCACTGAGAAGGCTGTTTTCAGGAAATGTGCTGCACTCTGGAAGTGCAAAGGCATGACTATGTTGGGTGTTGATAAGCTGCCTCTGCAAGCTTCATCTCCGGTGGTGGGATGCACAGGAAGTCATTCTCTGTCATCCCCAGATACACAACACTCAACAACTACATGTTAAATTTAAAGGTATATAAAATGTCTATCAATAAATCCCAAAATTATCTTTTTTTGGGGAGGGCTACTATTTAAATGTGTATTTAAGTGTCTCTATATGAATTTATTTCACTGAATGAAAATAATGAAATGCAAAATTAAATGAGGATGGGGTGAGCTACATATTTGGGGGGGGAACCTCACCTGTTTTAATTCACCCACTCATTCATTCATTTGCCAAACCGTTACAACATTAAAATGATCCAACAGATGTAAACAATTTCAATCAAAAATGTTGACCAATATTTCACCTCAGGACAAGGCTGCATAGTCGTCAGTGTGTTTCTGCCCCTCGCTAATGGTTATGACAGGAAAGGCATCCGATGTAAAAATCTATGCCAAATCAAACATGCGGATCACTAATATTACTTTCATGAAGCTGGAGGCTGATGATTCGCTGTGGCGACACCTGAAGGGAACAGCCGAAAGGAAAAGAAGAAGATTTCTGGAGATATGTAATCAGAAAAAAAATCCCTCACATTATATGGTATCCCTGCCCCACTCATTCATTTTAAAAATCAAACTGCAGCATTTTTGTCAATTTTGTGGGTAGAAATGCTGTCTGGAAACATTTCACTGTATGTCATTCTGAAAGCATTTCCATTAGCATGACTGCTGACCTCCAAGTCCATTAGGAAATGTGCATCCAGGATGGCCAACCTATTGTGGGAATTTTTTTATTGGCACTGTCTAATAATGTTTCCCCTGGACAGATTTACATTCCGATGACTGTTTTTTCGGCTGGTGCTGTCAACCCTGATTTTGCTCTGTTCTGTCTTCGAATGGCCACCGTCAATCAGATATGTGACCCCTGGATTTACATCCTCTGTCAGGAGTATCGCCTGAGGCGAGTAGATTAATCCAGATTAACAATGACTTGCTCTGACTTGGACTAAATGACTGGACTGAGGGTAATCAACATGGCTTCCTTTCTAGCTGCTAGCATATTAGCTAGGCCAGAGATCTTCAACTTTATCCAAGAAGGCCTAGTGTGGTTTTCAGCCAGTGAAATAGGAGGCACAAATTGATTGGTGACCAAGATAAATTGGTGAAACAAGTGGAATCAATTGCGGCCCTTTGCGGATGAGGTTGAAGACCACTGAGCTCGCCTGTACTGCTTTACTCTAGACTGTGCACTTGAGCTTCCATGGCTTTTAATAGTTTAGTTTTGTCTCAAATAATACTTCATAACTCATGTCATAACTCATAATGCTTTTAATCCTCTTTTTCAGCGAGAGAGAGAGAGAGCGAGAGAGTGTGTATGTATATATATATATATATATATATATATATATATATATATACACACACACACACACACACACACATATATATATATATATATATATATATATATATATATATATATATATATATATATATATATATATATATGTGTGTGTGTGTGTGTGTTCTCAGGAAATCAGCTACTTTAGGTTAAGCAACTCACAACTCATTGGTTTTCAATACAAATGAAAATCTGTTACGAAAATGTTTCCTACATTAAATCAGGTAAAACATACTTGGTGTCTGAAGTTTACTAATCCATAATGCTGCCAGACAGGGTTTGTTTGTTTTTTATTTTTTGCAAAACCACATGACATGGGACTTCAGATCAAGGTACAAGCTATGAGGCAAATGTTGGCTAGCCAGCTAAAACCAGTCGAGAAAGCACAAGTACGACTTTGTAGAAAAAATACCAAATGAACACAGTAAAACCAAACAAAAAACCTTTTGCTTACGCTGTCATTTACTTGAATGCAAGTTCAACACCATCGTGATCACTCACTCACTCATTTGTCAAATCGCTTACTCCAGCTAGTGTCACGAGAAGGCTGAAGCCGGTCTCAGCCACCAGTGGTCAAGGGCGGGGTACACAATGAGCAGTTTTTCAGACCATCATAAAGCCAACACACACACACACACACACACACACACACCTAGGGCCAATTTGGAACAGACAATTATCACAATATCACGCCACTAGAACATGCAATCTCCACGAATAAAGGCCCTCAATGAGCTTGGGATTCAAACTTAGGACATTCTTGCTGTGAGGCAGACATGCCAACCACTATATCATCATGATGGCCTCTAAAATATGTCTGCATTGAAATTTGAGTCCTTTATATCTTCTTCTTCTTCTTCTTTTCCTTTCGGCTGTTCCCTTCAGGGGTTGCCACAGCAAATCATCTGCCTCCATCTCACCCTGTCCTCCGCATCTTCTTCTCTTACTCCAACTACCTTCATGTCCTCCTTCACCACATCCATAAATCTCCTCTTTGGTCTTCCTCTCGGCCTTCTGCCTGGTAGTTTCAACCTCAGCATCCTACTACCAATATACTCACTATCCCTCCTCTGTACATGTCCAAACCATCTCAATCTAGCCTCTCTGACTTTGTCTCCAAAACCTCTTACATGTGCTGTCCCTCTGATGTACTCATTCCTGATCCTATCCATCCTCGTTACTCCCAGAGAGAACCTCAACATTTTCATCTCTGCTACCTCCAGCTCTGCCTTCTGTCTTTTCCTCAGCACCACTGTTTCTAAACCGTACAATATCGCTGGCCTCATCACCATCTTGTATTTGAATCCTTTTATATAAATAATCTGAATCCTTTATATAAAAGATGAAATAAAACATTGTGTGGCCATGTAGCATTATTGCCTCACAGCTCCAGGTCACTGGCGTCAACACAAGTTTGGGTTACTCAGACATATTCCTCCTCGTGTCTGTGCGGGTGTCCCTCAGGTCTTCCTTCTATTAAAAAAATGCCAGTAGGAGGTTTGGCTACTTAAAATTGTGATTATATATGAATGAATGTGTTTAAGTCCTTAATAACAATGCATTTGCTTATTCATGCTTTATTTAAGAAATTACTGTTTTCAAACCCCTTTTTCATTGTGGTGTGTGTCTTTTGTTGCTGTCTTTTGTAAAAGAGTGCTTGCTGTAGTAACTTGCATGTCTGCATGTAGGGGTGTGGATATGTTCCTGTAGTTGGTTCCGCATGAATGCACTGAAAGACTTTTAGTGTACTCTGTCTGTCCACATCCAATATAATTCTCACATTCTCTCTTGTATTTCTCCCTTTTTTTTTTTTTTATCTGGTTCTATGTATGTAGGTATTTATTACACAGACAGTTTTGTCTGATTCAAAGCTGGACATCCTCAAAATGTTGCTCTTCATTCGTTTTGCCACTTGGAACCAGATCCTGGATCCCTGGGTCTACATCCTCTTCCGACGTTCCGTACTGAAGCGTGTTTATCCTCGCATGGACTGGTCTCGTGGCTCCATCGTCAGCCTCTACCCATCTTTTGCCACCTCTTTGCGCAGACTCACTCGTTCATCTATAGCGCACACTAGCAGTCTTAATGAGCAAATCTCAAAAGAACCACAGCAGGAATATGCTTCAATGTCACCACAGACAGTCGCTGCTCATTGCTGATCAGCGCTGAGAACCTTCAGTTTCACACTTCAGTGGTCATTTAAGTTTATATTAAATCTTTTGTTAACGATAACAATTATAACAATTCGAAAACAAATTTACTAGACCACCGGGCTGTTCGGGTATGCCCTGCCTTTGCCGAGTGTCAACCAAGATGGACATGAGCCTCTTCATGACGCTACACTGCAAAAAAATTGCTATCTAATCAAGATTTTAAAAATCTTATGTTCATCTAAAAATTCTTTTTGATCTTGGTTTTGGACAGAATGTGTAAAATTAATGTTGTTCAAATATTTGTTTTCTTGATAATACAGGGATCCCTCACTTTCTGCAGTTAATTGGGACCAAGATCCCACCTCGACCACCAAATTCCACGAAGTAGGATCATCCCCCAACCCCCCCAACTGACGTACAGTATACGTACATGTATATGTGTATATAATATTAATAAATACATATTCAATGCTGTAAATGCTTATAATAACAATTAAACATTAAAAAATAATGCATAAGATGTAAATAAAATACAGTGGTTCCTCACCTTACGAAAGACCCAACAAACGAAATATTCACGTCACGCAACGCGCCATCTCAAAAATTCAAACAATGCGCGAGTTGCTCTCCCATTGGCTATCTGCCAACATCCCGCCCCGCTGACCTCCCATTGGCTATCTCCCAACATCCCGCCCCACTGGCCTCCCATTGGCTAGGAGGGAGCTGCATCTCCATAATACCCATGATGTTTTTCGTGTGCCTTCGACCCATTGTTCGTCACAGAGTTTTAACACACGTAAAATACAGAGTTACTGTTCCATTGCAACATTATTTTTTGGCTGGCCCAGGCTTTTAACCTTGCATCACCATTTGTAAGATTATAACTCTGCTAAGACATGGTCAACACACACACACACACACACATGCGCACGCGCACACACACACACACACACACACGCACACACACACATACGCGCATGCGATTCCCAGTGAAAGTGATTCCTGGTGCGAGTGAAAAGAAGAAGCGGGCTCATGGCATGCGGTTGAGTGATATCGCAAAAGAATATGGTCAAACCTGTCTACCATCAGTAGGATATTGAAGCAGAAGACGGCCTTAAAAGGTATACTTTTTTAAATTTTCAAGGGTTTAGGGGGTAGTATTGGGGGCCTTGGGATGAATCAGGCCTTTTACATTTAAAATACGGCTCAACTTACGAAAAAATCAGGTTACGAAACAACTTCTGGAACGGATTAATTTCGTAAGGTGAGGTACCACTGTATAAATACACACACATACAGACGCACACGCACACAGACACATGCGCACGCACGCAGATGCGCGTGCACGCACTCAGATGCACACCTTACAAAAATGTAACTAGTTTTGATGGGAGGTTTTGGGTTGTTTTTTTTTGTTTTGTGTTTGTTTAGGGGTTTATTTTATTTTTTTTTTTTTGCATAATTGTCCTTGTTTTGTGGCATTTTCCTTAAATTCCTTATTTTTTAATTCGATGAATATTTAAAAAAAAAACACCACGATGCACTGAAATTGAATTGAAATTGAATTGAAGCACGAAGTAGCGAGGGATCCCTGTAGTTTTTATCCTCTTAATTCAAGTTAAATCATCTGCCAGTGCAATAAGGTAATTACATTTGGAATATTTGTTAGAAGAATATTTGTTGTATTTTAAGAATCTTACTATGTGGACGTATTTTAATGTTCCTTAAGACTGTCTTTGTAGGAATCTTTATATGATCGATATGAATGTAATAGTCATTCATTCTTTTTCTGAACCGCTTAATCCTAATTCGGGTTGCAAGGAAAGCTGGAGCCCATCTCCACCGACTTGAGGGAAGGGTAGAGTACTTCTATCTTATTTATCCATCTTATTTAATTTAATATACAGTAATATTAATTAATTATTTAAACCTCATCTTTGTTCACATGGATTTAAATTTGGAATATTTTACAATCCATCCTTTCTATGAGGTGGAGTTTGAGATTACTGTTCCTTGTTCAACTAATCTCTATGCAATTCATATAATTGTTTGGGATTGTTGTCCTGATATATGGATTCATGACCAAATAATTCACATTTCTTTCAAAGAAAGGTGGTCTAATAAAATTCCTAAGCGGTGTAGATAAGCACTCTCTGAATGGGGCAGAGAGTTTCGCATATTGGTTAATGTTTTCATTTCCAAGCAAAACTTTTAATTCAGTTCTATTCAGTTTTATTTATATAGCACATTTACAGTATTAGTGAACACTGTCACAAAGTAACTCTGTAGAAATTCACAATTGGATAGAGAGATTCATGGCAAGGCAATACATAGTCTATTAAATGCCATGAGAACGGTAGTGTGACAGATGTCAGACTTTCTCAGTGCTTCAACACCAGGGATGTTGAATCTTCAACGGAGCAGAAGCCGCACTTTTTCTCCTGATTTAATCACTGATCTAAAATTTAAATCTTTGAAGCCTTGTTGCATCCATCTTGATGAGACCACTTTACGAATGAGGGTTATACTTAAATTGGATAAATTTGACGGAAAGGAAATAGCTACATTCAAGATGTATATTTCTTTTTAGATTTTTTTCGCCAAATTTCAGCTATGCTTAGTTTTTACTTTTTCAATTACTGATAATCAGTGAAATTATTGGTAAAGTTATATAAATTTAATCCTTAAACAGGCACAAGTGGGGAAATTTGTGAAAAATTATTATAATAATTTTTGTTCTAGTCAATATCCAAGTAAAACTCATTATTATAATAATAAATTATGAGGTGTGTCTCCTAATACGTTGTCTTATTAAGGTAATAAACAGTAAAAACCTTTCGTATCATTTGGGGCACATTTCCCGGTTATTGCAATATAACTGCCAGCAGTAAAATTCTCAGAGCTTTCAAGCTGTGTCGGCTTTCAACTGGCTCCATTTTGAGAACTTAATGCAAGGTGGTCTCACCAAGATGGCTGCCACCCGGCTTCAAGATTGAAATACTACTGTGAAAACTAATGGGTTTTTTAGTTTGAAGTGATTGACAGAGGTGGAAGGTGTAGCAGAGATTGGACATCAGTATTCGACAGAAATGTGAAAGCCTAGTTGTGTTGATTTGTGATTAATGCAGCAATTGTTGGGGATATACTAATGTTAATGGCATAAGGACATTGTATAGGATTCCAATTTGCACATTTTATATGTTTATTAGTTTTTGATTTTTAAATCAGACTACAGGTATAGAGATGATCCTTGAATTAAACAAACTGACTATCTAGCCTTGGTTTAGTCTGAAAAGTCAAAAAGTTGGAATATATATATATATATATATATATATATATATATATATATATACATTCATTCATTTTCTGTAACCGCTTAATTCTAATTAGGGTCGTGAAGAGGCTGGTGCCCATGCCAGTCGACTTCGGGCAAGGGCAGAGTACACCCTGGTCAGCTCGCCAGGCCATCGCAGGGTAAAAACACACTAACGGCTATGCAGCTAGTCTTGTGGAAAGTCAGCATTTGTTCTTTTACATGAACCTCACACCATAGACAGTGAGAGACATGGCCAGCCTTTGATAACCCAGTTAGCTGCACTGGGGGGGGTGGAGTGTGACAACCTGTTGAGAGTGGGGCTTGAACCCCCAACCTTAAGATCAGTGATCCAGCACCTTTACCACCAGGCCACCACCACCCGCAAATAGATATAGGAAAGTATAATCCGGATAAGCTGCATGCATTATAGTGTTTATCATGAATCATCTTTTCTAGCATGCTTCTGAATATTAACAACTAAGGGGACATGACCTGAAAATAGCTATTTAAATGTTTAAAATATTCATCTGGAGTACTCACATTCTTTCTGGTTGTAATTATATTTTCATCAAAATATGTTTTTCTCTTATATCACCCTTGGAAAAATTAAAAGAGTGGATCACTCAGGATAGACATCTGTGAAATGATACAAGCAGATGAATATCAATCCATTTCTTCAAGAGGCTTACCACCACTCCTCAATGTCTGCCGGTCAAGGGTGGGCAAGAGTGCATGGACGTGACAACAAGACTCAGCTCATAGCTTTACGACAGTATGACAAGTTTGGATCTCTGGAGTGGCACTATTATTTTTCTTTATTTTGGACTACAGTGTATAAATTGTAGCTAGCTATGCTGTGAATCTCAGGGGCAAAAAGAGTGGTCTGATTTTCAAAGCAGGTGTATTGGGGGTCAGTCTAACGGTGCACTTAGCCAGCATCAGACTGCGAAACCTTGGGATTCCTCTTTCCACAGTGAACAGAGTGATTTGTAGAATTCACCGGAAAAGGCATTGAATCAACAGCATCCCACTCACGTCGACCTCACCAAGCGGACTGTTGAAAATAATCCCCATTTTAAACCAACTGGTATTGCGAATAAACTCCAATTGGCTGAGTATTGGTGTAAGGAATCTCCATCAACATTTATACTATGTACAGTATATTTATATGCTTGTATAAATCTTTCAAAATTGATGCTGTCTATTTGCTTTTGATATGACAGTGTATATATTCACTCTTTTCAGTCTGTTTCTGTGCCCTGCGGTTCTGAGCCTTTTGTTGTTTTGTTGGTTTTGTTCCATTAAGCATTATTTCTTATTTTATACCACAGCACTCTAAGATCCTCTAATTGTACTGTCCAGATACTCCGTGAAAATAAAATATGAACTGTATGTCAAAGTATTCCAATCACTGTATTGTTTTTATATTAACAACTCATTCATGCGACCTGTGTAGTGGAGCGTGAACTCATCGCCTGATTGAAGACTAATAATGCACACTTTTCGGTGTAGTCATGAAACGAAGAAAGTCAGATGATGATATTGTGAAAATTGTGAATTTTCAATCATCTGTTTACCTGTGGGGCAGTGGTGGTCTAGTGGTATAAGGCGCAGGATCGCTGATCCAAAGGTTGGGGGTTCGAGTCCCACTCTCCACAGGGTTGTCACTGTCCCCCCCCCAGTGCAGCTAATTGGGTTATCAAAGGCCGGCCATGTCTGTCACTGTCTATGGTGTGAGGCATGTAAAAGAACCATTGCTGACTTTCGACAAGAGTAGGCTGCAAAGCCGTCAGTGTGTTTCCACCCTGCGATGGCCTGGCGAGCTGTCCAGGGTGTACTCTGCCCTCGCCCTGAGTTGGCTGGGATGGGCACCAGCCTCCCCGCCACCCTAATTAGAATGAAGCAGTTACAGAAAATGAACTGAACTGTTTACCTGTTTATTTTTGTTGATGTAAGTTAGAATAGGAAATTGTTTTTGTAGACTTTCCACAGAATTAATAATTATGTGTTTATAATTATAAGGATGATTAAATATTTGAGGGATGCATAGGGGCGTAGTGATTCGCACCTCCACATCATATGATGAAGGATCTGTGTTCAAATCCCTGGCTGCGACATTACTTTGTGGAGTGTGCATGCTCTCTTTGTGTTTGTCAGGTTCCTCTGGCTAATCTGTTTTTTTAATGGAGTCTAAAGCAGTGCTTCTCGTTTATTTTCTGTGGCACCCCCTTTAGGAAGAAAAAACATTTCACGCCCCCCACCCCACCCCACCCCACCGCCTCAGGAGCGACTATAAATAGTATTATTTGTCTATAAAATTGTTGTTAGTACACCTTTGCATAACATTGTGTCTTTATTAACATTAAAAACAAAACAAAACAAAAACAAAAAAAAAAACATATATATATATATATATATATATATATATATATATATATATATATATATATATATATATATATATATACAGTAATCCCCCGCCACTTCACATTTCCTACTTCGCATCCCCGCAATATCGCGGATTTCCCATCAGGAAATTAAAAAAATTAAAGATTACAGTACAGTATTCAAAATTCAACTATGCTATCCAACATGCTCTGTTCTCCTGCTTGACTTGAGTGTTCTCTGATTGGCTGTGAATCCATAGCTGATTGGTCGAGATTATATTTTCCAGCATCCAACACGTGGGGCTTCCTGTCTTTGTGTTCGAGCCGCGTTGTTAGTTCGTCTATGCTACATATCAGCAGTTCTCCAGTCAAACGTCTAAGTTTTTCTGTCTTTGTGCTCCTAAATACTGTTGTATATGCTAAGGCCTTGAAAAAAAGGGGGAAGTGGTGGTCTAGTGGTATAGGGCGCTGGATCGCTGATCCAAAGGCTGGGGGTTCGAGTCCCACTCTGCACAAGATTGTCACTGTCCCCCCCAGTGCAGCTAACTGTGTTATCAAAGGCCGGCCATGTCTCTCACTGTCTCTGGTGAGAGGCATGTAAAAGAACCATTGCTGACTTTTGTAAAGAGTAGCTGCAAAGCCGTCAACGTGTTTCTGTCCCTTGTTAAAAAGGGTTATGACAGGAAGGGCATCCGATGTAAAAACCTCTGCCAAATCAAACATGCGAATCAGATGATTCGTTGTGGCGACTCCCGAGTAAAAGGGAAACTCATGATTTTTTAGAGGGGAAGGCAACAAATCTCGTTTTATTTATCAGTTGACATGGCTTCGGTGACACTGCGACAGCTGTTTTTGAGAGATGGGAGTTGAAATCTTTCCTACCGTTTAATATCAATGTTTAGAAAAGCAGAGCTTTGTAACTGTTTTCATTGATTTTCAGTTAATAAATAGTTGTGTTATATCTTGCTGTCTTTTCATTGGAATTCGAAAACCTGTTTCTCGTCAGGAAGAAAAGCCAATAACTAAAGAAGAATTTTCTTTGATGTGCAAGTGCAGTCAGCATAGAAAACAAGCCATGCTGGTTTGCCTGTGTTCACATGTCAGCACGGACGAAACAACAAATTTGAGCTCATGGATTTATGACATTTGTATAAGTGGAGCTCCGCAGTGCTTCTCTATTAACAGCCCTGATGAAATATCAGTTGAAAAATCCATGCAGTTCGCTGCTTCTTGTCTGTAATTTGGTGGTTTTGTTACACTGGTGGAAATGGAAAAGTGTGTGTGTGTGTGTGTGTGTGTGAGAGCGAGAGAGAGAGAGAGAGAGAGAGAGAGGCCATAAATAAGTTCAGTGTAGCAGAAATTCATTCCAAGATACTGCAATCTGAGTGCACCAAAAATTAATCCACCATTTATAATGTTTTTGTCACCCCAATATCATCCTGTAAAAACAACCCATAAATATGAAAAATACAGGTCCAGATTTCATCCTCACACGCCCATTGTATACTCTTTTAGTAGTCTGCAGCTAGGCCAGCTCATATGCAGCAATCTACATAATGCGAGCATTGTGATTCCTTGGTGTACATGAATCTGTTCCAGGTTCATTGTTTTGCCTTCCTTGTTACACTTTTGGTGGGCACTAACTATTGCATAATGGAGCAGCTCATAAGACCAGTCGGTTACATAATAATTTGGCCCTTGTCAAAGTCACGCAGATCCTTCCACTTGATCATTTTACTTTTTTCCAACACATCAATAGATCATTTAGATCTGTTTACCAATGATATGCACTGATGTTGACAGCTGGTGTCACAAATAAAAATGAACTCAAAAGAGTATATTATTCATTATTTGATTGACAACAGACAATGTGTTGTGGGGTTTTTTTTGTTTATATTTTTTTTATTTCATATTAGCATTATTTACACAAATATGTGACACATATTTCATTTGAGATTAAAACTTATTCCAACTGCGTTGGTCTTTCTTTAGTTATTACTTCTTGTTTTGATTGAAAATCCAGATTTCCGAATTTTCTCAGCTTGGAAATGTAATCCTCAATATTGATAAGGTGGATTGTAATGGAAATATAAACTACAAAAGAAGAGAGTAGGTCATGCAATACTCTGTGAGCTCACAAGTCATCAACCGAGAATTAACTTGGTCAACCTGCCATTTCATTCAAATGCCAGATAGACCTTGTTAATTTTCGGTTGATGAAGTGCCCTCTGCCATGAGTCATGGGTACTGTTCGCCTCACCGAGTAAATTTTTTATTGGGTTTTATGATTAATCTGCGAGCATAAACACGTTGCCGAAATGCATTTTATACAATATTCACATTTCAATTTTGAATCAAATTGTAAAATACTACTTTTACTCTATAAAGCACATAACGGTCTCGCGCCACATTATCTTAGCGAACTTCTTGTCATTTATGATCCGACACGCCTCCTTAGATCAAAAGGTACAGGATGCTTAGTGATATCTCGAATAATGAAGACTAAGACTACTGCATGGGGCAGAGCTTTCTCTTAGAAAGCCCTACAGTTATGTAATGATCTTCTAGTTAATGCTCAGGACTCAGACACCGTCTCAGTTTTTACGACGAGGCTGAAAACTTACTTGTTTAGTCTTTTATTAGGGAAAGGAGCAGATCTGGGGGTCTCAGGCATAGAGAGTTCTGGTAAACTGTGACGATGGGATACTGTCGCTCCCCCACTCTACATGCTCACTCAGGTCCGTTGACAATGGAGTAGTTGATTGCCCAACGTCACAGGGTGCCCTCATGTCTGTCTTCCTTCTGGTTCTCTCTCTTTTAGTTATGCTGCCATAGTCAGTCATTCCGGAGTCCCTGCTTGCACTCAGCAATAATAAATTTTCCTATTTCCATGACACTAGTATACCTACCAACCTCTCTCTCTCTCTCTCTCTCTCTCTCTCTCTCTCTTTCTCTCTTTCTCTGTTTTTGTGTTTTTGTTGAGGTACACATTCTTCTTCTGGGATGCTTGTGATCCTTATCCTTCTGATTTCTGGGTACTGTGGTCTGTCCTCGTGTGCTGATCCTGGCTGGAGTCCTCATGTTGGAAGGCCTCCTTCTTGCTGATGAAGATCTATATGGACCCAGATGTGCACTAACAGAGTGTGAACGTGACTTTTCACTTCTGGTGATATTAACTCTCTTCCCTGCAAATATTTAGGACTTACAGTTATTGCATAACTAACTGGACGACATTTTGGACTGTAATGAATTTCTCATGTATGGTTTGTATCTGTATGGTTCACCCAAATGAAGATGGGTTTCCCTTTTGAGCCTGATTCCTCTCGAGGATTCGATCTCACATCTACTGAGGGATTTTTTTCCTTGCCACCGTTGCCACGGGCTACGTTCATTAGGGATGTGTAGGGGCTGAAGAAAACATTTAAATTCTTTTATTCTTTGTAAACTCCTACTTTTACTGTGTAAAGCTGCTTTGTAAAAAGCCCTATACAAATAAAACTGAATCGATTTGAATTGAAATATTGACTTGTATCAATATTGAATGTTGTTGAATTGTGTTTTACATTTATTCCATTAAAGTAACTTGAAGGATTTTCTTTCTACTGCTACAAAACACAAATACAGGCATCCCTCACTTTCCGCGGTTAATTGGGACCGAGATCCCCATGCGACCATCGAAATCCACGAAGTAAGATCACCCCCAAACACCACCCCCAACTGACGTATACTACATGTATATGTGTATATAATATCAATAAATACATATTCAATGCTATAAATGCTTAGAATAATAATTAAACATTCAAAAATAACATAAGATGTAAATTAAATATAAATACACACACATACAGATGGTATTGCATGAGAAGAAGATGGCCCACATACATACGTGCTCAAATGCACGTGCGCACACAGATGGAACAATGTAAGTAGTTTTGATGAGAGATTTTGGGTTGTTTTTTGCTTTCTGTTGGTCATCATCATCATATCTTATCACACCATTTCTCTACCCATTGCAGAGCTGTATCATTTGCTGCCTTCAGGTCTGTGTCCAAGCAAATGGGTCCTAAAGGGCAGCTGAGCAATATTGGGGTCATTCTGCACTATCCTCTGAAGGTTATCTCCTGTCCTACCAACTTTAGCTCTAGCTCTATTCAGGGTGACCCATTTTCTTCTTGTGAGGGAGAATCCACTTGGCAAGTGTTCACTTGTGTTGGGGATGGCACTATTGTGGGTCTGGGTATCTCTCTTTCTCCATTTTTGCAGTCTGTATTTTGATAGGTCTTGTGTCTCTAATTCTTTCAAGGTCATAAAACTCTTCCGTGATTTCAGATGTCTTCTTGTTTCGGGATGATTATAAAGTGGGTGCCTAGGATCATTTACTTGTTTGATCTTTTCCATTCTAGCTATAGCATCTCGACGGATTGATGGTTGACTGTATCATAAGCTCCTGTAAGGTTGACAAACACAGCTCCTGTTATCTGTCTGTTCTCAAACCCATCCTCTATAAATTGAGTCAGATTCAAGACCTGGCTACAGCATGATCTTCCAGGGTGGAAGCCTGCTTGAACTGGTGTTAGTTGATCCTCGATGGTTGGGGCTTGGCGAGACATTATCATACGTTCATAGAGTTTATACGTGATGCATAGCAATGATATTGGTCGATAGCTTTTGGCTAGGTTTGGGTCTTTACCCAGCTTCAGAAGGGCCACAACCCTTGCTCTTCGCCATATCCTTGGGATTCTGTATGTTGAGGCACATTTATTGAGAAGAACCAGGAGCCAAGACCGAGCCCTAACTCCAAAATGCAAAATCATCTCAACCGCAATTCCATCTAGACCAGTAGCTTTCCCTGGCTTCATGTACTGTATTTTATTGATGATTGAAGTGCGTTCATTGTGAATACTCGAAAAAAATCATCACTTTGTGACATGATGCGTTGCATATCTTGCTTTATATTCTTTAGGTATCCCCTCTCTTTACCTTGGTTGTGTGTTTTTCCATTAAGTAGAAGTTGGTGCACCACTTCATTGGGCGTGACTGCTGCAATTCGTGCTGGGTGCTGATTTTCAGAGTTGAGCTTCTGGTACTCCAGGCTTTTTTACTCTTGTGGGTCATATCTATGTTTGTGATGGTGTCATGCCAACGTTTGGATCTTTCCTGGATTAGTGATGATATTAGATTCTCTCCTAACTCCATGGTGTTTTCGGAGAAAGGGTCTTCTTCATAACCTTGCATATACTCTTGATATATCTGAGATATCTTGATATATCTTCTCATCTCTGCTGGAATGGTTGGAGAAAAGTATCCGGTGTGATGTGCGATAGGAGAGTGTCAGCAAGAATGAAGGGAAAAATGTACAAGATGGTGGTGAGGCCAGCGATGTTGTATGGCTTAGAAACAGTGGCGATGAGGAAAAGGCAGGAGGCAGAGCTGGAGGTAGCGGAGATGAAAATGTTGAGGTTCTCCCTGGGAGTAACGAGGATGGATAGGATCAGAAATGAGTATATCAGAGGGACAGCCCACGTAAGATGTTTTGGAGACAAAGTCAGAGAGGCTAGATTGAGATGGTTTGGACATGTACAGAGGAGGGATAGTGAGTATATTGGCAGTAGGATGCTGAGGTTGGAACTACCAGGCAGAAGGCCTCGAGGAAGACCGAAGAAGAGATTTATGGATGTGGTGAAGGAAGACATGAAGGTCGTTGGAGTCAGAAAAGAAGATGCGGAGGACAGGGTGAGGTGGAGGCGGATGATTTGCTGTGGCGACCCTTGAAGGGAGCAGCCGAAAGTAAAAGAAGAAGATACTCTTGATATATCTGCTTGTTTTGTTCTGAGAGACCTGGCATGTACGACTCTCTGCAACTTCTCAAGATGTTTTTCTTGGCAGCTTCTATTATGAGCAGCCGAAATTCTTCATACTGCTCAGGGTCAGGAGTGATTGTTTTGACCTTATTGTCTATGTCAGCTGTGAAATTTTCCCAGTTGACTTTGCGATAGTGTGATCTGGGATTTTGATGCTTAGTTTCACGAGGCTGTATGACTTCAGGTCTTACATCAATGGCTACTGGTCGGTGTTGAGATCTTGGGATTGGGTCCTCGATTGTTCTTAAGAACAGTTGATGGTATTTATTGGAGACACATGTCAGATCCGGATTGTATCCTCTTCTCCAACATGCGCTCTGAAATCTGTTGTTATCTTTTGCATCGTAGAGGATAGAAAGATGATTAGCCAGGGCGTATTCCTCCACTGCTTCTCTATCATTATGGGTGTTCTCATAGCCCAAAATGTGGGGCCGGTGGCATAGTGGTTAGGGTGCTGGGCTCATGATCGGGAGGTTGTGAGTTCGAATCCCACTGAGACCTTCACTGTGCTAAGACCCCTGGACAAGGTCTCAAACACAAGTGTGCCTCTGTTCACCCAGCAGTATAAATGGGTACCAGTAAAAAATACTGGGAAGGTAACCTGCGATGGACTAGCATCCCATCCAGGGGGAGTTAAACTCCTGGTTGCTTCACGCTATGGAAACCAGGGATAAGCACCGGCCTGATGAGGCTTGGGTGTAAAAACCCAACAGACTTTACCTACCTACCTTTTACATAGCCCCAAACAGAGTTGCGGCTGTTGAAGTCTCCAACCACAAGCCAGGGCTTATTGTCCGGGATGTTGATTTGGGGACGTAAGAGGGGGTTTGTATACTGAAATGATGTTCAAGGTTTCAGATTCCACTTGCAAAATCTTCAACGCCTCCTCAGACAGGTCTCTGCTTTTGTGAATCATGGTTTTCTCACAAGCACAAATTGCACTTCCATGGATTGGACTTTGATGGGATATTATTAGGTTCATGCCAGGTATTTTTGGCAGGCTCTGATGTTTGTGAGTGTCCTGGATGCACAGGACTTTGGCCTTTAAATTAGCGAGTAGATCTACTTTCGCTGCTGATAGGCTCTCTGCATTGAAGCTGATGACTTTGATCTTACTCATCTTGCCGAGGGTTTATCGTTTTACCACCTCCTGGGCACCCTTTGTGTTGGTTTAGAGGCTTTTTTCATAATTGGCCTTGTCTTTGTGACATTTTCCTTAATTTCCTAATTTTTTAATTCGATGAATAGTCATTTTTTTTTTTTAATGCACTGAAGCCGCATGAATTGAAGTGCAAAGTAGCGAGGGATCCCTGTAAATGTAAATTACTATCAACTTTTGAAACATATTATTAGCATTTTTCTAATACTTCATATGTACCTATATTTTATATTTTCATCTACCTTACAAATTCACAAAAGTATTCACATGGATACTTACTTTTGTGCTTTCCATATG
This sequence comes from Plotosus lineatus, assembly GCA_024760905.1. Lineage (NCBI taxonomy): Eukaryota > Metazoa > Chordata > Actinopteri > Siluriformes > Plotosidae > Plotosus > Plotosus lineatus. The sequence goes on along the minus strand of CM045737.1, from coordinate 37,098,599 downwards.
CAAGTTTCTTACCTAAAAAAACCAAACTCAAACAAATCAGTATAATACAATTGTTGCTTATTAAATTACTACTTGCTCATCTTTTGGCACAAAATATCATCATTGTGGTCTCTACCATGTCAGTTGTATTAGTAAACAATGGTGGCTTTGGTCCCCGAAGTGAAAACACTCCACATGCCTATTGGCACAAAATAAGAGGCCAAGTCGTTTTTATAAAAACAAATCTATCTCTCTCCAAACTTCAGAATTGTACAACGTTGTACTGTTTACTGTTGGTGGTAAATACTGCCAGAACAAATGGGTATTCTTTGTCATATGTTTATTTCTAATATAAATGTGTCACCATTCCTGTACAGCCACAGACACTAAAACCATCATATCGACCTGCTATGAAACAAACCCCTGTTTGGATACCTCTGGGACACACTGTTAGCTGTGGAAAGAAAAAAGTCCTGAGTCCTGAGAAAAAAGTTTCTGTCACTGTCCGCATGTAATTTCCTAATCTAGTAAAGGATCACAGACTTAGATATTGAACATTAAAAAAAAAAAATTTAATATATAGAAGTCCCTCACTCCCACTAATGGTGATCCATATGGTCATAAATGTTTACTCAGAAACTGTAAAGTTGCCTTTTCAACTAAAATTATTTAGGGCAGTGGTTGCCCAGTGCTAAGTTGTTGCATCACTGATCCCAAGGATGGGGTTCAAGCCCCTCTTTCAGTGGTTGTCACTGCTGTCTCCCCAATACAGCCAACTGGGTTATCAAAGGCCCGCCATGTCTCTCACTGTCTATGGTGACTGGCATGTAAAGGAACCAACCACTGCTGACTTTCATCATGAGTAGGCTGCAAAGCCGTCAGCATGTCTCTGCCCTGCGATGGCCTGGTGAGCTGTCCCCTGAGGGTGTACTCTGCCCTCACCCAGTGTCGGCTGAGATGGGTGCCAACCCCTAATTAGGATTAATTGGTTCAGAAAATGAATGTATGGATAAAATTCTTTAGCACATCAATTATCATTGTAGTTTCTAATGCGTACGTATATGATTTGTATTTCTAGATGGGTTCATCCAAATGATGAGGGGTTTCCCTTTGAATCTGGTTCCTCTCAGTTTTTCCTTGCCACCATCTCCAGTGGCATGCTGATTGGGATGTGAAGGGTTCATAGAGAAATGTATAAATTCTTTAACACATTTGTTTTTACATTGTAAAGCTGCTTTGCAACAATATTACTAGAAAAATATTTAATATGAAGAATGTTAGCACAGGATATTTGAAAGTCTTGCTGCTACAGTAGTGTAAATTATACTTTATACCTCTACTGCAGGGCGGCATGGTGGCGTACTGGTTAGCACGTCCGCCTCAGAGCAAGAAGCTCCTGGGTTCGATTCCCAGCTCGGGTGTTGCTGTGTGGAGTTTGCATGTTCTCCCCATGCTTGCATGAGTTTCCTCCGGTTACTCCGGTTTCCTCCCACAGTCCAAAAACATGCACAGTAGGTTAATTGGCTGTTCCAAATCGCCACTAGGTGTGAGTGTGAGTATGGATGCTTGTGTGAGTGTTGGCCCTGCGATGGCCTGGCAAGCTGTCCAGGGTGTACCTCATCCTCACACAGAGTCAGCTGAGATGGGCACCAGCCTCCCCAAGACCCCAATTGTGGATGAAGTGGTTCAGAAAATGAATGAATGCGTGATACCTCTACTGCAGGTACAAATCAGATACAGTACGTGCATATCTTGAACAAAGTTCTTGAAAATTGATAGTCCTCCACTCCTCAGATGTCCTCTCACCTTCCAAGATTTTGTTTGACAGTCTGGTCTGCTATCTCACCAAAACATCACTATGCCTCCATTGGTATATCAACTGGACCAACTTCCACTCATCATCCTCTTCATTGTTGCTTTCACTTCATTCTTACTAATTACTTGCATTTCCTGGTTTACGCTCTCCACATCCTTTAGCCATCTCGCTCTCTCTCTCTTGCTCTCTCTCTCTCGCTCTCGCTCTCCTCATAATACTCTTTTCACCTTCCAACCACACTCTCCACTTGTCAGCACATTACCATGTGCATCATTTATCACCCGAGCTTGTGTTACATCCTTTCCTGCTCAATCCCTCTGCCTGGTCATTCATAATAAGTCCTTATCTCCTTCCTTTATGTTCTCACAAAACTCATTAAATGCCTCTTCCACATCTCTTTGTACTCCTGCCTACGTTCTTCACTTCACCGTATGTCCCACTTATTTTTCACTAATCTATTCCCCTTGATACTTCTTTGACCTTCTTCATTCCACCACCGAATGTTTTTGTCCTCCTTCCTCCATCCAGATGTCACCCAAATTATCTTCCTAGCTTTCTCCCTTCCCACAAATGATGTATCTGTCAGTCATGCAGCACCCCCTAGCTTCTACCCAACCCCTGTTTTACCTCCTCTCAGAATGTCTTCCTTCATTTCCACCATCCAATATTTGAATACACTCTCATTGTCTTCATCTTTGTCACCATTAAAGTCATTGTACCAATTACTGTCCAATGTTGTCTCACAATAATGTCCCTTGCTACCACCTTACAATCGCCAATCTCCTCGAGGTTGTCTCCTGCATAGAATACATCCCACCTCGAGCATCTTCTTCCATCCCTATATGTTACTCTTTGTTCTTCCCTCTTCTTAAAACATGTATAAATGAGCGTACTTTTCATTCTTTTCACAAAATCTACCAAATGCACTCCTTGACACTATACCTGCCCATTACGTCATCCTCACCTCTAATCGATTCAACAACAACCCATTGATCGGCTTTCAATCAACACTCTTTCACTGGGAATCCACTCAGCCACCTCATCGAACTCCCTCCAGAAATCCTCCTTCTCCTCCTTCTCACTCCCTACTTGTGGGGTATAAGCACTGATGATATTCGCATCACCTTTACTGTGCACTCCTGATCAGCTTCCTTCGGGATTATTCTAACAGTATTTCTCTTACCATCCAGACCATGTTAGCTCATGGTAGAACAACTAGAATTCACCTCCACCGCTCCAGCTTACTCCCTTTCCATCTAGACTCTGTCTACCTTTCTCTACTCATCATATCAGCCAGTTCTCTCCTTTGACCATTCATCATGACAACACACAATGTCCCTACTCTGACCTGAAGATGCATAATGTTTCTACTGTCTCTCCATCTGTTTTCATCTTTCTTCTCTTCTGCTTCTTTTTGGCCCATCCTGCTGTCCAAAAAGTACTGGTGGCAATCATTGTCAGTCTGGACCTTGACCGATCCAGTATGAACAGTTCTGTATTGAATTTATGCGCTCTCTGATGCAATAAATTTCCCCATTTACCCAGGCTTGGGATTAGCACAGAGTACATTGGCCTATGTGACAACAGAATCAGAATATTTGTAAAACATGACAACAATTATCTTTTTAAGATTAATTAGACTCTTTTAAGAACATCTGCACAGAACAGGATAATTTGACAGTTTGGAATCAACTGCATCAAGGAAGTCATGACACTGGAGAACTTTCAGCAATATATCTTCTTCTTCTTCTACTCCTTTTGGCTGCTCCCTTCAGGAGTCGCTACAGCGAATCGTCTGTCTCCATTTCACCCTATCCTGTGCATCTTCTTCTTTTACACCAACTACCTTCATGTCTTCCTTCAGCAATATATCTATCTATCTATCTAGTGCCTGAGTCGTAGGACAACCATTGGCGACCCGCCATGAAGGATAACACCCTGGTTATCATCTTCATGG
>CM045737.1:36942347-37092347 GCA_024760905.1 Plotosus lineatus | reverse complement strand
ACATCAGGGAAGGCAAAATCCCCCAGGACAGAGTCAAGAGCCTCGGCAAAGTCGTCTGGATTTTGCTTGTCTGTGGCTGCTTCTACAATCGTGGTTGCTGCAAAGAAAAACAGAGTTTCATCGTTTCAAGAGGAAAAACAGGACATTGCATCTTTCAGGAATAAAGCATACTGTATTTTGCAAATTGTTTTGTAAACATAATATTAAACTTCCCTTCTTTCCTTTCGGCTTTTTCCCTTTCTCGGGAGTCGCCACAGCGAATCATCTGATTCGCACATTTGAGTTGGCATAGGTTTTTATGTTGGATGCCCTTCCTCTCACAGCCTTTTAGCAAGGGACAGAAACACGCTGACAGCTTTGCAGCTACTCTTTATGGAAGTCAGCAATGGTTCTTTTACATGAACCTCTCACCATAGACAGTGAGAGACACGGCCCATCTTTGATAACCCAGTTAGCTGCACTGAGGGGACAGTGACAACCTTGTGGGGACTCGAACCCCCAACCTTAGGATCAGCGATCCTGCGCCCTAACCACTAGACCATCACTGCCCCAAGTAATATTAAATTAAAAATGTAATATTAAACACTGCTCGATTGTCCATTCCTAAAAACTGCAAAAAAAGAGACACTCAAAGATGATTCGCAAAGTTTATATAACCATTTCAGCAGCTGGACATACAATTGTACTTCTGCCTTTTATGCCCTCTCCGAAGCACAGGTTCCACAAGAGACCATTTTTTCAGTACGCAAGCAGACAATTGTACATGTGAGGGCTCTGCATGAAAACACTTGAGACATCTGGTGGTTGATGTTGGATGCCTCATGGCTGCATACATGCTTTCAGCATGTGAAAGTAAAGGGCAAATTCTTATCAAATTACAGCAATACATGAAACAATGATCAAGAATAGAGTTCATATCGTAGTTTAGTAATGATCATAGTTCGTATATTACACATTTTTGGGCCTGAACTACAGACAGGTTCGCGTATGGAATTTTGTTCAAAAATGTCATGTACAATTGTACATTATGTGACTCACTTCAAGCACAGTCAAACGATGAATGGGGCAGGATTTATTTTCTGAACTGAGTGCCATATAAGGAGTTTCAAAAAGAACATTTTTTCCCATTCAGAATTATTGAAGGTTACTAAAGTGGATAAAAAACTGGGGCAGTGGTGGTCTAGTGGTATAGGGCGCAGAATCGCTGATCCTAAGGTTGGGGGTTCGGGTCCCACTCTCCACAAGGTTGTCATTGGCAACCAACACCCCCTACACCCCCCGTGCAGCTAACTGGGTTATCAAAGGTGGGCCATGTCTCTCACTCTCTATGGTGAGAGGTTCATGTAAAAGAACCATCGCTGGCTTTCGTAAAGAGTAGCTGCAAAGCCATCCGCGTGTTTCTGCCCCTTGCTAAAGGGTTGTGTCAGGAAGGGCATCCGACATAAAAACCTATGCCAAATCAAACGTGCGAATTATTCACTGTAGCAACCCCTGATAAAGGGAAAAAAGCCGAAAGGAAATCTCTCTATCTCACTGAAGTGGATAAAAAGAAAGTTCTGAGGGAATGGTTAGACTCAGGAGTTTGAGATATAATCCCACTCGAAACTAAATTTCCTGAGAGTGTTTCATATTAGATTCTGACATTAGCTTTATAAAAGAAATATTGCATAATCTGTTACAAAACATGATGCCTATAATAACTTCCTGATTACAGAACATCAGTTTTAGTAGTAATAACTACTGAATATATAGTTGGTTACAAAGATGCTGCACTATACACTGCTGTACACAGACTTAATGCGTTCATCCATCCACTATGTATACTATTTACCCACTAGGGTCACAAGGGAAGTTGGAGTCAATCCCAGCTGATTTATTGGCAAGGCAGCCAGTTGGCCGAATGTGCATGTGTTTGGACTGTGGGAGGAAACTAGATTGCCCAGAAGAAACCCACACAATAACAGATCCTTGGTTAAGATATGAACTCTAAACCTCTCAAAAAACTGAGCCATCGTTCACCCCAGGCAAAATTCTGTAATTAAAAAAAACGATTGTCTGAACGTAGTTTCATGTACTGTCTTCTTCTTCTTTTACTTTCGGCTGCTCCCTTCAGGGGTCACCACAGCAAATCATCCGCCTCCATCTCACCCTGTCCTCTGCATCTTCTTTTCTGACTCCAACGACCTTCATGTCTTCCTTCACCACATCCATAAATCTCTTCTTTGTACCTCGAGGCCTTCTGCCTGGTAGTTCCAACCTCAGCATCCTACTGCCAATATACTCACTATCCCTCCTCTGTACATGTCCAAACCATCTCAATCTAGTCTCTCTGACTTTGTCTCCAAAACATCTTACATGTGCTGTCCCTCTGATATACTCATTCCTGATCCTATCCATCCTCGTTACTCCCAGAGAGAACCTCAACATTTTCATCTCTGCTACCTCCAGCTCTGCCTCCTGCCTTTTCCTCAGCGCCACTGTTTCTAAGCCATACAACATCGCTGGCCTCATCACCGTCTTGTACACTTTTCCCTTCATTTTTGCCGATACTCTCCTATCGCACATCACACCGGATACTTTTCTCCAACCATTCCAACCTGCCTGCACACGCTTCTTCACCTCTTTTCCACACTCTCCCATTGCTCTGGATTGTTGAGCCTAAGTACTTAAAATCCTCCACCTTCGTTATCTCTGTCTGTACATTAATTATATGTTTTGAAAAAAAAAAAAAAGCCCTGTTTTGTACAGAGTGCCACTAGAGACATCCCTACAATTTAACATATTTAGTTATTCATTCATTTGACAAACCAATTAACCTTATAGGGTCATGGAAAGGCTGGAGCCTATCTCAGTGGATTCAGAAAGCAAGGTACACCCTGAATAGCTCGCCAGTCCATTACAAGGGAACACCTTGCTCCTAGGAGAATCATAAACAGCCAATTAGCTTAATGTGCATGTCTTTGGACTGTGGGGTAAAGCCCACACTGAAACATCCATGCTGAGCCACAGACTCTAATCCAGGACCTTCTTGCCCTGAGGCAGATGTGCTGACCACTATGCCACTGTGCCACCTGGTGAACGTCTGAGTTACATGCAATTTATGATTTACAATTACTAGTTAAAACTGGGTCTAGCATCCCATTCAGGTGAAGTTGAACACCTGGTTGCTTCACATTAATGAAATCGGGATATGCTCCGGCCTGATGAGCCAGTTGGGTCAGTTGTACAAGCTCAGTAGAGTTAAAACTGGGGCAAGTATTTTATAAATTGGTTTCGGGTCAAAGTTGATGATGTAGTGATGTAAGTAGTTCACAACTGAATTATCTTGTGTCTTCAACTCAACAGTCTCCTTCCTGTATGACACTGATTCTGCATCCATTAAGATCTTGTAAGGATGCCGTCAGTGAAGAGGAGATATTGTGAAAAATTGCGGTAACTACAGAATAAAAAATAAATAACATGAAGTCTATCTGCAGACGGTTTTATTAGTCTAAAGCTGAATATTTTTTATTTTCTGGATTGTCACCTGATCACTACTCTACACTCTTTACAAACATCATTTGTAATGAAGACTTTGAACACTAAAAACTTTTTAAAAACTCCACCAGACCTGGCATTTTGAAAAACACGCATTTTTTTTTATTTCGAGTTTTACAGGAAACTGCTGGAAGAAACCATCAAAATGTGACACTGGAATGTGTTCTGTGCTTATGAGTAATGATTTGAGGCTTGACTCACTCAGCATCAGCTGTGTTATGGATATTTATAGTCAGGATATGATACATTTTAAAAAGTACATCTCACCAAGTTCAGGATCCCGTATTCCCATGTAGCTCTCCAGAAGGTCATCAACCTTCCTTATGGCCCTTTCCTCGAACTCACTGGGCTGATGGGAAAAGAGTAGGAAGAGATAAAATAGAACAATAACTCCTGGGCTAAAAAGATTTAAAGTGTTTTCACATTTTCATGGAACCCAATCAGGAACTCACTACTTCTTGGACAGTTGCTGTTCCTTTTGAACGCAGGCGCAGAGTTTCTTTCCCACTCACCATCTTGCCCTCACTGGATTTAGGTGCTCGTGTCCTTTGACCAATCATGTCTTCATAGAGATGCACAAACAGACTTGGATCAAATTGATATAAAATTATACGTTTTCAAAGAATCTTCAGTAAAAATGCAAAATGAAGAATGTTGGATAATTATCACCTGCTCTCGAATTATTAGAACAAATACATCTTTTTTTAGTTTACTATTTAAAATTAATTATTTTCAAAATGAACCACAGGTAATAAAGTGTGAGTGGTTGTTTAGAAAATTTGCAACATTCTTCATAACATATTTTGTTTATCTCAGATTTTTTTTTTTTGAATGTAAGTTTAATAACATTAACCGATGGTTGAACCTCAGATTCAGGAGGAACAATATGGTTTTGGTCCTGGCCGCGGTGCCCTAGACCAACTCCATATGCTCTACAGCAGTGATATAAGATTTATATATGTTTTAGTACATACATGGGTCCCTCACTTTCCGCGGTTAATGGGGACCAAGACCCGCCCTGCGACTGCTGATTTCCGCAAAGTAGGATCAACCCCACTGACTGACATATACGTACATACATGTGTATGTGTATATAATATCAATAAATACATATTCAACACTATAAATGCTGATAATAACAATTAAACATTCAAAAATAATGCATAAGATGTAAATACAATATAAATACACACACATACAGAAGTTCGTGCACACACAGATGTGCGCCTCACATAAAAATGTAAGTCGTTTTATTGGGGAGAGTTGTTTTTGGGGTTTTTTTTTTTTGGGGGGGGGGTTTTGCCTTGTTTTGTGACGTTTTTCTTAACTTTTTCCCTATTTTTCCTTAATTTCCTTATTTTTTTTTAATTTTTCGATGAATATTTTTGAAAACTGATTTTGATGCACTGTCTGTCTGTCTTCCTTTCGGCTTTTTCCCTTTTACTCGGGAGTCGCCACAGCGAATCATCTGATTCGCACGTTTGATTTGGCAGAGGTTTTTACGTCGGATGCCCTTCCTGTCACAACCCTTTTTTTAGCAAGGGACAGAAACATGCTGACGACTTTGCAGTCTACTCTTTACGAAATGATGCACTGAAGTTTGATGCACTGAAGTTGCAGAAAATGAAGCATGAAGTTGCGAGGCATCACTGTAACAGGTTTTATATACCGGACTGGATTCTGTGTTATCAGTTTGAGGAATTTAATTTACAGTATCTCACACTTGTGACACATTGAGTACATTTTACTCCTGGAATCCTTCTGAGCTTCAGGCCTTTGCTCAAGGACCCAGCTGTAAAATAATTCCATTTTTATGAGTAACGTCTGATAATCTCGGTGAAGAAACAGTGCTGAACGGTTTAGTTCTTTTTGTTAAGTCTTTAAAAATCCTTGAAAACTTCGAATAAAGCTTTTCACTAATCCAGTGACTTAGTGGAAGAAATCAGTAGCATGTTTTACGTGAGAATGCTAATATGTGCCTGTGATGTCTGTTTTACTCATTATCAGCATCTTTAAGACGTTTTATAGCGTGGATCTGGCAAAAGCACAAGAACAGAGTCCTTATTCATGTGAGTCAATGACACCACAGGGACCGCAGTCGGTACTATCTCATCCCTGTGCAATCACACTGCAGTTTTCCACGATTGCTAAGACAATGAACGATCTGATTCTGGCTTGTTTCTTTATTGATGGCACGAACCAAGCAGAACCGTACTAAGTCACAGTATTGAGAACATAAGGGCCGAGTCACTGCTAATTGAGACATCTGATTTGTCTGAGGGGACGTACAGTATATAGTTGCAAATTTTTTCCCCCTCGGGTTTAGCTGTGGGTCTCATTTTGTGCATGAGGGAATGTAAACATGCATTGTGCACATGAATGGTAATCCATCTTTGTCAAACATCCAATTAGCTAATAGCATCATGATAATCAAAAGCCTTTCAATTATTAACACTGACTTTCTGCAAGAGAGGGAAAGTAGAAAGAGACACACTCATTTTCACCGTGCGTAGTGGACAGTGCTGCTGGTTTTCGCCCAGGTGGTTTTCGGCCAGGTGTTTTTCACCCAGGTGGTTAGGGTTAGGGTGAGTTGTAATTTGATTGATTGATTAACCGTTTGGGTTTTTACACCCGAGCCTAGCGGCTCATCAGGCCGGTGCTTATCCCCGGTTTCCGTAGCGTCAAGCAATCAGGAGTTGAACTCCTCCTGGATGGGACGCTAGTCCATCGCAGGTTACCTTCCCAGTATATTTTACTGGTACCCATTTATACTGCTGGGTGAACAGAGGCACACTTGTGGTTCAGACCTTGCCCAGAGGTCTTAGCACAGTGAGGGTCTCAGTGGGATTTGAACTCACAACCGCCCGCCCGATCATGAGCCCAACACTCTAACCACTACACCACCGGCTCAACTTAGAGTTGTAATTATCACTTCTCATTAAGGGAAGTGTCACAAATCTGTAAATAACTATTAACAAGTGAATTCAATAAAAATTAATACATTTAAGTTGGGCGAAAAACATGTCCTCACAATTTGGGCAAAAAACACCTGGGCGAAAAACACCTGGGCAAAAACCATGGAAATCGTAGTGGACGGTGTTGTCCCAGTGATTAAGACTCTGGGTTACTGAATAGAAGGTCAGGGGTTGAATCTCCGGTGCCACCATGCTGCCTCTGTTTGACCCGTGAGCAATGACCTTAATCCTCAATTACTTACTTATATTAAAAGTGATAAATGTAAATGACTCTGGATAAGAGCGTCCTCCGAATGCCATAAGCACTAATTTGTTTACAATAACACTAATTCTGCACTGGCTTCATACAACTGAATGACTTTACTGCCGAAAGAGATTCGAAACTTTTCATTTCATTTAACATTAGTGCCTTTAAGCCCTGAAAAGAAAAATGACCAGATTGTTATTATTCTGATACTATTACTACTGTTAAACACTATCACCGTCACTAAACTCTGATGGAGCACTTATTGTCTTGCAATTGATCTCAGAAGTCAACATCTTTCCTCATATGTATATCTGGGATGGCACATTACAATAAGAATGCCGTTTATCTTTCAACTTTCCTCTTCAGGGGGCGCCACAGCAATTCATCTGCTTCCATCTCACCCTATCCTCTGCATCTTCTTCTCTTACTCCAACGACCTTCATGTCCGCCTTCACCACATCCATGAATCGTCTCTTTGGTCTTCCTCTGGGCCTTCTGCCTGGTAGTTCCAACCTCAGTATCCTACTACCAATATATTTACTATCCCTCCTCTGTACATGTCCAAACCATCTCAATCTAGCCTCTCTGACTTTGTCTCCAAAACGCCTTACATGTGCTGTCCCTCTGATGGACTCATTCCTGATCCTATCCATCCTCGTTACTCCCAAAGAGAACCTCAACATTTTCATCTCTGCTACCTCCAACTCTGACTCCTGTCTTTTCCCCAGGGCCACTGTTTCTAAACTGTACAACATCACTGGCCTCATCACCGTCTTGTACACTTTTCCTTTCATTTTTGCCGATACCCTCCTATCACACATCACACCGGACACTTTTCTCCAACCATTCCAACCTGCCTGCACACACTTCTTCACCTCTTTTCCACACTCTCCATTGCTCTGGATTGTTGAGCCGAAGTACTTAAAATCCTCCACCTAACATGGTGGCAATAGTAAGGGTACATATACATATACATATATATATATATATATATATATATATATATATATATATATATATATATATATATATATATATATATATATATATATATATATATATATATATATATGTGTGTATGCAAAATATAATACCAATTTAATATAATTAAATCATTAAAAAATTTAATATATAATATATAATATATTACATTTAAAAATAAACTTGTAAAATATAAATACAATAAAAATAATAGTACATATTAAAATGTTAAAATTAAATTGTATTCTATCTCAAATTTAGATTTTTGATATTTTGCCTTCGAAACTTTGTCCATTGTTCATTTTCTGTAACCACTTAATCCTAGTTGGAGTTGTAGGGAGGCTGGAGCCCATCTCAGCCGACTCCGGGCTAGGGCGGAGTACACCCTGGACAGCTTGCCAGGCCATCCCAGAGTGGAAGCACGCTTACAGCTATGCAGCTACTCTTGTCGAAAGTCAGCAATGGTTCTTTTACAGCCGCACACTATAGGCAATAAGAGACATGGCTGGCCTTTGATAACCCAGTTGGCTGCACTGGGGGGACAGTGGCAATTCCTGGGTGGTGGGGCTTGAGCCCCCAGCCTTGGGATCAGTGATCCAGCACCTACACCACTAGGCCACCACTGCTTGCCACCTCCAAAACATTTTGTATTAATTTTTATTCAGAATTTGTTGGGCCTTTTGGGGTTTGTTTGTTTGTTTGTTTGTTTGTTTGTTTGTTTGTTTTGGTTTTTGGGGTTTTTGTTAGGTTTTTTTATTTTGTTTTTATGATTTCTGTTGGTTTTATCAGTACAGTATTCCATTAAAAGGGTATTTCTGTAACATGAAGAATTTTGTGCTTGTACAAAATCTGACCAGATGGTGGCAGTGTTTCATCACCATCGGACAGAATCCAACTGAATGGCACAATTTATTTTGTGTCTACTTGGAAAGGATTATCAACTTTCTTGTTTAGCCTATAATAATAATAATAATAATAATAATAATAATAATAATAATAATAATAATAATAATAATATCCTTTATTGTGTAGGAACATTTTATATTGGTGGTGATCACTCACACACACATACACACACACACACACACACACACACACACACACACACAAGTGATGATAACTAACCAAATGCTTTCTTGGGTCCCACCAGTCTGAGAGTAAATGGCTCTCCTCGTCGCTGCTCCTTCAGCATCTTGGCCACCTCATAATGACGACATCCCACAATGCTCTGGTCATTAATGGCCTCGATGTGATCCCCAACACACACATTTTTCAGTCGGTCAATGGTGCTGCCCTCTTTTATCCTCTATCAGGAAGGACAAGTTTAAACAAATTCATGGACAAAGTCTATTATCTGTCTCTCTGCATGTGTCTGTTTGCTTGTCTACCCATTTGTTTGTTTTCCTGTCTGTGCTTTTCAGTTTTTGTCCCTCTTCTCTCCCTCCTCTCTTTGTCTTACCTCCATCTGTTTACGTATCTATCTGTCTTTCTGTTTTCTATCTATTTATTGATCTGTATCTCTACTATATATCCACCTATTTCCTTAATAAAGTGAAGGGTCGGGGTAAATATGGCCTACAGTAACAAAGCGGTCATGAAACATTCTTACAAATGCAGTTATGTAAAAAAAAAAAAAAAAAAAAAAAAAAAAAAAGATAAACAGGTAAATCTCATGGAATTTTTTTTCAATATATTTGAACAGGTGGAACATTTCACTGTCTGCCATTTCTTCTTTCTCGGTCATTCCTTGGTGGATTTTTAATTGTGCATATGATCATCGTCCTGATAGAAGATACACCTTCGGTTCACCTTTATCATTCAAAGTGAGAGATTGAGAGATTTCCTTTCGGCTTTTTCCCTTAATCGGGAGTCGCCACAGGAAATGATTCGCACGTTTGATTTGGCATAGGTTTTTACGTCAGATGCCCTTCCTGACACAACCCTTTAGCAAGGGGCAGAAACACGCTGACGGCTATGCGGCTACTCTTTACGAAAGTCAGCAATGGTTCTTTCACATGAACCTCTCATCAGAGACAGTGAGAGACATGGCCGGCCTTTGATAACCCAGTGAGCTGTACTGGGGGTACAGTGAGAACCTTATGGAGAGTGGGACTCGAACCCCCATCCTTAGAATTAATGATCCAGTGTCCTTTACCACCAGGCTGCCACTGCCCTGGGGGGGTGGTACTGTGTATCCAACAGTATTAGTGGCCAGTTGTTGTTGTTGTTGTTGTTGTTGTTGTACATTGAATAATGAACCCCCAGTGAAACGAAATGTGAGGCGCTACACCGAATGTAGGCGCTTGTTGCAAGTGACGCATGGTGCTTGTGAGACAAAGCGTGGCTTATTCAGATTTCCGATCTTTCAAGTGAGCAAGTGTACGTTGAATACTTGTTTAGTACTCAACCTTCACTTGCTCACTTGAAAGATCGGAAGTCCGGATAAGCCGCGCTTTGTCCCACAAGCACCGTACGTTATTTGCGACAAGCACCTACAACCTTGTGGAGAGTGGGATTCGAACCCCCAACCTTAGGACCAGGCCACCACTGCCCAACCTTTATCATTCAAACTTATGGCCTCAAATGATCTTCAAGCACTCCATGATATGTTGCAAAATTCAAAGTTGAATCAGTGACGCCAAACTGAACAGTCCATGAGGCAGCAGATCAATCACAAACCACAGCATTTCAGCTGCCATACTAAAAAGATGGGTTTTTTTTTTCTTTTCACGTGTACTGTGACAACCGTACCAGATTCCAGAGTCCAAAAACTCAAATGGCCTGGTCTTTACCGACACATTAATTGGCAAACTGGAGTACAGTACAGCATTCCTTTAATGATCTTTTCAGACTGTAAAGGCTTTTTCTTCGTCCGCATCACATGCAGGGCGAATCTTGTTAATTGTAAATGCGTGCACTGTCACACCAATATTGGGATATTTGCCTGCAGATCCAGGGATGAGCTTTTCGGGTTCACGCTGGCTTTTTTCCTCATCAAGGGATCTGCTGTTGGTCTGAAATTTCTTGGATATACTGTACCTGGACAAATTTGGCAGTACTGTAGTTTGAAACCCATGCCATTTTTATATGATTTTCCCTACAGTGGTTTATGAATGATTGATATCAAGTAAACAAAAATATCTTTGTCTGTCTTTTACAACACTAATAGGCATTCACACTCACCTTTATCTGTAGGAAGATGAAATAAATATTTGTTCAAATATGTTGAAAAAAAAATCAACAATTTTCCCACCTTGACTTATTCTCTCTCTCTCTCTCTCTCTCTCTCTCTCTCTCTCTCTCTCTTTGTGTGTGTGTGTGTGTGTGTGTGTGTGTGTGTGTGTGTGTGTGTGTGTGTGTGTGTGTGTGCCACCTTAATGAAAGCATAACCTGCACCATTATCAGTAATGGTCAGGCCAAGGGCATCCTCCGTTTTAGTGACCTCCACCTCTTTGGTTTCACCTCGAACATGTGCGAAGATGAAATCCTCAAGGCCAATCTGCCCCCCCAACAGCTTCTGCATGTCCACTTTATGTGAATTTAAAGTGCAGAAAAGGATCTGGATAAATGGAAAGAGATGATGGGGGAGGGGCAATCCAGTGTCCACACCTAAAATATAAATTACTAATTTCCCAGCAAATGACCATGGAACCTCTTTTTGTGACATTTAGCAAAGAAATTTTTGAATTTAATTATATGTGTAATAAAAAAAAATACACTTTTATGTTCCAGTTTAGTTTTTTTTTCAGGATCTTTCTCGTACCTGTACAGGCCCTTGACGTCTACCTATACATTATATACATTTCTATCGAATTCTCCAAATCACTGCAATGGACTCACAAACTGTTCAGGATATACTCTGTCTTTGCTGCTTGGTTGACATAGGTTTCAGCCATCCCTGCCCCTAGTAAAAGTAAAAAGCTCAACAAATTAATAAATTCTCCAGTCTGATTGGCCGGGTGATGTTGATGAACTTTCTATTTCTACAGTGGTTCTGACTATCATTCAAATCCAGATCGATTTTATTCATTTGTTCATTCTCTGAATCGCTGAATCCTAATTAGGGTCGCGGGGAGGCTGGCGCCTGACTCAGCCGACTCTGGGTCAGGGTAGAGAGTACACCCTGGACAGCTCACCAGGCCATCGCAGGGCAGAAACATGCTGGCAGCGATGCAGCTACTATTAACGAAAGTCAGAAATGGTTCTTTTACATACCTCTCACAACAGACAGGGAGAGACATGGCCGGCCTTTAATAATCCAATTAGCTGCACTTCGGGAACAGCAGTGACAACCGTTGACAGTGGGGCTTGAACCCTCAACTTTGCCAGCACCTTACCACTGGGCCACCACCGCTCGCGATCTATTGTGTTCGAATACATTATTGTTTTTAAGCTGAAAGTATTCAGTTCATCATTTTCTATAACCACTTAATCATAATTAGAGTCGCGGGAAGGCTGGCGCCCATCCCAGCTGACTCCGAGCGAGGGAAGAGTTCACCCTGGACAACTCGCCAGGCCATCGCAGGGCGGAAACACGCCGACGGCTTTGCAGCCAACTCTTGTTGAAAGTCAGCAATGGTTCTTTTACAGCCTCACACCATAAACAGTGAGACACATGACCCGTCTTTGATAACCCAGTTAGCTGCACTCCAGCGCCTTATACCATTGGGCCACCACTGTCCAGTTTGAAAGTATTTTTACAGGAATTTGCATTACAATGTACTGCACTCTGTATTATAATCATTGTAAACTCTTTTTTTTTTTTAATTAATTGTTTCTTCAACATAGACCACCCTGAACAACTCACCAGACCATAGTAGGGCCAACCCATATACAACCATCTATACTGACATCAACACCTACAGGAAATCTGAAACAGACAATTAGCCTAATGTGCATGTCTTTCGACTGTGGAAGGAAATCAGGCAATGCAGAAGAAACTGAGGAAACCCTGAAGGAAACTGATGTAAGTTCAAGTTACTGCGTACAGTTCAAGCCTGGGATTTGAACCCAGGATCCTCTTGCTGTAAGATGAATGTGCTAACCATTACAAGGTGTTCATATTTCCAACAGCTTATGTGATATCTTATATGTATCTTATATGTAATAGATACAAGTATGACTCATTCATTAATAAAGTAAATAGCATAATATTTGAAAAATTGATTCAGCATAAAAACAATAAAACACTTAGCGTGTTCTGAGCTGTTATTCAAATATTTTGTTTAATTAATTCTGCTTCATCATCATCAAGTATAGGCTGCATAGCCATCAGTATGTTTCTGCCCTGTGATGGCTTCGGATGTATTGTGCCCTCACCCAGAGTTTGCTGAGATGGGCGCCAGCCTCCCATTCGGATTAAGTGGTTCAGAAGATATATATATATATATATATATATATATATATATATATATATATATATATATGTGTGTGTGTGTGTGTGTGTGTGTGTGTGTGTATATATATATATATATATATATATATATATATATATATATATATATATATATATATATATATATACATACATATATATATATGTATGTATATATATATATATATATATATATATATATATATATGTGTGTGTGTGTATATATATATATATATATATATATATATATATATATATATATATATATATATATATATATATATATATATATATATATATATAGAGATTTTCTGAGTAGATCCTTCCGTAGGAGAGTGCTCAATACTTTTTGGTAGCGCAAATAAACAAAAATAAAAGGACAGGACAAAGACTTTCTATATATTTTCTATATACATATATATGTATGTATATATATATATATATATATATATATATATATATATATATATGTGTGTGTGTATATATATATATATATATATATATATATATATATATATATATATATATATATATATATACATATATATATATATATATATATATATATAGAGGATTTTCTGAGTAGATCCTTCCGTAGGAGAGTGCTCAATACTTTTTGGTAGCGCAAATAAACAAAAATAAAAGGACAGGACAAAGACTTTCTATTGAAACTCCATTTATCACTACAGATCTGTTTCGAGGGGTGGTGAAACCATCCTCTCTCTTCAGGTGATTATAGAAGAATGATTACTTTTATATATATTAACGACGTGACATAAACCCATTACCCATTATTTAATTTTAATTGTTATTATAAGCATTTATAGCGTTGAATATGTATTTATTGATATTATATACACATATACATGTACGTATACGTCAGTCAAGGGGATCGATCCTACTTCGCATAAATCGGCGGTCGCAGGGGGGTCTTGGTCCCCATTAACCGCGGAAAGTGAGGGATCCCTATATAGCATTCTTTATTTTGCTCTTTGTTTTAGCTTAAAAATGTTAATTTGTTCAGTAAATTCACTTGTTAGCAAGTGTATGATGGCAGACAATAAGAGAGACTCAGAATTAAACAACAGGGCAGATCAACAGCTAAGAATGGTTTGGTTTAAAATTCAGGAAAAATAATCTGTTTTTTTTTCTAACTCTCCTGGTGTACCAAGTTGAGCCAGCTGAATGAAAGTAAAGAAAATGTACTGCTGGGCTTTAATGAAACCATCTTAGGATGTTTGATCAAAACTGCGTTTTGGCGCTATGAGTAACTTTCACATATCATACATCTTCTTCTTCTTCACTTATCCATTAACATCCGGTGATATCATTGGGGCGCCTTCATGGCGAGATGTTGATTGATGCTGATTTCGGCGCCCATCCCTCTCCAGGTCATAGAAACACGCCGACGGCTTTGCAGCCTACTCTTTACGAAAATCAGCAATGGTTCTTTTACATGGCTCACACTATAGACAGTGAGAGACATGGCCCGCCTTTGATAACCCAGTTAGCTACACTGGGGGGGGGGGGGGGACAGTGACAACCTCGTGGGGAATCGAACCCCCCAATTTTAGGATCAGCGATCCTGCGCCCTAACCACTAGACCACTACTGCCCATATCATACATAAAATTTTACAAATAAATAACATGATGCACTAACTGACACATTTTTTTAAATGTAGGTCTAAAATATGTGTCCCTGTTTGACAGGCCACCCGCTGTATGACTATGCTGCTAAATAAGTGTTGAAAATCCTGGTTCATATTATTTTCTGATTGTTGAATTTTCATCTCTTGTGAACAGAATGATGAAGCCAATGTATTTTTTTAATTTGTGTCCAAAGAAGTTAATTTATATGTAAGATTTGGTGTGTTGGATAACACTGGTGTTTCATTATTAGGACAATCAACAATTTTTTAATGTAACAGAATCTCTATTATTAGTCCAGGGACTTTGGGCTAAAGTAAGACAGAGTAAATTATTTTCCTTGTTTCATGAATGATTGCAATATGTGTCTTCTCATTCAAAGCTCACGACTCATTACAGATATGTTAGAGAAGTAATCTTATACCAAGGCAGAAAACAGACAGATGTCTGAAAATGCATTTTCAACATTCAAATTATCATCAGTTCATTTTCTGTAACCGCTTAATCCTAATTAGGGTTGCGGGGAGGCTGGCACCTATCTCAGCCGACTCCGGGCGAGGGCAGAGTACACCTTGGACGGCTCACAAGGCCATCGCAGGACAGAAACACGCTGATGGCTATGCACCTACTCTTGTCAAAAGTCAGCATTGGTTCTTTTACAGCCTCACACCATAGACAGTGAGAGACATGACCGGCCTTTGATAACCCAGTTAGCTGCACTGGGGGTGGGGGGTGGGGGATGGGGGTGGGACAATGACAACCTATGTTGAGTGGGGCTTGAACCCCCAACCTTAGGACCAGTGATCCAGCACCTATAACATGACTCAACTATTGTTTTTTTTTGTTTCTCTGCTATAGTTCTCCCGAAACTCTGACAAGAGCTTTCAAATAAAATCGTCTTCATTATTTTGTTGGTGCTGTAGGCGCAGAATTCACGACAGGACGCATTCACTTGGCTTAACTACTGCAATTCCAAAGGAAGGAAAAACATTACTTTCAATTCCTCCCCCCAAAAAACAAAACAAACAAAAACCCATCATGGCCATTAGGGCTACATAGTCCCGTCTGCACTGTACTATGATGTCGTTAATACCAAGACACCTGCCCCAACTCATCACAACAAGCTTAAATTAAATAGATCAAAATCAAATATGTTTAATAAATGAGTCATATCATCTCACACTGCCTTTGATATTAGAAGGCCTGTATGAATAATACCATTCTCGCTGATGTATGATAAGGTTCGTAGACACCGTATGTGACCGACCTCAGAAGGAGAAATGTTGAAAACCTCTGCGATCTTGCCGTAGAGCTCTTTCACGTTGGTGAAGCCATGAATACGGCCTGTAGGACTTCCATGAGCAAGCTGCGTGTGAAATATCAATTTCGGTCTCTGGCATGGTGGAGAAGGAGGTGAAGTAGGAAATGGTGGTGCAGAGGGAACCACACTACTTTCCTCGCCCCCAGTCGAGTTCTTGGGGTCCTGTGTTTGTGGGCTCATGGCGTCTCCGTCCTGCATCAGTTCGTCTTCACACTTTTCCCCGAAGCCCTTCTGCATACTGTCTGGCCTATACACACATACAACGGCCCCGTACTGGGTGTGATGTTGAATTAGTGATGAGGGTAACCAGGTAACGGGAACAGGTGAGTGCTACTGGCTTTGCTAAAGGAGAAACGTGACACCACGTCAGCCAAAGATCTTATTATAGGTATGGAAGCTAGAGCAGAACAACAAATACACAATAACAACCACAAGCCAGGCACGTCAAGAATACTGATTGAACGCTAATTATTCTCATCCGGGAGGAGAGAAGGTGTTTATGTCTTGAGGTAGGGACGGAAGAAGAAACGGTGAATTCTGTGGTTAATGAAAGAATGGGCGTTTTAGTAGATTGCTCCAGTACAGAAGAACCTGTAAGCATTTGATTTTAATTCATTTTAAGTCAAGCTCGGGTAAAATATCTTGGACTTTTTATACATTATCCATCAGGATTGAGCTTATCCTGGTTTCTGGAGTGTAAACCTCAAGGGTCCAGGAACAGTTTCTTCCGAATTACCTTCAAGAGGCTATTTCCACTAACACTCATTTTCGTGTGTGGGGGGGGCGGGGTCATGAGGTTAGTTTTGTTGTCCCGTGTATAAGTGCCCACACAGACGTCTGTGTGCTGCCACCACCTACGCTAGGTGCAGATTATTCACTCGTTTTGTGTATGTGTACGTAAATTTATACAATAACGGCAATGTCTAAATTTTTATATTAAATAATAAAACATAAATTTGGCTTCAGGGGGGGCAGTGGTGCTCTAGTGATATAGGGCGCTGGATCGCTGATCCAAAGGTTGGGGGTTCGAGTCCCACTCTCCACAAGGTTGTCACTGTCCTCCCCAGTGCAGCTAACTGGGTTATCAAAGGCCGGCCATGTCTGTCACTGTCTATGGTGAGAGGCATGTAAAAGAACCATTGCTGACTTTCGACAAGAGTAGGCTGCAAAGCCGTCAGCGTGTTTCCACCCTGCGATGGGCTGGCGAGCTGTCCAGGGTGTACTCTGCCCTCGCCCGGAGTTGGCTGGGATGGGCACCAGCCTCCCCGCGACCCTAATTAGAATAAAGCGGTTACAGAAAATGAAATGAAATGAAATGAAATCTGGCTTCAGTGGTAATGTAAGGTAAAGGGTAAAGTCCGTTGGGTTTTTAACACCCGAGCCTAGTGGCTCATCAGGCCGGTGCTTATCCCCGGTTTCCGTAGCGTGAAGCGACCAGGAGTTCAACTCCTCCTGGATGGGACGCTCGTCCATCACAGGTTACCTTCCCAGTTTATTTTTACTGGTACCCATTTATACTGCTGGGTGAACAGAGGCACACTTGTGGTTAGGACCTTGCCCAGGGGTCTTAGCACAGTGCGGGTCGAACTGGGATTTGAACACACAACCTCCCGATCATGAGCACCCTAACCACTACAGCACCAGCCCCACTACAGTGGAAATGTAATTCTACATAAAATTATGATCGCTTATTCCTCTTTTTTTTTTACAGCATGTAAAGGTGTGTTCACTGACACTTTACCCACTTTGTAAAGCCTACAACATTGGGTCAAGGTATTAGTTTATGTAAAGCTATGAGAAATGTTAACAACGAAACCTTGAATGAGGTTATACTGTTTTAACAGACTTTATCTCGTTTTATTGCCTTGATTGACCTTGTAAAGGACTCAGAGCCATAAAATATGGCTTTGACTGAAATGTTTCATTAGTGATGACCTTGAGATGATGTTTAGTACTGCTTTATGTTTTATTCTTTTTTTTTTTTTTTTTTTTTTTTAACCACATTTTTCATTGAACAATAAAAATGTATACACTGGGCGGAAAATCTTTATGAAGACTTCTGACTGTAATTTTTAGCTTTCGAGATTCCGGTCAGATGTTATGTGGTTGATAATGACTGTAGTTCATGTACACAGAAGAAGTAGGTCCTGATATACTAAGATCCCGAATAGTGCATACTAAAAGACATGCGAGGAGATAATGTGGCTCATTAAAATTGGTCATGTGATTTACAAAAGAGTGAAAAGTACCCTGCTGAAAAATCTACCTTTATCTGACCAGCTTTTCAAAACTCAGCTAAATGCTGATATAGGAAACAGTTTCTAAATTACTACGACTAACACACCATTGTAGATAAGTATTTGCTGACCAGTTGATTCAAATACTGTAATATAAGCACATCTTCCCCGCAGCAAGAAGGTCCTGGGTTTTGGGGTCCTGCCCTTGGAAAGGGCATTTGTTTGAGGAGTGTGCATGTTCTCCACATCATTGCATGGTTTCTTCTGGGTACTTCAATTTCCTACCAGAGTCCAAAGATGTGCACATTAATTTAATTGGCTGTTCCAGATTGCCCATAGGTGTGAGTGTGGATAAATCTGGAAGCTCACCAAGGTATAACCTGCGTTCACTAAGAGTGGACTGAGATTGACTCCAGACTCATTGTGAACCCCGTATGATTGAGCAGTTCAGCAAAGGTATGATTCACGTAATGAACACTCAGAAATAACTTGATTAATCAGCTCAGGCTAATGGTTTGAAAGGTGGGACCTGGTCAGAGTAAACTGCATACACATGGTTAACAACAACAAAAAAGTCAGACTTTACCGGACAGAAACACAGGAAAATAATATGCATTTCAGAGTTTACTTTCTTTTTTAAAATGATTTAATTATAAGGCATCTCCATAAGGTGGGACCGGTGGCATAATGGTTAGGATGCCGCACTCATGATCAGGAGGTTGTGAGTTCAAATCCCAGTTAGACCCCAACTGTGCTAAGACCCCTGGGCAAGGTCCTAACCACAAGTGTGCTTCTGTTCATCCACTATAAATGGGCACCAGTAAAAATATACTGGGAAGGTAACCTGCGATGGATGAGCGTCCCATCCAGGAGGAGTTGAACTCCTGGTCGCCTCACGCTACAGAAACTAGGAATAAGCACCAGCCTGATGAACCCCTAGGCTCGGGCGTAAACAGACCTACCATCTCCATAAGGCAAAATATATAATTAAAATAATTGCCTTAACCTAAATGAAGTGAGTTGATACTAGTTTGTGGTCTAACACTTGATTTCCGATTTATTATTTTAGCTTTTTGTTCAGCAGGGTGGTCAGACCACAGAAACATGCTGCAAAACATTTTACCAAGTTTCTTCCTTATCCTGGTGTTATAGTACGGCCTGTATTCCTTCTAAACCTGCCGAATGTGCTGTCATCATTCCCATCTTCTTCAATACACACACACACACACACACACACACACACACACACACACACACACACACACACTTATACACACAAACAGACACACACACTTATACACACTTATACACACACACACACACACACACACACACACACTTATACACACACACACACACACTTATACACACACACACACACACACACACACACACACACACTTATACACACACACACACACACACACACACACACACACAAACAGACACACACACGCACACACAAACAGACACACACACTTATACACACTTATACACACACACACACACACACACACACACACACACACTTATACACACACACACACACACACACACACACACACCCACACTTATACACACACACACACCCACACACACAAACAGACACACACACACACACACACACACACACACACACACACACACACACACACTAGTCAGATTTTCTAACTTGAAGAGCCGTATTATGTGTCAGAACAGATCCTCAAAATGTGGGCACACAAGAACTTGAATCTGGATACACTCCACTGAATTTCCATTTATGTAGCTGGGATAGTGTATGCTGATTTTAGATTTCCAGGAGTCTACAATCAGCTCTTTGGTTGGTCTTGTGATTGAAGGTGAAGATGCTGATGGGACATCATTGCTGCTAGCGTTTCGGCCTTTTTGTTTTCAGCCAAATCATTATAGTTGCTAATGTGACCTAAAGCTGACATACAGCCAAAGGTTTTACATATGGATGTGAACAATATTGTCACATGGATGTGAACGTCAAGGCAATGTTGGGCTTTCAGTTATCACTGAACAGTTCTTTTTTTCTGTTAAATTAGTCAACATGCATACTATTAATAGAAAACAATATGAAGTTGGTGCACAAGTTCGTGTGTGTGTGTGTGTGTGTGTGTGTGTGTGTGTGTGTGTGTGTGTGTGTGTGTGTGTGTGTGCGCTTCAAGTTTCATTTTGAACAGAATTTTTTTTAACTAATTTCTTTGGTAATACATGAAAAAATTAATTAAATTTGTTATTTTCTTTCACAGACTATGGTTTCCAGAACAGTCCCCATATTTTCAATAGGTGTGTGGTGAAAGACTTCGGAAAGGTCTTTCCAAAATGGGACCTTGTGGTTGCATAGTGGTTATAACATGTCCACCTCACTGCAAAAAAGTCCTGGGTTTAAGTCCCAGATTCACTGAGGGCGTTTCCGTGTGAAGTATGTATGTTCTCCTCGTGCTGGTGTGTGTTTCTTCCAAGTACTTCCTCCTACAGTCCAAGGACATTGCAAATTATGCTTATTGGCTGGTTCAGACCACTCCTAAGTGTGAGTGTGTCTGCAAAATGGCTGTGTGTATTGCTCTTAAATGGCTTAGTGAGTTGTTTAGGCACACCTCGCTTTCAACCAGAGATGGCTGAGAAAGACTTCAGCCTCTTCACGACCCTAGTAGAATTAAGCATTTGGCAAACAGATGGATTCCACAGTTATTATAGTGTTTGCCCAACCTGCCAGACTGAGTTAGAATTTTAGTTGGAAGTGCTGATGCAGAAGTCACTGACCTTGGTAATAATTTTGGTGTAAATGGAAATGTAGATGCAAAGCTACAATCAGTGAACAACACCCGACTGTATGTGTTGTTATTTTCCAGATGGATAAAGGCTGCTTTAAGAGTAATAGAAATGTTATCTGTTTTGACTGGTGTGAGTCAACAGTAAGTGGTAGACTTACTACTGTATAATGTGACCCAAAACTAGTTTATCAAAGCATTTCATTAAAATCTAACAGGGATGAAGTGATCCAAGCATGCTGCACTGGTATGATGTTTGTCATCTGCAGAAATGTGGTGACACTTGTGTGGACCAGTTGTTCTGCACAGGCCCTGAGCACATGCCTGTGCATGCTATCAAGTCCAGTAGTCTTACATGCAGCTTCGCTCAATGCTAAATGTACTCTTGTGGATTTGAGCGATGATGATCAACAGGAGAGGAGTCACAATTCTCAGAGTGATGCATGTTGCTTAGGTCAAAAAAAGCACAGAAGTGAGAAGAACTCATGAGTAAGCACAATAGTTGGGAGAGTGTGTTTTTTTTGTTTCTTTCCTAATGCTCCTTTTGTCTTTCCTAACAAAAAGGTACATTTCCTAATCATGGTTTTACAAAACACATCAACATTTCAATATATACAGTATTGGGTATAACTTCGAAGGAGGTTGCACTTGGCTTCGAAAAACAACTTACCGTAATCTATGTAATAAGCGCCCTGCTCTTATCCCTGGTTTCCATCGTGTGAAGCGACCAGTAGTACAACTTCTCCTGGATGGGACGCGAGTCCATCGCAGGTTACCTTCCCAGTATATTTTTACTGGTGCTCGTTTATACTGCTGGGTGAACAGAGGCACACTTGTGGTTCAGACCTTGCCCATGGGTCTAACTGGGATTTGAACACACAACCTCCCGATCATGAGCCCAGCCCCCTAACCACTACAGCACTGGCCCTACAAAATGTTTAAAGGAAATGTTTAAAGGGAGGGAAAAGTAGGGGGTCTTAAAAAAATACATATATATATATATATATATACATTATATCTTCTTCTTTCAGCTTTTTTCCCTTTCTCGGGAATCGCCACTGCGAATCATCTGATTCACACATTTGATTTGGCATAGGTTTTTACATCGGATGCCCTTCCTGTCACAACCCTTTAACAAGGGACAGAAACATGCTGACAGATTTGCAGCCGACTCTTTAGAAAGTCAGCAATGGTTCTTTTACATGAAACTCTCACCATAGACAGTGAGAATGATGGCCCGCCTTTGATAACCCAGTTAGCTACACTGGGGGGACAGTGACAACCCTGTGGGGACTTGAACCCCCAACCTTAGGATCAGCGATCCTGCGCTCTAGCCATTAGACCACCACTGCCCCATATATATATATATATATATATATATATATATATATATATATATATATATATATATATATATATATATATATATATATATACTATTTTCTGTTTATTTTCAGGTTTCATACAAGTATTTTGGTTGATACTACAAAATGAATAACACAAATACCATTAAAACTTTTTTATTGTTCTGTTATCATTCATGTTTTCCACCTCGATGGGAATAAACAGTCCTCAAATACGGTAAATCAAATTAGCTTTAGGCTACGCCAAATTTACTTGCATAATATTATATATAACTACGGCTATATGTATTGAAAACCGACGTATAATCGAGAACAACTTAACTCGAAACGACTTAAGCCAAGTTATACCTGTACTGACAAATTGTGATTGTCATGTATTATTTCTTGCTAAATGCACCTTCGTTCAGTGTTAAGATTTTAATTTATGAGTAAAAACTAACTTAAAACAAAGGCCGGCCATGTCTCTCACTGCCTGTGGTGAGAGGCATGTAAACAAACGATTGCTGGCTTTTGTCAAGAGTAGGCTGTTTCTGCTCTGTGATGGCCTGGCGAGCTGACCAGGGTGTACTTTGGGTGTACCCCAAGTCGGATGAGATGGGTTCCAGTTTCCCTGCAACCCTTATTAGTAGTAAGCGGTTCAGAAAAAGAATGAATGCATGAATGAAAAGACCCTCATATTTTCAGATATTTAAAGTGAATCTATCACTCATGTCTTATTTGTTCACTCATTTGCTGAACTACTTACTCCTACCAGGTTGATTTGGAACAATTTGTACAATGTGCATTTCTTTTGGATGCTGGAAGGAAACCGTAAAGTACCCGAATAAAGCCCAAACCAACACAGGGAATAATTTGCAAACTTCAAACAACTTCACAACCCGGAACTCGAACCCAAGACCTTCTCACTGTGAGACAGACATCCTAACCACGTGACTATTTCAGAATTTGTTTTTGTTGTTTTACATTGAAATGTGGCTCATTTTCATGGTGTTCTAATGTATGCGGTGGTCCTAGATCTATTTTTGTGAGTTCTAGGATGACCTCATTATTTTAAATGTATTGATTTATTTCAGTCTCTATATGACTGTCATATCACCTGATTCTCCAAGACAGGAAAAAAGTGAGCAGGCTGCTGACCATTGCATGACATTCCAGTAATAATAACGTGCTCCACATGAATCACATGAATTACATTTCTTCATGTGACTGAAGAGAAAAAAATACAAATACCGGTATACGTACTGTTATTTATTCACCAAAACCCTGTCAAAAACAAGACCTTAATTCAACATGTCCCCTCCCAAAACCGCTTCAGCATCCATAAAAAGATATGGGTGGAACCTGAACGTGAGAGCTGCAATCTTATTGGAAGTGATTCCAGACACGCGATTATTTTTTTAACACGCGCTGAATATGATTGGTCAAACCGTTTGGTCCGATTTTGTCTCATTTTAATTAGCATACATGGGGAGGTGTTGTTTTCCTCCCACCTCCATATCCGGTTGCCCGTGTTGTCTTGATACACGATTGGCTGAGAAGTCCGGCTGTCGACGCTATAATTGGCTAGTTTTTAGTCCCGCCTCGACCATGAACATTGGCGAAGGTTACTCGTGTGTTGATTGGCTGAGAGCTGCGCGTGGTGTAAACCGCTGTCCACTCCTGAGGCAGAAGCCGGGTTTGCGTGTGTAATGATGAGAGAGAGAACGGTGTATACATGATTAAATGGCTTAGCGGAAAGGGACACGAATCGTTTCAGCATATCAGTTGAGGAGCGGAGGAGTGAAAACTCAAGAAAGAAGAGGGTGTTAGAATTCCTGACTGGTCGCGAGGATGCTTGAAAATAAGAGGGAGAGACTGAAGACGTTTTTAAGGAAAATCGATGAGAAAACTATCTTCGGAATCAAGCATTTAATGAAAGAGAGGTGAGTCCGTTAGCTACACCGCTATCTTCAAAGCTAACATCGGTGAACAGTTCATTCACTAATTATTTCATTATATGTCACATATATTATCTATTAATCATATATAATGTATATGACCTGTAATGCAGTAATACCTTAATTGTATATATATATATATATATATATATATATATATATATATATATATATATGAGCATTAACTTTTAACATTTATATAGTGTTTAATTACAGTTTTATAACAATAAAATAACTAAAATAATAATTTTTATATTATATATTTTTTTTGTTTTTTAATTAATACAAAATATACGAATAAAATTATACAACTTTATATAAACCATTTTCCACCTATTTATCACTTCATTGAAATAAATTGGCTTTCTCTGCTCATGACTCAGCAAGAAGGTCATTTGTTCAAGTCCCAGTCGTTTCTGTGTGGCCTTTGCGCGTTCTCCCTCCTGTACTTGTCTTGGTTTCCTCCCGAGGCAGTGGTGGCCTAGTGGTAAAAGGGCGTTGTATCCCTGATCCTAAGGTTGGGGGTTCGAGTCCCACTCTGCACAAGGTTGTCACTGTCCCCCCAGTGCAGCTAAATGGGTTCTCAAATGCGGGCCATGTCTCTCAGTCTATGGTGAGAAGTTCATGTAAAGGAATCATTGCAGACTGTCAGCATGTTTCTGTCCCTTGCTAAAGGGTTGTGTCAGGAAGGGCATCGATGTAAAAATCTATGCCAAATCAAACATGCATAATCAGATGATTCCCTGTGGCGACCCCTAAAAAAAGGGGAAAGCCGAAAGGAATACTGTAGAAGACTGGTTTCCTCCTGCAGCCAAAAGATTGCTTCTATGAGAAAGAATGTGTGTGTGTGTGTGGTGGTCTGGAACAGTGTTCAGGGTGTTGGTTGAGACACCATTGAGAATAAAATTATACAGCTTGTAAAATAAGTGTGACTTTTCATGGTTTGCATTGATTATAATTGATGTAATTACTAGTTGTAATGACCAAACTGATGCATATATTTGTGAAATGATTTCTTCAATACAGGGATCGCTCACTTTCCACAGTTAATTGGAACTGAGACCAACTGACTGACATATATGTACATGTGATAACAATTAAACATTCAAAAATAATGCATACGATGTAAAAAAAATACACATATATATATATACATATATATATATATATATATATATATATATATATATATATATATATATATACACTACACACACACACACACACATATATATATATATATATATATATATATATATATATACATACACACACACACACACACACACATATATATATATATATATATATATATATATATATATACACACACACACACACACACACACATACAGACGCCCGAATGCACTCAGATGCACACCTCACATAAAAATTTAAGTACTGGTAGTTTTAACGGTTTGGGGTTGGTTTTTTTTGGGTTTTTTTGAGGGGGGTGTTCATAATTTGCCTTGTTTTGCAGTATTTTCCTTAACTTTTCCCCCTATTCTTCCTTAATTTCCTTATTTTTTTAATTCGATGAATATTAAAAAAAAAAAAAAAAAAAAACGCACTGCACTGAAGCCACATGAATTAGCGGAAGCGCGAAGTAGCGAGGGATCCCTGTATTTGTAAATGTTGAAGTGAAAATACTGATTATTTTTGTTGTAATCATTATATCAAGCACGGTTATTACCACGTCATGAGCAGATCAGCTGGCATCCCCCAACATAATACTGATTTTTATTATATTTCTATACACATGCACACAAAGTAAGGAGTTCACTTCATGGCCGTTTGGCCTTCATTGCCTTCTTTCTAATCTTCTCACCTTGAGGATTTAAGTCACACCACACTTAACCTTGGCGTGTTTTTTTTTTTAGTTGTTTTTATAGTTTTAATGTTGTATTTTTTCCCCACTACTTATTTTAAGAAAATGCTTTGTTTACAGAATATCATCAATACAATCTCATCATTGCACTGGTTTCATTAATCCTCAGATGAACATTCAGGCCTCTATCCCAGTGCCTTCTGTATATCAGATATCAGGCAGGGAGATATTGTGTAACACTGAATGATCCAACATCAGCCCAAAGGTGTGAACCCCTGACTATTAAAGGTGTCAGATCTGAATTAAAGCCAGTTGTCACTGTGCTTTGGCCTTGATGTACAATGCAAATGGCTCTCTATTCACTAATCATTACTTAATCATCCTAAGCACTCCAACCCCAAATCTCATTCCAAGTTATCTGATTAAATCACTCATTGCGTGAATAATTGAATGGTTCACCATGGAAAGTCTGAGACTTTTTTAAAGCTCAAACCTTGTTTCCCCATGTTTGCTTTCTTAACTGATTGGTCTTCATGTTGCTGTTTGTTTAGGTGTGTTCGCTAACAAACTCTGGAGCCTTCAGAAAAGTACACTCCCAAAGATCTTATTAAAATTCTGGGGGGAAGACTGTTCTCCAAGCTGTATTATAGAATGAAGGTTCTTTAATTATACAGCTGTGATTTATGGGAAATTTCTACATTCTGTTCGCATCATCGGTCATTGCTCAAACGGAGACATGAGTTAAGCATTGCCCCGGCCGTAGTTGTTTGTTCTGTATGTTTTATTTATGGATTTTAGTTTACCCTGAGCATCACTCACACTTTGATATTTTATTACTGAATTTTTTATTAGATTTTTCTCACGCTGCCAGAAGTTGTGTGATATTTATTCACGCCTTGTTGTGCATTTTAAGACCACAGAGCTCAGGCAGTTTTCTTCTGAGTGACTTTCGTAAAAAAAAACAAAAAAAACCCACAATCTTTCAGTGCAGCACCAGCTTTCTCGGAACTTGTATATGGCTCATTATTTGGTCTTTGGTCTTTCTGGGGGACCAATAAATTCTAAAGCAACTTTAAAGTAATGTCACATAACATTGATGGACACATCATGTCACCTGTGGATAAAATCAAAGAAGTCGGAAAATTGTCCAATGAGCTTGTCCAGAAGTAAAAATGAATAAATATTCAATACTTTTTTTTCTTTTCTTTTTTTTTTTGAACCAATTTATAGATGAACATAACGTGTTTTAACCTGTGCTTTGTTCATGTTGGTAGAACTACCCGTATGGATTTTTTAGGACATGTACGTGATCGAGTGCAACCAATGCTATCTTCTTTCCAGTTTACTAAAACTAAGTATGGATATTTGTCGGTATGTTCATGATATAGTCCGAGATATCAAATATGGATCCCGACAGACAGACGTTAATTTCAGAGACCCATCTCATTAAAAAGGTGATTGTGTCAAACTTTAATAAAATTTAAAAACTACACATTAAATATAATTTTCATACTCCATAATTATTTTTTGTAGTAAAAAAACAGTACTACGAATTTGCAATATTTATTTGTGAAGTCGGTAACTGAACTTGATCAGAGATGTCAGATTTTCATGCAGGAAAATCGACAATTTTACTATGGAAAAAAGTAAAAAAAACAAAAAAAGCGGCAGTGCTTTGGGCTGTAGTGAAATTCAAATTTTAAGATTATATCTGCAAATGTGTGCATGTGATTGTCTGTCTTCCTTTCGGCTTTTTTCCCTTTTACTCGGGAGTCGCCACAGCGAATCATCTGACTCGCACATTTGATTTGGCAGAGGTTTTACGTCGGATGCCCTTCCTGTCACAACCCTTTTTTTACCAAGGGACAGAAACACGCTGGCGACTTTGCAGCTACTCTTTACGAATGTCAGCAATGGTTCTTTTACATGCCTCTCACCATAGACAGTGAGAGACATGGCCCGCCTTTGATAACCCAGTTAGCTGCACTGGGGGGGACAGTGACAACCTTGTGGAGAGTGGGACTTGAACCACCAACCTTTGGATCAGTGATCCAGCGCCCTATACCACTAGACCACCACTGCCCCCAAATGTGTGCATGTGATGTGCATGTGCAAATAAAGAGCCATTTAGTTTCTTCATCACATGGCACTTTAATCACACATGTTGTTTTATTTCAAGTCATGGTGTGACTGATGATGGAGAATGATAACCAGTTGCACATTGAAACTAAAAGCTTTTACATTTTTTGTTTGTAAATTAATTTTTTGCAGGACAAGAATATATTACCATTTTTATTTGAAACAGTTTAATGCTCAGTAAGCATTTAGTTAACAGGTAGGCATTCATTCAACTGCTGTATTTGGTCTGGATGGCATATGTTTAGACTTTGTCGTTCTATTTTTTTTTTTTTTTTTGGTCCGCCATGTGTAAGTCAGTTGCAGGTGCTGTGCCAAGTGTTGAGTTCTTCACAGCCTGTCTGAGCTAATGCTGTTTCCAAAAAAAGTCCGAATCCAATCTCCAGTACTTAGAAAAGCAGCTGACAAGCTGATAGCTTGTATCTTTCATAGTCCCATGTGATAGGCTGTTTGATACAGGGTGGGTGAGGATTGTTAACATTACTTCATTCAACACTGAGTGTGTAGCGCTAGAGCTGGACAATATGGAGACTCGAATATAGTTTCTATACTGTGGTGAATTATTTAATGATACACATCTCTGAGGTGTTAGAGCTATCATCCTTTTTCAAATAAAATAGTGATTGTTTTAAATAACAGTGACAAATTCTGGAAGAAACTAGATCAAGTTCAAAAATTTTAATATATTAGAAATAAATTTTGAGTTGTAGTACTTTAAATCATTTAGAAGACACCCTTCTCCTGAGTGACTTACGTTGACTTACATTCATAATTTTTAAACAGCAGCTGAGGGTTAAATGCCTTGCATAAGGACCTAACCGGGGCAGGTTGGTGGGACTGGGGCTTGAATTGAGTCACCTCTGCCATGTAGTGATAAATTAGCAAGGTTGATTTGTGTGTGTGTGTGTGTGTGTGTGTGTGTGTGTGTGTGTGTGTGTGTGTGTGTGTGTGTGTGTGAGAGAGAGAGAGAGAGAGAGAGAGAGAGAGAGAGAGATGAACCTTATATTATGCGAATCACGTGTATTTTCAGCCCTGGTGGTGGCTGGAGGGGCAAAATTCAGGTATACAGTAATTACAGAATTACACATTAAGACCAAAATTATAGAACTGCATGTGCAGATGTGACTTTAAGGGGCCGCATGTGGACCTGCCTTGACTGTGCTTCTCAAAGATACAGTACATGAATTAAATCTATCCAAAGTGTTGTGCCAAAACAATCCAAGCAAAAGTTCCGGACCGTTTACTTTCATGTGGACCTCAGTAAAATCCACAAGGTTCATTTGAGAAGCTTGCCTTTGTCGCACTTTTTTTTTTTTTTTTCTTATTCATTCTTTATGTTGGCTGATTCTGAGAAATACAGAATTACATGCCACATTCCCATTTCGTTGTTACTTCTACATGAAGGGTGTGACATATTGGTTTTGTTGTCTATCATGAAATTTAAAAGATTTACTAGGTCCATTAACATAGCTGTAGATAGCAATAATGATTGTTATTATTATTATTATTATTATTATGTTAGGTTTGCAAATGTATAATAATATTTGTACAACATGACTTTTGAGTTAAATAATATAGCAGATTGTCTAAGGCAGGGGCGTCAGACTCATTTTCATCAGACTCATTTTCACTTAGGGAAATGTCACAAAATTTCCGGGTCAGTAAGCAGTAAGGGCCTTTAAATGGAATAATCACCGAACAGCCATTTCAAAAAGGCATAATAATGCTCAATTGAAACATTTTTAGTTTGAGTATTTGGTTCTTTTTTCCTTTTTTACATTACTTTAACAGCATTTGGCAGACACTCTTATCCAGAGCTACTTACAGTTATCATTTTTCATACAACTGAGCAATTGAGGATTAAGCGCCATGCTCAAGGGCCACAACAGTGGTCATACTGGGGAATAAACCCCTGACCTTTGGATTAGCAACCCATTGCCTTAGCACCACTGCCACTTTTTTCCTTTTCCTTTTCTGGAAACAATAGACATGGATTAGCTAGTTTACAGTCTATCCCGAGTCATGACTGACTAGTTGTTTATTTACAATAGGTTGCTGCCTCCTAGTGGAAGGATGGTGAATTATGGTTCTTGGAACAGTCTGCTTCTTCTCTTCTTTTTGGCTTTTTCCCTTTTTCAGGGGTCGCCACTGCAAATCATCTGATTCGCATGTTTGATTTGGCATAGGTTTTTAAGTCGGATGCCCTTCCTGACACAACCCTTTAGCAAGGGGCAGAAACATGCTGACGACTTTGCAGCTACTCTTTATGAAAGTCAGCAATGGTTCTTTTACAGCCTCACACCATAGACAGTGAGAGACTTGGCTGGCCTTTGATAACCTAGTTAGCTGCACTGGGGGGGGACAGTGACAACCTTGTGGAGAGTGGGACTCGAACCCCCATCCTTAGGGTCAGCAATCCAGTGCCCTTTACCACCAGGCCACCACTGCCCACTGTGATATTTATTATAAATATTATTCTTATAACATATAGTGAACTATAATCGATAGAAAAATAATTTGCTTGTGAATACCCTATTAATAGATATGCAGATAAAATGTGCATACATGAATAAATTCGGTGTATGTGCTTATAAAAAAAACTAATACAAGCCAAAGGATAAACTTGGGTAAACATGCTACAGTACGTAAAATCTCACACACAAACATTCTAAACCTTAACTTACCAGGGGCAGAGAAAGAGCGCGCGTAGTTGACAGAGTCGTGGCCGTCATCACATTGGTAACTTGTGCACGAATGAGAAAGAGGTGTACACGTCATTTGCAACCAATCAGCAGGAGGGAGAAACAATCGCTCTTAGCCATTGGCTAAACTTGAATTATGTGCCAGTAATTTGCCGGGGCTGCCACTAATTTAAAAACATTTGTGAAATAAAGGCTTTGAGAGCAAAATCCGCGAGTTTGCGGGCCGTGAACAGTGAACCGCGAATGGGCGAGGGCTTACTGTAATGGTTACTACAAAGAATGTATGATAAGCATGTTCTTTAAAAGCTCTCTCGGGCCACATTAGATGAGTTGGCGGGCTAGATTTGGCCCACTGACCTTGAGTTTGACACATGTGATCTATATTTAGCACCAACAGAAAAGGCCAATATACATTCCTATGTATCATGATGAATCAATGAGATTGTATTTAAAATGTAAAAAAATAATAATTTTGGTATACTTGTTAGTGTGAGTATACAAAGTACAAACTCGTATAATAAACATACTGACCATATCCACTATATTATTTTATTTCATTATAATTTTTAACAGTTACACTGTAGCACTTGTTATTTAACAGTGTGGTTGTCATGTCATGAGTCCCATCTCATCTAGTCTCCCCCACCAACTTACCATCAGCTGCTGGATTTCAGAATCATGTGAGTCTCAGGTGGGAATTCCACACAGCACTTTGTCAGCTGTGTTAAATGGAGGAAGAAAGGCGTCTTCTGTTTGGAAAGTCAGTCAGAGGGTGTCAGTGTGATGAATCGAGCCACAAGACTCCAATGCCGAGGCGTTTGGATCCACTGAACCTG
Organism: Plotosus lineatus; assembly: GCA_024760905.1. NCBI lineage: Eukaryota > Metazoa > Chordata > Actinopteri > Siluriformes > Plotosidae > Plotosus > Plotosus lineatus. The sequence continues at coordinate 37,060,444 of CM045737.1, read as the reverse complement.
CTCACAAGCAATCCATTGTTGCACGGCATCTCGACGATTGGCGTTCAGGCCGATCTGACCACTGTACAGGCCTGAAGCACAAGCCATATGCAATCTAGGAAAGAACTCAATTTTACGTTCACTTAGCTTAAAGCTAAACAAAATACAAATTAAACAAGGGTCCCAAAACAAAGATAGTCACCAAGCAGCTACAGCATGGTAAGTTTAGAGACGGCGCGCGGGCCAGCGGTAAAATGCTTGGAATCCCGCTTATCGAAAGAAAAAAATGATTAAATTTTAAATGTTTTTTAAATTAAATTTTAAATTTTAAATTTTAAACCTGGGCTGTGGATGAACGTGGATGATGAAATTTGATGAAGTCTTGAACGTGAGTGAAGTGCATTTTATGATCCGCCTTGGATGAGATGATCCGCCATGATGAGTTTCCTTAGATAATCTGTGCGCTGAAGAGACTGGAGCCAGTCGGCAACAGATCCTTAATATAGGTTCTCTGAAGTTCGGGGAAGTTCGATTCTACAATTTTCTAAATCAACTGATCCGCCCAAGGGCACATGCGCAACTAGGTCTATGCTGGAAGGTTCCAGACCCAAAAACAGCTGAGTCACATGTCACTATTTACAGCACATTACCTCAGTGGTTCTTAACCTTGTTGGAGGTACCGAACCCCACCAGTTTCATATGCACATTCACCGAACCCTTCATCAGTGAAAAATAATATGTTGTTTTTTTTTTTAATTCAAGACATAGGTACTGTTGTGTTCTTGTATTCTCCATCTCCATGCAGTTTCGCGAAGTGTTCCTTTAGTTTTGCCGGTGCGAGACTAGAGTTGCTCAACTTGGCATTGCAAATCATTCAGATAGGACGCTGAGTCCCATCACGTTCCGTGATGCATGTGAATCCATGTTGTACATATTCGTCCGACCACTTTCTTTTTTTGCTCGACATAGTATAGATTAATATATTCCGAAAAAATCTCACGACTTCACACATTGACTACTGAGCGCGCTAAATTCCCCACGGCACTGATTGGCCAAGCAATGTAATGTGATCATCTGCAGCCAGTGATGGCCAAGCGGGGCGTGTCATCACTAATTGACATGATGAGTCGGGTGTGTCTTGACCTCCATGGCAGAGGCTCCGCCGAACCCCTGAGACCGACTCACCGAACCCCTAGGGTTCGATCGAACCCAGGCTGGAACCACTGCACTAACTGAATTTAATTATATACAACGTTTATCCAGTTACAGTTATATTTACATTTACACATTTATTTACATGCCCATAACAGCAGTCTTCTTCTGTATCACCATGAGATGTAGTTAATACAGGGATCCCTCACTTTCTGAGGTTAATTCGGACCGAGATCCCCTGCGACTGCCGAATTCCGCGAAGTAGGATAAAAAAAAAAAAAAAAAAAAAAAAGACCGCGATGCACTGAAGCCACGTGAATTGAAGCGCGAATTAGTGAGGGATCCTTGTATTTAATTTAACTTCCGAAATGTCTGGAGAAAGCTCAGTCACTTGAGGCACAAAATAAATAATTGAATATTTTTCATTATTTTTTTCGGAAGGTGTTTCCACTGATGTGTAAGTCGCACCGTTGTTACAGTTCTCCCTGCTCTCCAATCCAGACCTTACCTCCATAACATATCCAACCAAAGCCAATGCTCCTTCTATTACTTCTTCAGTCCTCACTCTTTCTTTCCTGACTTCTTGTGGCTCCTTTCAGATACTTCCATACTCCTGTTCCAGCAATACATGTTCAAAAGGAGGCGCTGTCCTGGTTGCAGAACACCTGAACAGGTTATGCAACATTATTAGAGACATACAGGAAGAGCTGTATTTTCCTCATCCCTCACCACTGATCATAAAACAGTTCAGGTTTTACTTGTACCAGGTTTGATTAAAACAAGTATAATGGTGACAGTGACTTAAATAATCACGTGTCGCTCGATTTTTCCACTATTACATCATAAAGCCTCGAATGTATTCCACTGAGTCACTACATGACAGCCAGAGTAATGCTGTCGAGGAAGCAGTCTGAATTAAAAAGCATGTGTGAGCTAAGTGTGATATCGACCCGAACAGTGTGGGCCACGATAATAGGAAGGATCCGGATGAGTAAAGCAGAGACTGCTACGAACACCAGCCAACAGACAAACCTCCTACTTTTCCCAAAGATGTCATGACGGGTGTGATTGTGTGGATGTGGTGCTCTGCAATAGATCGTTCTGTCGGCCTCCAGATCTACCATCACCCTGATAGCTGATTCCTAGAGAAAAGGAATGAATTTTGTTTCTTTTCACTGAACGTGCTAGAGTGTAACATTTCATGTGCATCTTTCCAGCGCTGCTTCTCCTGTTAATCCATAGACGGGCAATGCTTTCGCCTGTGGGCTAATATTGTAGTGCATTGTTCTTAAATCATATGGTGCCATTTTGTTATGATTTTCTTGGTCAACACTCCACAAATGCACACTTGGTTGTCAGGATGACAATTCCAGCCTCTGTGCTGCTACAGGCTAAATATTATCTCTATAAACGATGTAATTTACAGCTCATACTGGACCCGATATTTTAAGAACTTGAGTTCAAATAGCCACCTTCTTCTTTTCCTCTCGGCTTTTTCCCTTTTTCAGGGGTCGCCACAGTGAATCATCTGATTCACATGTTTGATTTGGCGTAGGTTTTTACGTCAGATGCCCTTCCTGACAAAACCCTTTAGCAAGGGGCGGAAACACGCTGACGGCTTTGCAGCTACTCTTTACGAAAGTCAGCAATGGTTCTTTTACATCAGGGGTCGGGATTCTATGGCTCGCAAGCCAGATTTTTCTCTTTTGATGACTGTATCTGGCTCTCAGATAAATCAAGTGTCCTTTCTTAACAGAATAACGAATACATAATTTCACTGTCATTTAAATAAAAATACAAAAAAAAGCCATCAAATAAAACAAAAACAGATGAATCAATCTCGTGCATTTAAATCTATAGATCTAATTTAAATGCCATGTCACTGTGGCGCCCAGTGAAGAGCCAATCCTTTCTGTACGCCAGTATGTGGGCGGGTCTGATACCTTGAAACTCTAATTTTATTGGACTATAACAACAGGCACAGACTGCGCGTGTTGTTTTTGAGTAAAGAGGTAAATTTCCTCATTTTTGATCAGCTCATTTGCACAAAGCCAAGCACAGCTGGCAAGCAAACACAAATGGACAGACATGGAAAAACTTCAACCCGTAAACCAGCTGATTGCCAAAACTTGGGACGCGCTTCCTGTCACAAACCAAACACTGCGGCGTGTGAGTCCTGTCGTGTTGACCATGTTTGGCCCTACATATGCATGCAAGCAGTCCTTCTCACACCTGATAAACATCAAGACCAACCTGCAGTCACGTTTAACAGATGGAAGCCTAAACGCCTGCATGAAGCTGAACCTCAGCACGTATCAACCACACTACAAAGACATTAGCAAAACCATGCAGCACCAGAAGTCGCATTAATAGTAAAAAGTACTTTTTTTATTAATAAATAACTTCGTTATGACAATGTCGTTTAAAATAAATTCAGAGTCGTATTATACTCTCCAATTGTTGGCCTTCTTTTTCAATTTAGTTGCATTCAGTATTAATATATATATATATATATATATATATATATATATATATATATATATATATATATATATATATATATATAAAAAGGACAGGACAAAGACTTTCTATTGAAACTCCATTTATCACTACAGATCTGTTTCGAGGGGTGGTGAAACCATCCTCTCTCTTCAGGTGATTATAGAAGAATATATATATATATATATGGCTAGCAGAGGATTAGATTTTAAAATGTCTTTTTTTTGGCTCTCTTAGACAAAAAGGTTCCCAACCCCTGTTTTACATAAACCTCTCACCATAGACAGTGAGCAACATGACAGGCCTTTGATAACCCAGTTAGCTGCACTGGGGGGGACAGTGACAACCTTGTGGAGAGTGGGACTCAAACCCCCAACCTTAGGATCAGCGATCCAGCACCCTTTACCACCAAGCCACCAATACCCCTGGTTCTTGGTACAATAAGCCCTCATTATTCGCAGGGTTACGTTCCCCCCCACCCGTGAATCCCGAAAATCCATGAATTATTGATCCGGTTTTAAAATCCTATGTATGATATTCATAATTCAAATAGCCATATAGTTTTGGAATAATTCCAAGCCCTGTCTTATCTCTCTCACTGTGTTCTTTTTTGTAATGACATCAGTCTTTGTGACTTTGTTCAACCCATAACCGAAGCTGGTCCAAACAATACCAGGCCCTCTGTGAGGCTTCCCATTGTCTTGTTTTGCTCCCACCATGTGCACCCTTCATTCTGCAACTTTGACTTTGATGGAATTTAAATGTGAACGACAAAGAACACTGCATTGTTTCCTACCACCCACTGTTACCAGAGCAGCACCCTTGTTGCCGAGGAAACTGCACTGCTGCAAGTAGTGCCTTCTGGGTAAAAATTCCTCTCTCTTTCGCTCTCTGGAACGCTACAGATCTGTATATGCAAGCACAGCAGCTGTAGAAAGAGACCTTTAGACCCATCATCGTGTCTCAGTGTATGGCTGTGTCGTTTTATCTGCATTCTTAACTTTCAAATAACCACAGCGTCCGTTGATCATGGAGCGTGAGAAATGCCTGAGCCTTTTGGAGAGAGTCGATGCCGTAGAGGGAGAGGACGTGTTGAGGTAGGGGAGCTTTCACATCATTGTTTGATTCTCATAGCTTTGGTGGTTTTTAGTCACGATGAGGAATTCAAGAGAAACAGGTGGTAGCTTTTGGAAATTTTCTTTTGTTCAGGTGCTTTTTCTGGTGCGTCATTAAGGAAGTAAGAGAGCTACAGTTGCTGTATTTTTTTCAATTCTCAGTTATTGGTATAAACAACTGAAATGTTTTATTGGCGTACACACACTTATTTGCTTTCTGGAATCCTTGCTAAGATTTAATACAGCAGGTGAACTATCGCCTGGAATGTAGACAAAAGTTCAAGGACTTGCTTAATCAGATGATGAAAAACAATTTCCCTGGATTGCAACAATGCAGTATAAGATCTGGATCCTTCTTGATGTCACTGAATACACGCATCTTTTATTTGTCTCCCTTTTTTTTTTATCATTCATGAAAACCCTCGAAAACCGTCATCAGGTGTTATGTTCTGTTTGGTTTACTGTGAGAGTTTTATCAAACAGCAATCAGATCACTTAAGGCACATCTGATTAGATAATAAAATGGCTGACTGGTTATCTCTGAAGGAAGAATATCATATTTGAAAACAGATGCAGGTAGTATAATAAATATCAATAGCTTGGTCACGTTTTCTGCCATATTATGGGTATAATATAATGTAGGGGGTGGTACTATTCTTTTACTTTCGGCTTTTTCGATAATTTTTTTCAGGCGTTACCACAGCGAATCATCTGATTCACATGTTTGATTTGGCTTAGGTTTTTACGTCGGATGCCGTTCCTGATCCAACCCTTTTCGCAAGGGGCAGAAACACGCTGGCGGCTTTGCAGCTACTCTTTACGAAAGTTAGCAATGGTTTCTTTACATGAACCTCTCACCATATACAGTGAGAGACATGGCCGACCTTTGATAATCCAGTTCGCCGCACTGGGGGTACAGTGACAACCTTGTGGAGAGTCGGACTCCAACCCCCAACCTAAGGATTAATGATCCAGCGTTCTCTACCACCAGGCCACCACTGCCCTGGGGGGTGGTACTGTATCCAACAGTATTAGTGGCCAGTTGTTGTTTTTTTTTTGTTGTTGTTTTTTTTTTTATTTAATGTATCTAATTAGGTTTGTTTTTTATACATTAAATTATGAGCCCCCAGTGGAACTAAATGTGAGGCGCTCCACCGAATGTAGGCGTTTGTTGCACGTGACGTATGGTGCTTGTGAGACAAAGCGCGGCTTATTCAGACTTCCGATCTTTCAAGTGAGCAAGTGCACATTGAATACTTGTTTAGTACTAACCTTCACTTGCTCACTTGAAAGATCGGAAGTCTGGATAAGCCGCGCTTTGTCTCACAGGCACCATACGTCACTTGGGACAAGCACCTACATTCGGTGGAGCGCCTCACAAATGGGTTAACAAAGCCATGTCTCCCGCTGTCTGTGGTGAAAGGCATGAAAAAGAACACTGCTGTTGATTGAAAAGAGTAGGCCATTGAATTGCCATTAATGTGTTTCTGCCCTGGTGAGCTGATCAAGGTGTACCCAGCAATCACCCAAAGTCAGCTGGGATGGTCATCAGCCTCCCCACGTCCCTAATTAGGATTAAATGGTTCAGAAATTGAATGTAATGAAAATTCTAGTATCGTACAGTATTGGGAAAGTAGGCTCTAACGTTATAGGTTATTATTATGGTATACCTAAATTACAGGGTTTTAAGTACTGTAACAGGATTTTACCGGCTGTCCTGTGTATTCTACAAAATCACATGACTTCATATCATTTGCTATGTTAGAACAGGATGTGTGGAGTGAGTAGATTTACAAAATCATCTGCTTCCTCTAGCATTCCTCAGACACATGGGCTTGTCCTGCTATTGCGTAGGTTTTTGTTTTTTTTTCTCACTGTGTGAGTATTTTGGTATTCGGTATTGGATTACCCGATCAAACAAATTTCTCTTTCTCACATACTGTTTATGTTCGCATCATCAGCACAACCCGAATAAAAACTCCTTTTCCTGTGAACTCTGGTTTATATTTGGAGCTGGCACTCCTTTAGTCTGTCATACTGCTACTGTGGTTAGCATTTTGTTCAGAATGTGGCTAGGCTACAGAGCTGACAGATAGCTTTCCCTTAAGTCACAGCAACCTAATTTCCTGTAAACCATCTGCTCTGTTTCATCTCTTGCCAAGTACAGACAGCAGTACCTGAATTAAGATGATAAAGATGTGCTAAAAGTTACACGATTAGCATATTCTGTTTGGTATTGTGTGGTTATGCCCCACAACTCTCTGTCTTCCACGCTGTTCTTTTCATGTTTTTGTATCCAGCACATTTATGTGCACACACACACACGAATCTTGATGTATTCACCGAGCACTCTGTGTGATCATATTACGATTGCTTAGCCTGCAGAGAGCCCTTTTTTTTTTTCTGTCTACCCTCAGCGACTCACCATCCAATCTCTTGTCAAGTTCAAATTGCAACACGTTGAAATAGGAAGACCAGGACATTCAGAACCCCACAGCACTATCAAGTTTTCTTGGACGTCCTGGCTGTTTTAGAAATGTACTCTATGTGTGTAGCATTTATTACATACACCAAGGTACATCCTGCTAGTAATCTTTCAAAAGTAAACAATCCTAATCCTACGCTGATATGAACACATCTATGGACATGAAGTAATCTGATTCCTGCCCATACCATAAACGGTTCAGTTTAATCTAAAGTGCACTGCCGGTACATGTAGAATTGGGCTGGCGTCCTACATATACACTCTGAATCTGAATCAGAGCAGCATATACCTTTTGGTTTCATATGGATTGTATGTAGTTCAGCAGCTTCCGTCTGTAAAATGTGCTGAGGTACAGAATACTCTACGTGTTTTGTTCACTTGCAGATAAGTTGAGTCAGATAAGTTGGATCTAAAGCACACTGCAACAGTTTTTCTCACACTCATTCGTAGCAGGTGGTTTTGGCCTGCATCTAAATCTGATTGCCCTGAGGGGAGGAACGCACAATATTTTTTCCTCCAAATAGACCTCTGTGAAAGCATTTATAGTTTTTCTCGCTCATCTCTTTAGACTGTAGGACAGTGGTGGCCTGGTGGTATAGGGCGCTGGATCGCTGACCCTAAGGTTGGGGATTCAAGTCCCTCTCTCCACAAGGCTGTCACTGTCCCCCCAGTGCAGCTAACTGGGTTATCAAAGGCGGGCCATGTCTCTCACTGTCTATGGTGAGAGGTTCATGCAAAAAAAGAACCATTGCTGACTTTCGACAAGAGTAGCTGCAAAGCCGTCAGCTTGTTTCTGTCCCTCGCGAACAAAAGGGTTGTATCAGGAAGGGCACCCGACGTAAAAACCTATGCCAAATCGAATATGCGTATCAGATGATTTGCTGTGGCGACCCCTGGAAAAAAAAGGCAAAAAACTGAAAGGAAAAGAAAGATCTCTTTAGACTATAGGAGTTCAGTCATTTCAGACCACAGACTTTGAGCTAATTCAGTTCTTTCACTGGGGTCTTTTTTTCTTAACCAGCATGACACATGCTGTTGCGGAGCGTGCTCTCACTATTGCTGTATTCTAGCTTGATACCAATTTTTTTTTTTTTTTGCTGTCACGGCTTCTAGTGCTTAACTTGTGTAATAACAGTGGTCAGGTTTTCTTTGTAAAGGACAACTGCAAATTAAAACCAAGGTCATTTTTAATTCTTTTCGTTGGGTTGGTTTTATGCAAAACGACCATGTGACAAACCAGTTCTACGTCAACGTTAAAAAAAAAAAAAAAAAAACAATGTAAGAAGTAGGTAAATCATTATAATAGACGCAAGTATTTACAAACTATATAGGTCCTATATTTCTATACTATAGACAGGGGTTATCATAGAGCCTTTTAAATCAGATTTCCCCTAAAATTGTTAAATTTTCAAATCTAATTCTTTTTCTTTTTTTTTTTTTGAAAGAAAGATCAACAGTCACAGTATACTCAGCTGGTTCATTGTAGAAAGATAATTGATTGTTTAAATGCAACTCCACACAATGTTTAAAGGTTATACCCCTTCATAATAGTAAGTGGTTGGAACATGCAGAACGGCGTTTAACAAAAAATTGTATAGAAAGCTTTTTAATTTGTAAATTTTTTTTTAATCTGGCCTTGTATGACTGATAATTATTGGAGAGTGTTGAGATGACCTTTGAGTGAAAGGCCTGAGAAAATAAATTAAATAATACGGGATTAAACCAGATAAGGTCATCATCATGGAGCTTCTGCCTCTATATTTGTCCAAGCCACTATGCATGATGTGCTGGTTGAAAAATGATGAAAAAAAGCCAAACCTTGTGAGTTGAGGAAATTTAGGTTTTTGTGTCCTATACCCCTGATGCATATGAACTGGATCTAAGGGAGAGATCACGTAGAAGGAAGTTGTAATATTCATCATCACCCACAAATCTGAGGGATTACACACACACACACACACACACACACACACACACACACACACACACACACACACACACACACACACACACACACACGCACAAAGAGCCACAGGAAGCTCCTACTTCATACATTCTGTCTCCTTCTAATTTTTTCTTCCCACATGGCTTCAGGAAAAAGCAAGTGTGTCATTATCACTGCTCCACCCACAGAAAAAGGCCGGTTCGCCGTTAATCCCTGCCTGCTTATTTCAAAGTGCTTTATAGTTTTGGATCATTTCCTGAAAAAGTTCTGATTGGAGTATCTGAAATGTGTGTTCTTGTGAAGAAGGAAGAAATTGGAAATTAGGGTGGGTACTTATCTGACCCAGACAAGTCTTTACCTGCATGCTTGCGTATGTTGCATTGTGTGCAGTGTGGGAGGTGTTTTATTTCATCACGCCATGATGTGTCACAGCTTTTAAGTCAGGATCCACCTCTTTTAAGAATTTGTGTTTGCTGAAAGGAGTTGGTTTACACTGCGTACACTGTTTTGCTTTTGATAATTCAGTGTTTTATCTATATAGATAGATAAATAGATATTCTGTCACACTCAAATGAGTGTGATTTATGCAGGGATGGCTTGAAACTACTTATTTGATTATTTTTCGAAAGGAATACAGTACGGTGCTATGCCTAGATCTCTGAGTTTGAGATTATCCCAAAGACTACATGAGTCCAGGTGAGCAGGATGAGATGTCTATCTAATAATTGTAATAAAGCTATCAACAACAAAAATATATGATCATCAAAAAAATAAATAAATAAATAACTCAATGTAAAGAACAGTGGCTAGTAAGACGGATGGAAATTTAATAACAGAGTCAATAAAATACAGATAAGATTGCTGGTATTGTACACGTAATAAAGCATGTGATATGAACGTGTCAGAAGTCAAATGGTTTATCAGGATGTTGTCTTTGTTTATTGTCACCATTTACCAAAGATTTATGTGACTCTGTTTGGAAAGAGGAACCTTTTGGACATTGTAAATATCTCATGCCACTGTTCTCCTGGTGATTCTGTTGTAGTCTTTCTACAGCATATAAAGTTTAATATTATGTTTATGTCTGGTGGGATGACCTTCAGTAAGGCCACTGATGTGACATAAACTTTGATCTTTGGCCATCTTTTCATAGTATGAGCAGCTGTGGAAAAAGATATAGAGTAAATGGGTCAGTGATAAGGATAACCATTACATGCTCCGGGCTACTTCCCCGTAACTTTGTACATCTTCGGACCTCTGCAATATATTTCGTATTTGTAAGTCTGCTGTCAGAATATTATGTACAGTGCTGCATCCCACATTTTAAACCTTGAGTTTGTTTTTTGTTTTTTTTTAACTTTGTACAGTTACCCAGTGGAGAACGGGACTCTCCCCACGAGAGCCAAGAAGGAGAAGATGGCGAAAAAGAAGCTGGAGCAAAAGAAGGCCTTCAGTCTGGAGGAAGCTCAGCTTGAGATGGAGCAGCACAACAAGAGCCAAAGCAGGCCGGCCCTGCCCAGGTAGAAGACCCGTTTACTATCAAAAAGATGTTAATCACTTTTTTTTTGTTGTTGTTCTGAGTCACCACCTTATCCTGCGACAAATACAACCACAAAGCATGAGTGAGCCTTCAAATGTTTTAAATAAGTTTTTCTTTTCATTATTATTATTTGAATTTATTTTCTCAGGTCTCAGACAGTCGGAGGATCTTTGGAAAGGAACGACAGCATAAACTCACGAAGTGTAAGTGTACTTTCACAAGCTTTATTGTAGATGAACTCAAGTTGTTAATATTTATTAGAATAATTAATCCAATTCGGAACGTTTTTTTTAATTTTTTAGACACCGGTCATCTTAGTTAATATTTAATTGCATCACTAGTGCAGTGGGTTAAAGTTATATGCATCTGACTGTGGGGTTTGAGGACATGCAGGGATCCAGGAAACAGGCTTTCTCCTACTTGACTGGTTTGGTAAATTAAATGTTGTCTTAATTCACACCGTCAAAACTACTCGGACTGGATTTGTTTGATCTTTGCGAAATTCAGTAATAGAAAACTTTAAGTCTCTTGAATAGATGCATAGAATATTATCGTACAAGGTTAAATTTTATTCATCGTTATTTTATTCATCAATCAGGGCCATGGGTAGCTTTGATTTTATAATTTTATACTTCAGCTCTCTGGCTGCAAAAAGCTACCGAGATAAATGAACTTCTGTGATAAACAACGTAAATAAAACCTTTTTTCTGTTCAATCTCACAGAGCTTCATGAAGCACAACAAAACATTCCACAAACTCTTTCCAGACATCCCGGAGAGTGAAGATTTGCTACACGGTGAGTGATGATGAATATCATATCTAATGCAATATTTACTTACATTTTTTTTCAAGAGTATTACAGCCATATATCTTTCACCTCACAGTATTGACTTCCCTGTACATATGTGTTTGCATATTATTAAGAGAGATCATGACAGAACCGGATGTGGTACCGCTTGTATTCCCGGATTTGTTTGCTTAGGCAGTACAGACCTTTAGTCATACTGTGGAAAGCTTTTAGTGCTGAAGGGGAGGGGTGAAGCAAATGCAGCTGGCAAGCTTATAAAATAGTGATGTCACACTTCCAGGATTACTGTGTAAGGCTTTTTAAATTTTGTATGAATGTTTCCTCCAGCCTACATCTGCGCTCTACAGAGGGAGGTACCGTACCATGGTCGTCTCTATATCACAGAGCACAATGTGTGCTTTCATTCATCTGTGCTTCTCAAGGCCACCAAGGTAATACAGAGCTGTCCTTTGAGATTGTGAAACAGAAAATATTACTTATAAGAAAACATTAATACGTCTAATACAGCTGGTGAAATAACCAAACTTTAATGCAGCGTATTGTTTTTCATTGTGCACTGAGGTTTTTTTTTAACGTTTACTAAGAAATAGTGATATAAATATTAAGTCGCTGCTTAAACCAGCTCTGAAAATGTTTGCATATTCAAGACATAGTCTTTTCTATGGAATTCAAAAACGTATGTCCCCTCAAAGGAGGAAAACTATTGACTCAACAAGGGAATTTCTGCCAAAGTGCAAGTGCAGTCAGTGGCAGCAGCGGCACGTGTGTGTTGGGTTGCCTGTGTGGGCACGTGAGCACCGGTGCAACAACAAAATTGAACTCATGGCTTTATCACATTTGTATACGTATGGAGCTCCGCTAAAATATTAAGCAAATATTTAGATGTGATCACGTTTCAATACATTTCCTGTTTCTGTGTCTTTAAAAGATACGTCTGTTACGAATGGTTCGTATGAAACACAGTAAACAACCATCTGCATTTCTGCTTTGGTATTAGCCAGTGATATAGTCTTCAATCTGTCATCTGTAAAAAATAAAATAAAATGATCACAAACATGTTATACCCCAGTACTGTTGAATTCAGAATTTCAAGTAGTGAGGAAACTGTTGATGTATTTTCTGGAACAATAGCGATGACATCAGTCCAGCTGCAGTTGATGTGTTTATATTCATGCACTTGTATTAAAAAGCAAATCGCTAATCGGTGATGGGCAGTGGTTAAGATAAGATACAGCTTTATTAATCTCACAATGGAGAAATTCACTGTTACAGGCTCTTGAGGTGGCCTGGTTGGTGGCAAAGGTGTTGGATCACTGATCCTATGGTTGGGGATTCAAGCCTCATTCTCAACAGGTTGTCACTGTCGTCGTATTCTCCCCATGTGCAGCTAACTGAGTTATCAAAGGTCGACAATGTCTCGCGCTGTCTATGGTGTGAGGTTCATATACAAGAACCATTGCTGATTTTCGGAAAGAGAAGCTGCAAAGTCGTCAGCGTGTTTCTGCCCTGCAAAGGCCTAGTGAGCTGTCCACGGTGTACTCTGCCCTCACTCGGAGTTGGCTAGGATGGGCACCAGCCTCCCTGCGACCCTAATTAGGATTAACAGGGATCCCAGCTCTCTGCTATTTAGCAGAATTCTGCTATTTCAATAAATTTATGCAGTAAGCCCAGTGTAAGACTGTTTACTCGTCCAGAGTAAATGTGACATTTTGAATTAAGGGCATCCGACATAAAAACCTCTGCCAAATCAAACGTGCGAATCAGATGATTCGCTGTGGCGACTCCCGAGTAAAAAAAGGGAAAAAGCCGAAAGGAAGACAGACAGACAGACTATTAACATACTAACTTGTAGCAGGTATGCTCACTAGTTGAACACAAATGTTTGTTGTGATAATATATGTAATGTATTATGTGATCATTCTACAAATTAGTTGATAATTATTTTATAATTATGTTACATATGAATGACGAGCCATAGCGCTATGCTACTTGAATTATCTGTTTATCTACACTGAAATAACCTTTTAGTATTTTTTACATTATTTATTCTGTTTTGTTTAGTGTTTATGTATGTTACAAAACAATGATTAACTTGTTTGCACAACAATGCTCTGCCCCTGTACCCTGCGAGAGGCCCTGTGGCCTCCTTGACCCCCCCAGCTGAAATATTTCATTTCCTCTATTTCTAAACCCGTTTCCTCTATTTTTTCTAAACCTCACTGGGATGCCTGGATTAAACAATTACAGAAAATGAATGAGTGACAAATCGGTGATGTGGTAAAAATTTCTCAAGCGTTTTATACTTTTGCAGATGTCGTAAAGCCATGAACTAAATTTTGTTGTGCATATATGTGCATATGTTGCCCCCACAGGCAACCCAATGAATGAATGAATAAAAATCCGTGAGAAATATCCATTTCTACTCAGAAATTGTTTAACTTTTTTCAGGCAAAACCTGTAAAGGATTTATTCCGTTTCACGCTGCTGTATGTTTATTGTTCAGGACACATTTTGAAGCTTCATGTTCAATGTAGTAACCTGTGTGACTGCTTTCTTTTGTTTGTTTTACATACTGAAACTTACACACCAACTTTCTCTTCCGTTTTCGCACTAATCCAGTTCAGCTCAGTTGAACACGGAGTTCTTAATAACCAGGAAGAAGTTTGAAAGAAATATAAGCGTCATGACTGTACAGTATAATTGATCAGGAGTTCATTTGAATTTGTGACATTAACTTTTTTTTTTATATAAATAATCATTTATGCATTAGACTATACAGAAGTAATATTTAAGTTCTAGTTATATTATTTCTCAATGAGAAACCCTGGCATCGGCTGTGCTATATAAATTCCGTGTGTGTGTGTGTGTGTGTGTGTGTGTGTGTGTGTGTGTGTGTGTACAACAGGTGGTGATTCCCGTGGCTAATATCACTGTTCTGAAGAAGCAGAACACGGCTCTATTGGTGCCAAATGCTCTGTCCATTCGCAGCAACACGGGAGAGAAGGTCAGCCTTAAATTAATGAATATTATACCGGGTTTGCATACATTATTCCATCACCGTGGACATTTTGGTTGGTAAATATCTAGAGAATAAATTATATCGTTTAAATGGTGCAAGAATTAAAAGGAAAAGTCCTACTTCCCCCCAATTCCACCTATGGATGGTGTTTCTAATATGTGAGGCACTCCACCGAATGTAGGTGCTTGTCGCAAGTGACGTATGGTGCTTGTGAGACAAAGCGCGGCTTATCCGGACTTCCGATCTTTCAAGTGAGCAAGTGAAGGTTGAGTACTAAACAAGTATTCAACGCGCACTTGCTCACTTGAAAGATCGGAAGTCCGAATAAGCCGCGCTTTGTCTCACAAGCACCATACGTCACTTGCGACAAGCGCCTACATTCGGTTGAGCGCCTCACATTTCTTATGTTTTTAATGTCAGTGTCTGTGTATTGCACCCGTATGGTTTACATTACTACACAGCTTAAACCTGTTTCCTGTCATTTTTGGTAGATTTCTTTGTTTAGCGGGTTTCGGTGCTGAGCATTTTTGTATTTTTGTGTGTTGCAGTATCTGTTTGTGTCTCTGCGGAATCGTGAAGGGTGCTATGGGCTGCTGTGTGCTATTTGCTCGCATTTAGAGGAAGGCAGCCCAAACAGCAGCCCTATTTTCTCGTCTGCTGAGCACAGCTTTGATCGGGGTAAACTGGTGGTGAGTAGATCAGTGTTTACACGCCCACTCTATATTCACTTTTAGTTTGTCAGTGTGTAGCATTGGATGAAGGTGTAAGCACGTGTTTATTTGCAGAACTCGAGCCAGTCGAGCCTGACCGATGCCTATGAGGAGCTTGATGGAACTGACTCTGGACTTTTACTGCAAACTTCAACTACTAAACTTGAAAGAGGTGGGAAAGCAGCACTCACACTTTTTATGATATATTCCTGTATATTGAGAATCATGGTGGGATATTTTTGTTCTATCAGTCACCCCATGGGAACATGTCTACTTACTGTATTCCACCTTGATGAAGGAATCCTTTTAAATAAATTCAGAGCAAGCTATGGAGATTCATAAATGATTCGATGTTTGAATCAAGTTTGGGTTTGTTCCTAGACTTGGTCTCAAATGGAGGTCCTCCAGCTTTAATAAATCCTCATACAGAAGAAGATGATAGTCTGGCAGAGGAGTCTACGGGTAATTCATATAAACACGTCATACACATACATCAGTGCTTCTCAATTATTTTCTGTGGTGCCCCCCCCGGAAGAAGAAAAACACTTCACACACCCCCACCGCCCCGCAAGCGACTGTAAATAGTATTATTTGTCTATAAAGTTGTTATTAGTACACCCCTGCATAACACTGCATCTTAACATTAAAAACAAAAAAAGAAATATAGTTCAACTTACAATAAAGAAAAAATTCATTAACATGTTTTTTAATCTGTAATAGAAAAGACTTAAAGTGCACCAATGTCCATGAAATTAAAAACAAATACATCCTGATTTAAACTCATTCAACTTATTTATGTCTTAATATCTCCGTCTCTCTCCACCTTTCTGCTGTTCGAAAAACCGCTACACCATCGCAAGCCACTTGAAAGCAAGAGAGCGCCACTGCCAACTAGTGGAGTGGAGGTGCAATTACACTTAATTCTCATACACAACTCCAGAAAAGCATGTTCCCCAGGGTTATACGTGCTCCCCCTGGCAACGCCCCTCCCGGGCATCGTACCAGGGGGTGCGCCCCACTATTTGAGAAGCACTGACATACATATAACATGTAAGGTAGTTGGACTGGATGTTCATGTGTGGAGATGTATATTTGTGTGTAGGGGCTTCATGGATGTGGAGTGTGACTGATGGAGCCAGATCACTTCTCGTCCAAAGAGAAGCCACCAACCTCAACCTCAACACCCTACTGTTCATATACTTGATGCTGTAAGTTCCACGCAGTGACACAGAGTTATCTCGTTAGAATGAAGCAGTGAAACTTGAAAATCTAGAAGGTACAACTGATTTACTCTCAGCAAAAATTTACGTGAAATTGTCTTAAATGGCTGATGGATGAATACCCCGAGTTCTCCTCATCGTTTGGCTTTTTGCCGCTGAGAACACATGAGGAGAGACATTGGTATTAGGCAGCTATTATTATGTACGAGGCAGTTGGAATGTAAATTACAAAGAAGCAAAATGCTTCCTTGAGGCAGAAATGCACTCGGCTGGCATGTCGTTTTTCAAGAACCTGCTTCATTTTGAGTAAACTTTATTTGCGAGGTGTTAAAATGAAACTGATTTGCAGTGTGTTGACATGACAGATTGCTTTTTATCAAGATTGGTTTAGCTTATCAACATTATTTACATTTGCGTGTAATGTAGAGGTATAAAACATCCTTTTCTGTGTGCAGAGTGGTGCTGCTCGTGTTGTCCTCTGGGTATATAGGCCTGCGCATTGTAGCTCTGGAGGAGCAGCTGACGACTCTGGGCGCCTTACCGGAATTCACGCTACACAGCGGGTATGATGCACGAACCCTGTTTTCTTTTGCATGAGACACACCCAGGTCTTATCTTCCCTGCACTGAACATTTTCCCAGTCTAGTCCTACCTTCTCTACAACATTTGTATGAATTTGGATATCTTTACGTTTACATTTACAGCATTTGCTAGATCACCTTCACCAAACAATGACTAAGAGTTTTATCTTATTTACACAACTCAGCAGGTGATGGTTAAGGGCCTTGCTCAAGGGCCCAACTGTGGAAGCTTGGTGGTTTTATATTAACATTATTTTGCTTCAACAATGACCATTAACCCCTCCCCTTTTTTTTTTACTTTTTAGTTTACAGGTCACACTTCATTAATCAAACTTTGCCTTTTTTCATTTTTCTGTCTGGTAAAATGTAGAGGTTTTGCAGTGTGACGTGGGGCCGGTGGCGTAGTGGTTAGGGTGCTGCGCTCATAATCGGGAGGTTGTGTGTTCAAATCCCAGTTCGACCCCCAATGTGCTAAGACCCCTGGGCAAGGCCTTAACCACAAGTGTGCCTCTGTTCAGCCAGCAGTATAAATGGGTACCAGTAAAAATATACTGGGTAGGTAACCTGCAATGGACTAGCGTCCCATCCAGGAGGAGTTGAACTCCTAGTCGCTTCACGCTACGAAACAGCACCAGCCTGATGAGCCACTGGGCTCGGGTGTAAAAAGCCAACGGACTTTACCTACCATACCTTTGTAGTGTGACTATGTACTGATTCTTCCTAATTAAAAAAAAAAAAAAACAATAAATATTCGCTTTAGCATTATTAATAAATATAAATATATCTTATGCCAGGCAGTGGTGACCTGGTGGTAAAGGTGCTGAATCGCTGAACCTAAGGGGGTTCAAGCCTCACTCTCAAGGTTGTCACTGGTCATATGGAGTATATACAGTGTAGTTAGATGACCAGTTGCTCTTCTATTTTGTGGAAGTCAGTGTTAGTGATATATTTAGATTCGAGCGTTGTCCTTTTCCTGTGATTAGTAGTCACTTCAGTCATGATACTTGAAAGTTGAGTGTAGCCCACCCACTTTGCATCCCTTGAGAAAATTTTTGCCTCACCACTGCATTTCTCTGAATTTTATTGACTTTTCAAATTATGGAAATCACTTCTGTGTGTCTCCTTTCTCAAGGGATATGCAGGTCTATATTTTCCACAGAGAGTATACTGGTATAAATGAGCCCCAAAAGAAACAGCAGTGTGTTACAAATATGAGGAAGTATATACACAGACTGCTGGCAGGGGAAGGGTGGGGTACACAGATGTGTATGTAAACAGAGTTACGATAAATGGACTGAATTGGCTCATAAAACTGGTGGTATTTAGACCGATAGGCCAATAAGGGGGAAAAACTACAGCCAGTTTCAAACCCTTGCTGGTCGATCAGGGCGATCATTTCATTGCAGTATTCTGAATCCGCGTTCATCCTGGGAGAAATAAAGCTGGAGTTGTTTGTTTGTTTCTTTGTTTATTTTCTAGAACTTGTTTTCGTGAAGCACTGCAGGTCTAAGTGTAAAATGTTTGAGTATTGTATCAGACACAACCAACAGAACACCTTATACATAACCAGTGTGTATCGCTATCATCTTTGCTTGGTGTTGCACATCTGTCACAAAAAATACAGGGATCCCTCACTTTCCACGGTTAATGGGGACCGAGACCTCCGCAAAGTAGGGTCGATCGGTATAGGGCGCTGGATCGCTGATCCAAAGGTTGGGGGTTTGAGTCCCACTCTCCACAAGGTTGTCACTGTACCCCCAGTGCAGCTAACTGGGTTATCAAAGGCAGGCCATGTCTCTCACTGTCTATGGTGAGAGGTTCATGTAAAAGAACCATTGCTGACTTTCGTAAAGAGTAGCTGCAAAGCCGTCAGCGTGTTTCTGTCCCTTGCTGAAAAGGGTTGTGACAGGAAGGGCAGCCGACGTAAAAACCTCTGCCAAATCAAACGTGCGAATCAAATGATTCGCTGTGGCGACTCCCGAGTAAAAGGGAAAAATCCGAAAGGAAGACAGACAGGGTCAATCCCCCCTGACTGATGTATACGTACATGTATGTGTATAATATCAATAAATACATATTCAATGCTATAAATGCTTATAATAACAATTAAACGTTCAAAAATAATGCATGAGATGTAAATAAAATATAAATACACACACATACAGACACAAGCGCACACTCAGATGCACCTCACATAAAAATGTAAGTAGTTTTGTTAGGTTGTTTTTGTTTGTCTGGGGTGGGTTTTTTTACATAATTGGCCTTGTTTTGTGGCATTTTCCTTATTTTCCCCCTATTCTTCCTTAATTTCCTTTTTTTTTTTTTTTTTTTTTGATGAATGTTTTTGAAAAACCCGCGATGCACTGAAGCCGCAGAAACTGAAGCACGAAGTAACGAGGGATCACTGTATTGATAAGCTATTAATGATAGGATTGGGCGTGTCCACCACCACCAGCATTATAACCAAATTTCCTCTCTCTCTCTCTCTCTCTCTCTCTCTCTCTCTCTCTCATGCCTTCAGGTACAAGGACACATAATGATACAGGTTAAAGGAGAAGTGTTTTTATCAGACGGTCATCTGGTGGTTTGATGATGTCCTCTGATGATGCCATGATGTCTTCTGATGATGTCAGTCCATATTTCAGCATTTTTGAGACCCCAGTACAGTCAAAGTGTCGTGAGCATTATTCACACTTTGGCAAGAAGAAAACCAAAGTGCTCTGTGACGTCCCATCGTACCAGGAGTCTTGTGAAGCTATTCTTCCTGACAAACCAAAGACTAGGCTCTGAGCGAGAGGGCAACAGAGCTCTCCAGGCAACGAAAGCAGAAACCCGGAAGTTTCTAAAGAACGGTTGTCTAATAGTGTAACCTGGTTACACCTTGTTTCAGGCATTTTCTTTGTTCCACTTTAAATCTCAGTTTGGATGATGATTGAATCCTTTCCTTCCAATCAAGCTCCACGTATGAAGATCATCTTTGTGTCTTTTTCGGAAAAAAATCACCGGGTGGCAGTATTATACCTCACTTGGGCGTGGTTTAGAAAATTCATGAACGATGATGTCAATTTATGGATGTATACATCTTCTATGCACAAAATAATTGCCCAATCAGGTATTTTTTGGCCTATTTTATTTGTCTCTTCTGTACTTTGTTCGACAAAGTAGGCGACGCCATTTTTTTTTTTTTTTTTTTTTTTTTGTCAGATGATTTTGTTAAAAAGATCCAGAGACACTGTGCAGTCCAGACGGGATGTTGTTCAGATCTACAACACAAAACTCATGGAGCTGTGTTAAAGGAACAAAACAATTGTTTAAAAGGAGAGACCTACTTGAATCATATTTCAAGAACTGACACAGCTTTGATATGGTCCAATATATGCATGGTGTACGTACGTGTACATATGACTGTAAAATAAGAGACTTGAAGTGAATCAGTGCACTTTAATATGTTATGGATTCTGCAAAGGCACCAGACTGTACACTGAGGAGGTCTGCGATCTGGAGGTGGAGCATTATCGTGGCATTGCGCTTCATTTTACTCGCATATACTGATGTGCATGCTTGTGCTTTACTGCCTGCCAAGCTGTCCCCAGGTATACGGATTTCATTACCACGTTTTACACTCACCTTCAGATATTTCAGACAAATGTTATGTAGAATATATGAAAACACTAGCACAATGAAAATGCTCATGCAAAGTTGCATAGTTGTCTAAATTTCAACATGTTTTAAGCAGCAAGAATGAAACCTGCTGAACTGTTATCTCCACAAATCCTACCCCGAGAGAAGAAATCGAACAGAGCTTAAATGTACACATACTTCTGACGCAGGAGATGTAAACCTACGATTTGCATAATTAGATTCTCAGAATAATTGGGGCTGCATGAGGATGTACTAGTAGATGAGATTTCAGCCCAAACAGCTCTGGTCAACACGTTTCCATTCACAGCTCACCTGTAACATGGCGATGATTTTTCTCACCAACCAGAAGAACTTGTGTCCATCACACAGATAGAGTTGTTACACTGTCATCATTCGAGTAGTTTATCAGACTCGTGTCATTTCTCTCTGCAGTGAATAATGTCAGACTTGCATCCTGTGGATGTCAATCAATCAGTCTGGGTGCCGTGCCAGAATTCTGGTGTAGGCGGCAGCCATAACAGCTTGTCATGGCTGTATAGAAGGAACAAAAAATCTGTAGTAGAGGCCCAGAGTTCTTTCTGGAGGGTGTTTTTATTGAGACACCATCTCTAGCTAGCCGGCCGTTGACTCTGAAAAAATTCATCCGCCCTTTGATAGGTCTTATTTTTATTCCTACTGGGTTGCTAGCCACCCTCATCACCAAATTTGGAGCCTGGTGGGGGGAGCCGGTTTAGTCGCCGACCACTCGACCATGCAACAGGTTGTACCGGCTTACATGTTACCAGTAGCAGGCCAAAACCTGACCTGACATTACCTGACATTGCCTGACATTACCTGTGGATGTGCACAAGTTAAATTTGAGTGCAGCGCCGGCCTCAGATGGTGCTAAAGGTGCTTCTAGTCAAGGCTTTTTGCACTCAATGCCTTGTTTCTTTCAGTCCCTAAACAGTGTACATCTGTGTTTTCTCAGCGCAGTTCGTAAAATAGAAAATAATTCAAGTAAAGTGTCTTTCAGCAGGGAACGTACATGTCGAACTCGGCTCTGGGATTGTCTCCTCAACTAATTTGCTGCTTCATTATATCAGATTAGCACAATGCTAACATGTGTGTTCATTATTCACCACAATCTTTGTACCACCATACAGTAATCCATAAGTAATTTTTTATACTTTTTTTTTTTTTTTTTTTTTTGGAAGCTGTATATACTCCAGTCAAGGTGCATGCGGATCATCCGGCTGGAGGATTTCACTCTTCGCTCAGTTGTGTTTTCTTCATTGTGTTTTCCTGATATGATTTTGTCTTCATGTCGCAGTCAGGAAGGACGTGCTGCACAGAGACTACTTAGAAGACAAAGTGTTGGATTCGGCTCAGTCTGAGCTCCTCTAATTTCCCTTTCAATAGCAACAATGCAGGAATTCAATGAGTGTATCATTTCTGTTTGCACAAGTGAAGACTGTAAATATAATTTTGTATTGATTTCTTCTTAAATGAGTCCTCACCAATCTATTTATTTTGTTCTCTGTAAGGCAAAGTGATCTCTGTGAGACCAGCTTTGACAACCCAATAAATCAAATGATGAGGGGGAAAGTGAACATGGTGTCAGTGGTGTTTGTCATGAGTAAAGATAATTATTGTTTGTTTTATTGGCCGTGTTATCAGGTGATTTTCTGGCATGTGCATCATCAGGTTTAAGTTGTGTGCTCAAGTTCAAATTATAGGACTGCTTTTTCTAGTAGAATTTAGATCACATCTCTCAGATATGGGGTTGTACCAGATGGTACAGTATTCTATTTATAATTCAAATTATTTGTTCATATATAATTAACAAAAAAGTATCCACGGTGAAGCTGCAATTTCTGTGAGGCAAAAAAATAATGAACAATAGGGCGTCCCATATATTTAAAGATTAGACTGCATCAAAATACCTAAGGGCCAGTCACTAAAAATATAATTTCTGTATTATGTTAGTTAAATATAATTAGATTTATAATTAACTTTTTAGGATGCATGCAAGAAGAAAGATCTCTGGGTACTGGTTTCTTCAGACAGTCCAAAGACAGGCACATCGGGCTGACTAGCAGTTCCAAATCGCCCTTCGGTGTGAGTTTCAGGGTGTTTGCCCTGTAATGGACTGGCGAGCTCTTCAGGGTGTACCCCACCATCACCCAGAGTCGTCGAGGACAGGCTCCAGTGTCCTGTGACACCAGGAGTTTTGGTAAATTGGTGGATGGATTAATTTTTATCTTCTCTAAGGGTCCACGAGTGCTGACATTTTAACATTTGGATCAAAGCTATTTTACGTAAAGACTAAAGAAGTCATGAGAACTTTAGTTAAGGACGCAGCAGAATTCATCCGTGCCAGTTTTCTTCTGTGCTCCCTTGCACTGGTTTGTATGTTTTTTGCCAGAATTGGTGGTTTTTTTTTCTGTATTCTTGCCCTAAATATTTTTATTTCCCCTAGTTTATTAAACCTGCACCATGTACTGGAGATAGCTGTGATATACCCTCTGCTGCCACCATCAGTTAAAACAATAAAATTGCAATGGCCAAAAAACATTCAAAGAGAAGCTGGAGGCCAGTTTGAAGCTGCACTTGTATTAGACACCCCTGATTAATGTATAAGTAATAAAGTAATTCAGGAATTTATGGTACACTGATAATTCCAGACAAAAGAATCAGATTTTTCATCAGAACCTTTTGAAAACCTACATGCTGCATGCTGTATGGAGTTCTTTTGTTTGATTTGATGTATTGTTTTTTTGTTTGTTTGTTTTTTTTTAAAGCCCAAAAGCTTTTAAAGCGAAATGTAGGTCATGTGACTGGCGTGAGTGAAAGAAACATCAGTGCAGATCCCAGTTGTGTAGATGTTTCATTGTAATATTTAGGCCTACTGTACACAGTTGGGGTTTTAGCGTCATTGTCAGAAAATGGTTCACAAAAGAACCTTTTTTTTCTCTCTCCAAACTTCAATTTTACCTCACCAGAGTAACAGTGGATATAAATAAACGTCCTTCCAACTACAAGAGTCTTCCAAAAAACCTTCGGGAGAACCCCAGAATTTTCAAGAAAATATGCGACACTTTTTTGTGACGACTGTATTTGCAAACTTCAAGAGAATTTTTCAGTGGATGACTATTGTATGGTACTCTAAGGTAAGTCTGTTGGGTTTTCACACCCGTGCTTATCCCCGGTTTCCATAGCGTGAAGCAACCAGGAGTTCAACTCCTCCTAGATGGGACGCTAGTCCATCTCAGGTTACCTTTCCAGTATATTTTTACTGGTTCCCATTTATACTGCTGGGTGAACAGAGGCACACTTGTGGTTGAGACCTTGCCCAGAGGTCTTAGCACAGTGAGGGTCTCGGTGGGATTTGAACTCACAACCTCCTGATCATGAGCCCAGCTCTACTCTAACCACTACACCACCAGCCCCACAATATGGTACTCTAAACCCCCTATGAATTCACTCACACCTCACTTTAACCTCAGATGCTTCTGAAGTTTGAAATTATAGAGGTGAGAACTTGTAATTTTGTAAAGATGACCAAAAGGAACACAGTCAAGGTCTGAAGGCTTTTCAGTCGGTGTAGAGACCAGCACATTTAAAGTGGTTCTCTAAGAGTGCTGCTTTCTGGTGTGATGCTTATAATGCACATCTTAAAGAAACTAGACAATATACTAGTAGCAGGTACTTGTGTGAAGATCAGTGCTTCTCAAATAAGTGGGGCGTGATGCCGTGGGAGCGCGTATGACCCTGGGGAATATGCTTTTCTGGAATAGTGTACGAGAATTAAGTGTAATTGCACCTCCGCTCCAGTAGTTGGCAGTGGCGCTCTCATTGGCAGCAGTTTTTCGCACGAGCAAACGACGTGAAGTGCAGTAAACAACTCAAGAAACAACACACGAAGAGAAAGGTGGAGAGACGGAGATATTAAGACATAAGTAAGTTAAATGAGATAATTATGTATTTTTTTATTTCATGCACATTGGTGCACTTTAAATCGTTTCCGTTACAGATTAAAAAAACCAACGTTAATTATTATTTTTTTATTTTAAGTTGAATTACATTTCTTTCTTTTTGGTTTTAACGATAATAAAGATACAATATTATGCAGATGTGTACTAATAAATTTACAGACAAATAATATTATTTATTGTCCCTCGCGGGGTGGTGGGGGACGTGAATTGTTTTTTTTTCTTCCGAGAGGGGGCGCCACAGAAAATAATTGAGAAGCACTGGTGTAGATCTATGCTTTTGAGAAGCACATTAATCACTTTACAGTACAGCACCTGGGAAATCTCATTGCTGCCACCTGTTGGACTGCATACACATTACAGTATACTGATATTATGCCACCAAGCTATACACAAAACTCAATTAGCTTAGCATTTAAATAATGCAAAAAAAAAAACTTTACTTCAATCAGCGCATATGTTGCGATTACTTTAATGAAGATTCGGGATAATTAAGTGATCCTGCAACAGTTGAACATTGGCAATAAAGTTACTGCTCATGAGAAATTCAGCTGTCCGCAGGGTTTTGGGGTGTTGGTTCAGCAGTACTCCTCTGGTAGCCACAAATTTGGAGGATGCCTAGAATAAGATGAGTACAGACAGAAAAAAAAACAAAAAACATTTGATATTCATGTTCACAGTGTATGCATCTTACTATACAGTCAGAAGCAAAAATACTGTTGGTGTCAAATGTGAGTCCTGAATTTAGTTTGGATTCACATCTTAGCTGTAGTTACACACCTTTAAATCCAGGGTGTCTTCATTATTTGATGTGTGCACACCAGTTCAAAATGTAAAGTCAAGGCAAGCAAATAAGGGGTACTTTTTCTCCACAAGAGTGTGGGGTCTTCAGAAATCCCTGGACATTAATCAACAAATCCTACTGAAATTAGTAAGGCCAAGACTTGTGTCTTCATAGCTAGGTACAGCTATCAACTAAAATGTGATTCAAAGAATACATAACACTAACTAGTAGCACTGGGTGCTTCTTGATGCATGCACTTGTGTGTGTGTGTGTGTGTGTGTGTGTGTGTGTGTGTGAGAGAGAGAGAGAGAGCTTTACCAGCTGTTTTACTCAGAATGATGCCGATCCAGCCAAGAATGTAAGACCATGAGAACCTCCAATCAATGTAACGCTTGCCAAAGAAGTTCACAGTCACCCCAGTGTAGATTGCCAAAGCTAACAGAGCAAGGAAACCTATAACATAAAACTGGGATTAAAACCAGGGAGTACAAGAAGAACAAGAAGTGTTGTGTGTATTTTGTATTACATTTTTCATTTCTGTAACCGCTTAATCCTAATTAGGGTCACGGGGAGGCTGGTGCCCATCCCAGAGTACACCCTGGACAGCTCACCAGGCCATCGCAGGGAAGAAACATGCTGACAGCTTTGCAGCTACTCTTGTCAAGAGTCAGCAATGGTTCTTTTACACGAATCTCACACCATAGACAGCGAGAGACATGGCCGGCCTTTAATAACCCAGTTAGCTGCACTGGTGGTGGGGGCGGGGGCAGTGACAACCTTGTGGAAAGTCGGGCTTGAACCCCCAACCTTAGGATCAGTGATCCAGCACCCTTTACCACCAGGCCACCACTGCTCCCTAATACATTGTTTCAGTAGTAATGTTGTTGTACAGAGGACACTCTACATTACGAATTTGAAAAAGTGTATAAGGGGTGATATGGTAGACATTTTATGGAAGGAGTCACTGGTGTGATTGCTTCGTAACAGTAAGCGTAAAACTTACACTTTCTGAATCCTGATCTGGGAAAATAATTTATGAATTAATTAATTCATTAACAGGGTTGTGCAGAGGCTGGAACTTATCTCAACTGACTCTGGGTGAAGACAGGATACAATCTGAACAGGTTGGTAATCCAGCACAGGACCAATACACACACAATCATTCACAAATCTCACTTGCACTTAGGGGCAATCTAGAATACTCATTTAGCCTAATGTGCATGTCTTTGGATTGTGGGACGAGACAAGAAAACACAGAAGAAACTTGTATGAAAACTGTTCATACAATCACCATCGCCAAGCCCAGGACTTGAACCAAAGTCCTTGTTGCTGTGAGGTAGACATGCAGATACACTACCCCAATACTTCTCAAATAGTGGGGCATGCCCCCCGTGGGGGGTGCGGTGTGATGCCGGGGGGGGGGGGGGGGTATGACCCTGGGGAACATGCTTTTTTGTCATACTGTACTAGAATTAAGTGTAATTGCACATCCACTACAGTAGTTGTTGGTGGCCCTCATTGTCGTGCTATGGTGTAGGGAAAATGCACCGAGCAAACGATATGAAGTGCAGGAAACACAATTTATAGTCACGCGCGGGGCGCTGGGGGGCGTGAAATGTTTTTTTTTTTTCTCTTCCTAGAGGGGGCGTCAAATGCAGCCATGAGGTGGGGGGGGGGGGGGGGGGCACGAACCAGTGTCTCTCCCCCTCATGCCGGTCCCAAGCCCGGAGAAATACAGAGGGTTGTGTCAAGAAGGGCATCCGACGTAAAACCAATGGCAAACATTTATGATGCAAATCAGAAGTATTACCCCCATACCGGATCGGTCGAGGCCCGGGTTAACAACGACCGCCATCAGCGCTGTCAATCAACAGGGTGCTGATGGAAATTGGGCTACTGTTGGTCGAAGACGTCGAAGAAGGAGAGGTGGGAGGCGTGTCCGTAGGCAGAGAGAGAAGAGGAAAGGCATAAGTCTATGACTGAGAGTGGGGACTTTGAATGTTGGAACTATGCAAAGAAAAGGTAGAGAGCTGGCTGACATGTAGGTGTAATGCTCAATGTTGTTAGTGCTTATGCCCCACAGGCAGGATGTGAGCTAGAAGAGAAGGAGAGATTCTGGAGTGACTTAGATGAAGTGATGCAGAGTACCGCCAGAGGTGAAAGAGTGGTCATTGGTGCAGACTTCAATGGACATGTTGGTGCAGGCAACAGAGGGGACGAGGAAGTGATGGGCAGGTTTGGTATCCAGGACAGGAACGCAGAAGGACAGATGTTGATAGATTTTGCAAAAAGGATGGAAATGGCTGTGGTGAATACTTTCTTCCAGAAGAAACAGGAGCATAGGGTGACTTATAAAAGCGGAGGTAGGAGCACACAGGTAGACTACATCTTGTGTAGGCGATGTAATTTGAAGGAAGTCAGTGACTGCAAAGTAGTAGTGGGTGAGAGTGACTCTGATGGTGAGAAAGGTGAAAAAGGCAAAGGCAGAGCAGAAGACAAAGTGGTGGAAGCTGAAAAAGGAAGAGTGTCGTATTGTCTTCAAGGAGGAGTTGAAACAGGCTTTGGGTGGTCAGGAAGTGCTTCCAAATGACTGGACAACCACAGCAAATGTGATCAGGGACACAGGAAGGAGAGTACTTGGTGTGTCCTCTGGAAGGAAAGTAGATGAGGAAACTTGGTGGTGGAATGAGGAAGTGCAGGAGTGTGTACAAAGGAAGAGGTTAGCTAAGAAGAAGTGGGACATTGAGAGGACCGAAGAGAGTAAACAGGAGTACAGGGAGACACAGCGTAAGGAGAAAGTAGCAGTGGCTAAGGCCAAACAGAGGGCGTATGATGACTTGTATGATAGGTTGGATAGTAAAGAGGGAGAAAATGATCTATACAGGTTGGCACAGCAGAGAAATAGAGATGGGAAGGACGTGCAGCAAGTTAGATTGATAAAGGACGGAGAGGGAAATGTATTGACTGATGACAGAAGTGTGCTGGGAAGATGGAAAGAGTACTTTGAAGAGCTGATGAATGAGGAAAATGAGAGAGAAAAAAGAGTAGAAGAGGTGACCATTGAGGACCAGGATGTAGCAAAGATCAGTAAGGGTGAAGTGAGAGGGGCA
Organism: Plotosus lineatus; assembly: GCA_024760905.1. Classification (NCBI taxonomy): domain Eukaryota; kingdom Metazoa; phylum Chordata; class Actinopteri; order Siluriformes; family Plotosidae; genus Plotosus; species Plotosus lineatus. Next base: position 37,031,881 of record CM045737.1, on the reverse strand, counting down.
TTGAAGAGGATGAAGAATGGAAAGGCAGTTGGTCCTGATGATATACCTGTGGAGGTATGGAAGTGTCTAGGAGAGGTAGCAGTAGATTTTCTGACAAGAACATTCAACAAGGTACTAGAGAGTGAGCAGATGCCGGAGGAGTGGAGGAGAAGTGTGCTGGTGCCCATTTTTAAGAACAAGGGAGACATGCAGGGTTGCAGAAACTACAGAGGGATAAAGTTGATGAGCCATACGATGAAGTTATGGGAAAGAATAATGGAAGCTAGACTAAGGGCAGAGGTCAGCATTTGTGAACAACAGTTTGGTTTCATGCCAAGAAAGAGCACCACAGATGCAATGTTTGCTTTGAGGATGTTAATAGAGAAGTACAGAGAAGGTCAGAGGGAGCTACATTGTGCCTTTGTGGATCTGGAAAAAGCATATGACAGGGTGCCAAGAGAAGAACTGTGGTATTGCATGAGGAAGTCTGGAGTGGCAGAGAAGTATGTTAGAGTGGTGCAGGACATGTATGAGAGATGTAAGACAGTGGTGAGGTGTGCTGTTGGTGTGACCGACGAATTCAAGGTGGAGGTGGGACTGCATCAAGGGTCAGCTCTGAGCCCCTTCTTGTTTGCTATGGTGATGGACAGGCTGACAGACGAGGTGAGACAAGAATCTCCATGGACTATGATGTTTGCAGATGACATTGTGATCTGTAGTGAGAGCAGAGAACAAGTGTAGGAAAATCTAGAGAGGTGGAGGTATGCCCTGGAAAGGAGAGGAATGAAGGTTAGCCTCAGAAAATCAGAATACATGTGTGTGAATGAGAAGGACCCAGGAGGAATGGTGATGTTACAGGGAGCAGAGATAACGAAGGTGGAGGATTTTAAGTACTTAGGCTCAACAATCCAGAGCAATGGAGAGTGTGGAAAAGAGGTGAAGAAGCGTGTGCAGGCAGGCTGGACTGGTTGGAGAAAAGTGTCCGGTGTGATGTGTGATAGGAGAGTGTCAGCAAGAATGAAGGGAAAAGTGTACAAGATGGTGGTGAGGCCAGCGATGTTGTATGGCTTAGAAACAGTGGCGCTGAGGAAAAGGCAGGAGGCAGAGCTGGAGGTAGCGGAGATGAAAATGTTGAGGTTCTCTTTGGGAGTAACTTGCAGGATGGATAGGATCAGAAATGAGTATATCAGAGGGACAGCCCACGTAAGATGTTTTGGAGACAAAGTCAGAGAGGCTAGATTGAGAAGGTTTGGACATGTACAGAGGAGGGATAGTGAGTATATTGGCAGTAGGATGCTGAGGTTGGAACTACCAGGCAGAAGGCCTCGAGGAAGACCAAAGAAGAGATTTATGGATGTGGTGAAGGAAGACATGAAGGTCGTTGGAGTCAGAAAAGAAGATGCGGAGGACAGGGTGAGGTGGAGGCGGATGATTTGCTGTGTCAACCCCTGAAGGGAGCAGCAGAAAGTAAAAGAAGAAGAAGAAGAAGAAGAAGAGGGGGCGTCACAGAAAATAATTGAGAAGCACTGCTCAAACCACTATGTTGCTGTGTAGCCCCTTATATCGGAAAGTATTCAGCACAAAGGAAGTCTGCAGTTATTCATTCATATACTTACAATTGCATACAATTTAACTGTATGCTGAATTTGGGGGGGAAAAGGATGATGTCATGCTTAAATAATTGTGTTTTTGCAAATTGATGTGGTCTATGATGAATAAAACAATTTTGAGCATAACACTAATGCACTGCATCAAATCACCATATCCATTCTTGCTTACTTAAACAGATACTTGAATTTTAAAAATGATAATGAACCCTACCTTCACCCAGTTATGGCCAAGACAGACTCCACAACCCTAAGAATAGGATTAAGCGGTTTAGCAAATGACTGAGTGAAGAGAAGTAGCAATGCTAATAGAGTAAACATAGTGTTTCTAAAACTTGACAGCAATAATACTAAATTAAATAATTTATTTCCTACAAATTTCAATTTGTAACCAACATAGGTGGCCCAGTGGTAGGGTGCTGGATTACTGATCCCAAAGGTCGGTGGTTCAAGGGTTGTCACTGCTGTCCCCCAGTGCAGCGATCTGGATCATCAAAGGCCAGCCATCTCTTTCATCGTCACTGGTAAGAGGCATGTAAAAGAACCACTGAAGACTTTTGTCAAGAAAGTGCATAGCCTACAACTTGTTTCTGCCCGGCGATGGTCTGGCAAGCTGTCCAGGGTGCATCCTGTCCTCGCCCAGAGTTGGCTAAGATGGGCACTAGCCTCCCCACTATCCTAATTAAGCAGTTCAGAAAGTGAATGAATGGATGAATGAACTGACAATGACGTGTTTATATCAAATATGTGTTAAATACATGAAAAAAGTGACAACATAGAAGTGTGTGTGTGTGTGTGTGTGTGTGTGTGTGTGTGTGTGTGTGTGTGTGTGTGTGTATATACGCAAGAGTGTGAGAGAGAGATCCTACCAGATAGCAATAGAGCGATCCCTGCAGTTCTCACCCTTGTATTTTTTATTCTATTGGAAAAGGCACTGAGGCCCAGCACCACACCTACAAAGCAGCTCAGCACAGACAGCAGCATGAAGGCCCGGGTGGCATCCCAGAAGGCTATGAGGCACAACAAAAACATCTTATCAGGCTCAGCTCATCTGTGATCTGGTAAATGGCTAGTTTTACATTCACTAAGTATGTAGCTAAGATGTAAAGGAGCACCAAGTGGCTTTACATCAGTGCTTCTCAATTATTTTCTGTGGCGCCCCCTCTAGGAAGAACACCCCCCCCCCCCCGCGCGAATGACTATAAATAGTATTATTTTTCTATAAAATTATTATTTATTATTATTCTTATTATATATAATATATTATTATTTTGTTATTATTTTAGTACACCTCTGCATAACATTGTATCTTTATTATCATTAAAAACAAAAATAAATAAATATAGCTCAACTTACAATAAAGAAAAACTTCATTAACATTTTTTAATCTGTAACAGAAAAGATTTAAAGTGCACCAATGTGCCTGAAATAAAAAAAAATACATCCTTATTTAAATTCATTCAACTGACTTATGTCTTAATATCTCCGTCTCTCTCCACCTTTCTCTTCGTTCCTGTTAGAAATTTTTCTGTGATGTTTCTTGAGGGGTTGTTTACTGCACTTCATATCATTTGCTTGTGCGAAAAACCGCTACACCATAGCGCGGCAATGAGAGCGTCACTGCCAACTACTGGAGTGGAGGTGTAATTACACTGATTTCTCATACAAAATTCCAGAAAAGCATGCTCCCCAAGGCCATACGCACTCCCCCCAGCATCACACCCCCCCCCCTTCCAGCATCATGCTTCGCCCCCCCTTGGGGCACACTATTTGAGAAGCACTGCTTGACATAGACATGGATCTAGATTCTCGAACACGAAAGTTTTAAAAAAACACACATGCAAACTCGTGTGAGCTACACTGAAGGCAATATGACGTAAGATTTTCTTCTCGCAGGAAACTGTGTTTGTCTGCAGTCCACGAGTGCAGTATCCATCTAGGAAGTTATTCACGTTTGCATGAGCTATATATCATTCGTGTTATTATTACTAGACATTTGAGAGCTTACTGAAATTGTAGTAAAGAAAATGAATACTGCACGAGTCATTACATTTGCATAGACAGGAATTTCCAATAGGTCCAACACTTGGATCCAACTATATAATTCAACTCGAAGTTCAACTCGGTATTCAAGTTAAACAGAACATGCGTGTGTCCGAAGACTCAGAAGAAGCAAGTTTCATTCATTCATTAATTTTCTGAACCACTTAATCCTATTTAGGGTTGAGGGGAGGCTGGCGCCCCTCTCAGTCGACTCTGGGTGAGGGCAGAATACAGCTAACCAGGTCATCACAGAGCGGAAACACGCTGATGGCTATGCAGCTACTCTTGACGAAAGTCAACAATGGTTCTTTTACTGCATCTCACCACAGACAGTGAGCAACATGCCAGCATTTGATAACGCAAGGGGGACAGCAGTGACAACTCAGAGACAGTAGCGCTTGAACTCAAACCTTAGGATCGGCAATCCAGCTCCATACCAACGGACCTCTACCACTGCCTCAGAGGCAAGTTTTTAAATTCAAAATTCTTCACTGTCTTAGTATTTAATATAATGACAGGAGTAATGTCATTGGTAGTTTTAGCATGAACATGTCATTCAGGTAACATCTAATGTTAGACCCTATTATACAACAACAATAATCTAAAATTTTATGTACTAGTTGGCACCATGAGAAGGGTCAGTGAACTCCACCAGTCATTATTTATTATTATTAGTAGTAGTAGTTTTTTTCAATCTTCTCACTATTTGTTATGAATCATGTGGTGGAAATTACCAGTTTGCTTATAATACCATAGAAAAGATGAGGAAATTTTCTTAACTAATTTATTCATCCATTCGCCACACCACTGAGTCTTATTTGGGTTACAGAGAGGCCAGAGGCTACGAGTAAACACCAAAATTTTAGATTAAGACTAATCAAGTTCCATGCTTGATAGAGTTAGGACATGCTGACTTTCATTTTATAGGAACTGATATCAGATAATATACTTTAGTAATAGTAACATTCTGTAATATTATATATAGTAATATAACTGTCTCATTTGTTAAAACATGGTACAGTAGGTCCTTGACTATTCGTGGTTTTGTGCTCATGGTTTGAATATTCGCGAACTGCCAGGTAACTTGCACATGATTCAAATTCAGCCAATGGCTGTCCTCCTTCCTGCTGATTGGTTGAGATGATGTAACGTACTTTTTTCCTCATTCGCGCACAAGTTGTCAATGAACCTTTTTTTATTGTGTTTTAATTACCAGTTAAGTTATATGATGTCACTCAAACGCCTGCTAAGCACCAGAAAAAGGTAATGACGTTGGATGTCTCTTCTAAAGAAATAAGACTTTATCCGGAAGAAACGACAGTTTCCTCTGAAGTGCCTGAAAAGGAATAAGCGTCTGAACTGTTGTAAAACACGCCATTATTAAAGTCTTTTTCAATTATTATTCCAGTACATGACCTAAGGTAATGTTTAAAATGTTTGTGTGTTATATTTTATTTACTGTGGTGTAGCATGTTTCTCATTTTGTTTTGTTTATTCAATTTATTCCATTTCTTGTTCTTTTATGTCCTTTTTGTTATGGTCTGTGTTTTGGGGGATTTTGATTTTGGCGCTGTGCCTCTCACTAACTGTTTACTCTCCGCTTTGGCTGAGGGGCGTGGCTGAGCTGCTAGGTAGGACACACCTGAATTCACTATTCTCATTTACTCCCAATAAACAAAAGCAAGCCCACCTCTGCGCCAGAGGATTAACTCACATCACATCACCGCTTCTTTGGTTTGTAACGCTCTCTAACTCTCTCACTCTAAAACTCTGTTTTGTACTTGCTCCGGCTGAGGGGCGTGGCTAAGCAGCTCGGACTTAATGTAGTTCATACCTCAATTCAGTCATCTCATGCCTAATGCAATACGTTCCTCTAGTGGGCATTTTTGAAAACTACAGTGCTGTATGTTTTTCAAAGAGAATGCATTGAAAGGTGTTTTTATATGTATGCTGTATAATGTTTATATTTTATTATCAATAAATATCACAGTAAATAAAATGACGTTTTTCTTAATCATTACTACATTTTACTACATTAATACTGAATTAATGAGTAAGATTGTCTATAGAACCGGCTGCTCATTCGCGCATGTGACATGATACATGGGGTTTTACTTCCGGGTACAGAACTCGCGGATTATCTCGATTCGCGAGAGGGCCCAGAACCGAACCCCCGTGAATGTCAAGTGTTTACTATAATTCTATTTGATGCAAAAAAGAGGCCTTCGTGAAGATGCAAAAAAAAAAAAAGCCTTCATGAAGAATCTAAAATTTAGTTTTTCCAATTTTCAATTAGAGTCACAATCAAATTGTATAAAAAAACTTTGAGTTCTTGATTGGAATTTTTCACTTACCCACAGTAAGTGTGTGAGCATGACATTTGTTGTTGATGCAGAACCTCCAGAGGCCCTGATTGGCAAAGTTTCCTGAGTAGCGATATTGCATCCAGTAATCAGTGGCTGTGGAAATGATGAGAAGCACGAGGGCGGCAGCACCACTCAGCGTGCCTCCTCCTGCCAGCGTGTAGAGCATGGAGGATGAGCTCAGGACAGAGTCCTTACACACGCTGAGAAAACACACACAATGCTCCTGCAGGCCAAGAAATCAGAAAAATTACATCTTCATGATAAATATTAGTAGATTCATCATAAAGTTCTGTCTTTTTCATATGGAGCTACTGATTGATGTCTGGTTCAAATCTACCACATATTAGATACCTGCTGAAACCACGATTCATTCATTCAGTTGCTGAACCACTCAATCCTAATTTGAGTTGCAGGAAGGCTGGTGTCCATCCCATCCCACTCTGGGCAAAGGCAGGATACACCCTGGACAGCCCAACAGGCCACTGCAGGGCCAACACTCACACAACTATTCACACCTCACACTTATGGGTGATTTTGAACAGCTAATTAAACTACTGCGTACGTTTTTGGACTGTAGGAGGAAACCGGCGTACCCAGAGGAAACCCACGCAAACAAGAAGAGAACATGCAAACTCCACACAGAAACACCTGAGCTGGGAATTGAACCCAAGCCTTCTTGCTGTGAGTGGGGCCGGTGGCGTTGTGGTTAGGGTGCTGGGCTCATCATCGAGAGGTTGTGTGTTCAAATCCCAGTTAACCCCTCCACTGTGCAAGGTCTCAACCACAAGTGTGCCTCTGTTCACCCAGCAGTATAAATGGGTACCAGTAAAGTATATACTGGGAAGGTAACCTGCAATGGACTAGCGTCCCATCCAGGAGGAGTTGAACTCCTAGTTGCTAAACGCTACGGAAACCGGGATAAGCACCAGCCTGATGAGCCGCTATGGCTTGGGTGTAAAAAGCCCAACAGACTTTACCTTGCCTTCTTGCTGTGAGGTGGACATGCTAACCACTGATTCATTCATGTAAATATTTACTTAATTGACAATAGATTTAATATTTTACTGGGAAATTTAATTGTATTTTGTAAATATAAACGGTTAGGATTTGATATCTGCAACATATTTTTAAAAAAAGTTGAGACAAAAGCATTTTGACTCTTGTCAAATGTGGTGATAATCTTGATCATGTGATGAAAAGTAAATTTTAAAAAGGTTGAAGATAATTAAATTTAAACCCAGTTTTATTTAAATTGTGCCTTTTACAATTGACACTGTCACAAAGCAGCTTTACATAGTAAAATTAATTTGAAAAGGGACATTTATCTACAATTCCTACACATCCCTAATGAGCAAGTCTACGGTCTGATGGATTGTGGCAAGAAAAAAAAATTCAAATAGTCCCTCAGTTGACATGACAAAGAAACACGGAGAGTGCAAAAGGGTAAACCCAACCTCGTTTGGATGTAACCATAAAAATGCAAACCATATAGAAAGAACAAAAATATAACGAGAAATTACAAAAAGTACAGAAATTAATTTTCTGTTTGCACACATGAAACCTGTCTGTTGGTAGCTCAACCACAACTTAAACTTGAAGAACTCGACGTGTTGTTTCAGTGAGATGAAGCTACAATGTGTAAATGTTTTTTTTTTCCTTATCTATTAAATGTTAAAGCTTTTATTGGGACACCCTGTATTACATCACCTTTCGTTTTAATTTCACTATTTCTCATTTGGGAACTGTGGATACGAATTGTTGCGGTTTTGCTATTTAAAATTTTGTTCATTATTGATTAATACAAGACTTCAGTTGTTGAACAGTCTGTGTCCTCTTCATCAGTTGACATACATTTTTAAGAGGAGATGGATCTGGACTGGAAACAGGCCGGTGTGAAGCCATATTGCTGTAGCACATGCAGATGTAGCCTGGCAGGGTCCTACTACTTCCTGGAAAGTGGTGTCTTGATGAAAAAAATATGCCTAACCACAGAGGTACAGGGATCCCTCACTTTCTTCGGTTCATTGAGACCGAGATCCCCACGTGACCACTGAAATCAGGAAGTAGGATCACCACAACCCCCCAGCTGACGTACAGTAGGCCTTTGTTATTCGTGAGGGTCCAATTCCGGCCCCTCCTGTGAGTGAAGATAATCCGCGAGTTGTGTACCCGGAGGTAAAACCCCATGTATCTTATTACATGCACGAATGATCAACCAGAAGTAAAATACGATGTATCTATTACATGCACTAAAATATGCTTCTTAAACACATTCTATAGACAGTCTTACTCATTAATACAGTATTAATGTAGTAATGATGAAGAAAAACTTTTTAATTTTGTACTGTGATATTTATTAATAAAATATCAACATTATACAGCATACTTTACACGTATGTATATATTATCCAGTTAAGCTCTATGATGCCACTCAAACGTCGGCTAAGCACCAGCAAAGGTAATGACGTTGGATATCTCTTCTGAAGAAATAAGACTTTCTCCTGAAGAAACGACAGTTTCCTCTGAAGTGCCTGAAGAGGAATAATCATCTGAACTGTTGTAAAGCTGTAGTATTAAAGTCTTTTTCAATTATTATTCCAGTACAGTACCCAAGTTAATGTTTAGAATGTTTGTGTGTGTCTGTTTTCTCTCCGCTCCGGCTGAGGGGCGTGGCTGAGCTGCTCGGGCTGAATGCACTTCACACCTGAATTAAGTCCTCTCATCTACTCAAACACAAACTGCACGCTCACCTCAATTAAAGCGCACTGCTTAAGTCCTTCCCCTTTGAATGTGAGACGCTTTTTTGCAAGTGGCACACGGAGCTTGTGAGACCGAAGCGCGGCTTATCTGGACTTCCGATCTTTCAAGTGAACAACTAATGTTATGCTATACTAATGGATGCTATACCAATCATTGCGAACTATTACTAAAGAAACAATAACACTTGAGAGCAATCTCAGTAATACAAAACACATGACCTGTAATTGTACTACTATCAGAGAAGCTAATACAAAATAAATCCAATCAAATTTGAGAATACAGCAGCACTGTGCTATAAATTACTTTGACTAAGGTAGGCCAGAGCTCAAATCAAGGCACTGAGCCAACCTAAACTGTTCCGTCAGCATTTAATCTGACCAGCTGGAGCATTCAATCTTGTTTATATTTCGAAAGTGCCAGTGAACGCGAGCTGCCCACGCAGCACATTTTATCAAATAATTACTGGACCCAAATACTCACTCAGACAGAGACACACCGTAAAGAGTGGTGTGTGTTGTAGCCACCGTACTGAATATTACAATTCAACATTCTTCTGTAAAATAAAAGGACTATTCATGTAGAAACTTAGAGTATGTCGTCAATCTACATCCTCAAATGGATGCAAACATAAAGGGGATTAATCAGGCTTTTGTCCCTGAATGACACATACTTTTACATTGTGTCAAACTGCTGCAGATCTCATCTTTGGTTGCATACCAGAACTCGAATTGTGCGGCGTCGTGATGTCATTTGTGACACACATATACATAGAATGAACAAAAAAACATCAGTTTAAAATTGATGAAAATAAAACTGTTTTAGAGACAACCCCATCTAGAATCTTAACCATTTTCTTCTTAGTAAATGAGTCTGACTGAGAAAGCGAGAGTTTGCTGTAACCCCACACCAGCATCAGGCATGGGGGCCAGATTTAAGAGATATAGCAGAAGTATGTCAAGATATCTTTATCTTGTGAAACAAAGTCAGGTCCCCTCCCCGGTTGCTAATTGAAAACCTTCCGTCCTGTTTCATGCTTATTTTGGCACATTTCCACACTTAGCATGTCTGCCTCAGAGCACAAAGGGCTAGACTTCAGTTCCAGGGCTTGGGCTTTTCTATGTGGAGTTTGCATGTTCTCCCCGAACTAATTGCCTGGGTTTCCTTCTTGTACTCTGGTTTCCTCTGCCAATCCAAAAACATGCACAGTAGGCGAAACGGTTGTTCCATTACACCCATAGATGTGAGTGTGAATGGTTGTATTTGTGTTGATCTGTCAAGCTATTTGGGTTGTACCCCACCTTCTCCCAGCGTAGGCTGAGATGGGTGCTAGCATCCCAATGGCCCAAATTATCATTAAGCGACTTAGAGAATGAATGAATGAATGATAGAAAGGCATGAACATGAGAGAACCTTTTCCAAACCACATAGGTTCCTGTACAGCTAAAGCAATAGTTGACACTCCTTTTCCTTTCGGCTTTTCCCTTTTTAAGGTGTCACCACAGCAAATCTTCTGATTCACACATTTGATTTGGCACAGGTTTTAACGTCGGATGCCCTTCCTGACACAACCCTCTAGCGAAGAACAGAAACACGCTGACAGCTATGCAGCCTACTATTTACATGAACCTCTCACCATAGACAGTGAGAGACATGGCCGTCCTTTGATAACCCACTTAGCTGCACTTGGGAGGACGGTGACAACCTTGTGAAGAGTGGGACTTGAACCCCCAACCTTAGGATCAGCGATCCAGCACCCTTTACCACCAAGCCACCACTGCCCCAAATAGTTGACACTATTTAATACAAATGCAGGTCCTTCTCAAAAAATTTGAATATTGTGATGAAGTTCATTATTTTCTGTAATGTACTGATAAAATTAAACTTTCATATATTTTAGATTCATTGCACACCAACTGAAATATTTTAGGTCTTTTATTGTTTTAATACTGATGATTTTGGCACACAGCTCATGAAAACCCAAAATTCCTACCTCAAAAAATTAGCATATCATGAAAAGGTCCTCTGAACGAGCTATTAACCTAATCATCTGAATCAACCAATTAACTCTAAACACCTGCAAAAGATTCCTGAGGCTTTTAAAAACTCCCAGCCTGGTTCATTACTCAAAACCGCAATCATGGGTAAGACTGCCGACCTGACTGCTGACCAGAAGGACATCATTGACACCCTCAAGCAAGAGGGTAAGACACAGAAAGAAATCTCTGAGCGAATAGGCTGTTCCCAGAGTGCTGTATCAAGACACCTCAGTGGGACGTCTGTGGGAAGGAAAAAGTGTGGCAGAAAACGCTGCACAACCAGAAGAGGTGACCGGACCCTGAGGAAGATTGTGGAGAAGGGCCGAGTCCAGACCTTGGGGGACCTGTGGAAGCAGTGGACTGAATCTGGAGCAGAAACATCCAGAGCCACCATGCACAGGCGTGTGCAGGAAATGGGCCACAGGTGCTGCATTCCCCAGGTCAAGCCACTTTTGAACCAGAAACAGCGGCAGAAGAAAGTACTTTCTTCGGATGCATGTCATTCGGAAATCAAGGTGCCAGAGTCTGGAGGAAGACTGGGGAGAAGGAAATGCCAAAATGCCTGAAGTCCAGTGTCCAGTACCCACAGTCAGTGATGGTCTGGGGTGCCATGTCAGCTGCTGGTGTTGGTCCACTGTGTGTTATCAAGGGCGGGGCAATGCAGCTCGCTATCAGGAGATTTTGGAGCACTTCATGCTTCCATCTGCTGAAAAGCTTTATGGAGATGATGTTCATTTTTCAGCACGACCTGGCACCTGCTCACAGTGTCAAAACCACTGTAAATGGTTTACTGACCATGGTATTACTGTGCTCAACTGGCCTGCCAACTCTCCTGACCTGAAGCCCATAGAGAATCTGTGGGATATTGTGAAGAGAAAGTTGAGAGTCACCAGACCCAACACTGTGGATGAGCTTAAGGCCGCCATCGAAGCATCCTGCGCCTCCGTAACACCACAGCAGTGCCACAGGCTGATTGCCTCCCCATGCCACACCGCATCGAAGCAGCCATTTCTGCAAAAGGATTCCCGACAAAGTATTGAGTGCAAGGTTGACTTTTTTTTGTATTAAAAACACTTTTTATTGGTCAGATGAAATATGCTAATTTTTTGAGATGGGGATTTTTGGTTTTTCTTTACTTTTTTTTTTTTTTTTGCCAAAATTATCAATATTAAAACAATAAAAGGCTTGAACTACTTCAGTTGTATGTAATGAATCTAAAATATATGAGAGTCTAATGTTTATCAGTACATTACAGAAAATAATGAACTTTATGACAATATGCTAATTTTTTGAGAAGGACCTGTATAATTAACCAGTCCTAAATATCTTCATATTTAATGTTCCCATCAACACGTTAGCATTCAAGGTTCACACTTGATGCATTCTCATACAACAAACAGCGGTATTGTCATCTTAACTTTAATAGAAAAGAAAACATCGGCTGGTGATTGACCAACACTTTGTGATACGCTGGTTTAAAAAAAAGAATCCAAAACATTAAATGCAACTTAACATACCAAAGGCATTGGAAATCATAGTTGCTGGCATACAGCAATGGAGCATGAGAAGTGCATGAACCCCAACTCTACTACATTTTTCATTTTTGCTTTTCTTTTTCTAACGGTACACCATGACCTATTTCTGGACAGTGGTGGTGTGGTAGTGCAGGCTTTGTGTTACTGATCAAAGATTGGGTGCTCAAACCCCAGCACCACCCTGCTGTCACTTCTGGGCACTCGAGCAAGGCCCTTAACCCTCAATTACTTAATTGTTTATAAAAATGTAAGTTTCTAAGAATAAGAGCATCTGCCAAATGCTATAAATGCAAATTTCTTATCCAGCATCATCGTCAGAGCAGGATAAAGTCAGTACTCACTGTGTCTGTAATGTCCACTGTGTTCCTGTACTGATATCAAACACTTTTTGGAAGCGTGATGTGCGTGTTTGTGTTCGCATCCTGTCCCCACAGATTTAAGCCATCGAACCTCAGCTGTCATTGTTTCAGCCACAAAGGAGGGAATGATCCAGAGCAACATGTGAGATGTGAGATAATCCCCCTCTCTTGCTCACTCTGCCGTTCAGCGGCTCATGCACAATAATACCAGTCTTCTGCCTCCACTTCACTGACGTGCTATCCATTTATCTGAGAAGCATTTCTTATGCCCTTTTTCATCTCGTGGTGGGATTCAGAAAAACATTCACAAAAAAAAGTATTCAAAATCAATGGTAAAATCTGGCATATTCATATGCACTAGTTTGTAAAACCTCAGTGTGGACATTTCACACTACAGAATTCTAATGAAGCGTGGGGTGATAACAACCCGAGTCCAAACAAGTTCATGTTCCTGTGACAGCAGGTTCCGACTGTATCATCATCATCTTTTCCTTTCGACTGTTCCCTTCAGGAGTCGCCACAGCGAATCATTTGCCTCCATCTCACCCTATCCTCGGCATCTTCTTCTCTTACATCAACGACCTTCATGTCCTCCTTCGCCACATCCATAAATTTCCCCTTTGGTCTTCCTCTAGGCCTTCTGCCTGGTAGTTCCAACCTCAGCATCCTATACTACCAATATACTCACTATCCCTCGTCTGTACATGTCCAAACCATCTCAATCTAGCCTCTCCGACTTTGTCTCCAAAACATCTTACATGTGCTGTCCCTCTGATACAACCAGCAATTTATCTACGATTCAAATTCAATAATGAATCAGAATACTTTATTGCTCCTGGAGGAAACGGTGTAAATAAAAATAATAAGTACAAGAAAAAAAGTAATAATAAGAGAGTTAAAGATACAGGCAGGAGCAACTGGAATAGGCTGCATGCAGTTTGACGCACAGCATATAAGAATGACACGCCTTTTCGCCATTTCCACAGACCTTTCACTTCAATGTTTTCCTCCAAACTCTTTTGGTGTCTCCATGTGACTTAGGCAATGAGTAGGGACTCCTCTTGCATGGCAGTTGTGTACTCTTGAGACTGGAATCATGAACATAAACATTAGACAGTGTGAGCGAGCTCTTTGGTTGCTGAGAAGTTAGCCTGGGTTCTTGAGTGCTTTAGAGGTGGAGTGATCATTGTTGGTCAACCACTCCTCAAGTGGGCTTGAGCTTCGAGAATTTGTCTGACAATGGCTTGATGGTACTCGGACACCTGAGATGCTTTTGTAACCGTATAAAGCTTGATATGCATTAACAACATTCTCTGCAGGCCACAGGAATCTCCTCTGGTGCCCCGATACTTCCATCAATGTGTTGGGGCTATCCGATTTTGATACCTAACCTTCTTTCATACATCACCCGTCTCACATGAATGTCTGAATGAATAACCTAATTGGTTCCACATCAAGTTCAATTAGACCCTCCATATCCATTCACCGTTGCAGGGGTCATGTTCAGATGCACTGACAGGGTTCGGGTCGAAGCATGTCTGACCGCAGCCAGTACAGATGCCTTATGCGTCACTGGTGGTGAGAGTTGGTCTTGATGAACGTGTGGAGGTTGGTATCGGTGATTCGACACGGTTCTCTCTAGCTGGCTCCCGTCTCTTCCCTCAACCCACGTTGCTAACAGTGGTACGTCTTCACAGCACTGCAGCTCTGGGAGCCAAATGCTGCCTCATGACGTGTTGAGGGGGCAATGGCAAGGGAACCAAGCTGCTCTCCTTATTTCGTTACGTCAGATGAAGGAAGGAAGGATGCCAGGCGACCACAGACAGCACAACCGTGGGAGGGAATGCCTGAGATCAGTCTCACTGTGTCACTGAGGGCTGTGCTGATAACCTTAGTGTGAGTGCTGTTAATCATGCCATTGAGTGAAAAACACCTTTCTCCAATCTGCTAATTCAAAATAAATAAATAAATAACTAAAAATAAAAAGGTACAAATCATTTTACCCAACCACAACCAAAATATTGGTCCAGTTCATGCAAGCAGTAAACAACCAAACAAACAAAAACAGCCGAGCTTGTAACTTGTTATTATAAAAGCGCTGATACTTAGGGCTCCTTCCAGAACTGAATATAATTACTGTATACAAATCATTAACTTTTAATTGCAGGGAAATGTCTTCTTACTGGAAACCCCACCATTTATCACAGTAATAGACGTTTTCTTCTTTTACACAAAACATTTAAAATAATTCTGCTAATTACACTTCAATTACACAGACTGTTCACTATAAAACTCCCCTGTGAATAGGTCAACATATAATAATTAAAAAAAAAAAAAAAAAAACAGAATGGTTTTACACAATGCTATTACATAAAGAAAAGATGACATTACCTTAAAATTAATCACTGCTAATGTATTGTATACATATTTGAGAATTAAAAAAAAAAAAAAAAAAAAAGAAAGAAAAAAAAATCACAACAGTGTAAAAATGACTTGGGGGAAAAAACTTTACTTGAAATTATTCATATGAAACTGTGTGACTGTACAGCTGAAAAACCCCCACACTGAATTAAATATTTTAAACAAAATATTATACAACAATCACAATGGGGGGGGGGGGGGCTGAAAGGTATGGTGGGGGCCGCAGAGAGAACACACATCTTATTTATTATTATCCACGTCCAAGTTCGGTGAAGCACATTTTTATGGTTTTCTGACGTCACGCGGTGCTATGGCTGTTTTACCAGGAAACTCGTATCTGTGCTTGCTAAATTGTAAACATTGATACTTCTGCAAGATCTTACATCTTCATTTCTGAGTCATTTAATAAGTCAGAAAATTTTCTCCGGTCCTGGATGTTAATTTAAAAAGACGTGGGGCAAAAAACGCTTTGACTTCCTGACACATGAACATAAAAATAAGCAAAATGATTGTGTGTGCGCTCAAACAGGAAAATACTAAAATGCCTGGTTCAGTAAGATGAAGGATTGTACATTCCATCATTCATTAGAGAAACCATGAAAATGACCACAAAACGCATATTTCATGATTACATCACTAAATCCAGACTTGTGCTGCATCTTGTCCAAGTGTCCATGAAGCCTGGCTTTAGTACAAGCTCTGCTTGTCCCAGCTAAATAAATCCCCTCACTTCCGGTTTGGGCGTCCCTTACCTGCCTTGTTTCCCACTCTTTTGCCCTTCCCTCCTTTCCTGCCCCCTTTCCTCTTGTCTCTTTGATCTCTCTTCTGCTTGCCATGCACGTCTTTCTTCATCCGTCCATCCACCACACGGAAAACACCCTTCACCCCTGGGGGACGGCGGACTTTGCGTCCAGTGCCCTTTTTGGCCACAACATAGGTGACTTCCCTCTTCTCCTTACCCACACCAGCTTTCTTGTAGATGCTGGAAAACAGAAAAAGGGTTTTCATAAACTACAAAAAAATTAAAACTTCATATAAAAATCCAGTACTACAAGTTACTGTGTGATTTTTCAAACACTGATTTTAATTAAAAATTGAATTTTCACTTGTTTTTTCTATACAATACAAAGAGCATGAAACTGAGGAAAACAGATTGTAGTTTCATGGTAAGGTGAACTGAAAATCAATATTAACATTTAGGTACCGCCTAAAGGTGGCGCTCTGAAAACAAACAAATAAATAAATATTTTTAAAAATTTACTTCTCCTGATACAAGGTTTCGATGTTACTTCGTTTTGCTGACACCTTCCTGTTAAGATCGTCCTCCTCCTTAAACTTTTGATCTTGTCTGAAAGTGTTCGGTTGGGCATTGGTGGCCCGGTAGTAAAGGTGCTGGATCACTGATCCCAAGGTTGGGGGTTCAAGCCCCATTCTCAACAGATTGTCACTGCCCCCGCCCCCTCCCCGTCCCTCCCAGTGCAGCCAACTGGGCTATCAAAGGCCAGTCATGTCTCTCACTATCTATGGTGAGAGGCATATAACAGAACCATTGCTGACTTTCCTCAAGAGTAGGCTGCATAGCCGTCAGTGCGTTTCTGCCCTATGATGGCCTGGCGAGCTGTCCAGAATGTACTCTGCCCTCGCCCAGTGTCGGCTGAGATGGGCGCCATTAGACCCTAGTTAGGATTAGGCGGTTCAGAAAAATAAATGAATGAATGAATAAAATGTGTTCAGCGAGTGAGCACATTTCTCGAATGGAAGCTCAATACAGCAAGTGCAGCGAGATGACATTCCATTAGATAGGTTTACTTCCATAAGCATGCTCTACACACCAGAAACATCAATTGCTTCCTCAATGTGATTGGGTTAAAAGTCTTCATATTCAAAAATGAGTAATGCATGGCACAGTAGTAATAGTTTATTTTGTTAGCTTAAAGAAAAGGAAAAAACCCCAGAAAGGGACCCGGTGCATATGGATTCCAACATGTACATACGGACAGATGTATAGATAGACTGACACACAATGAAAAAAAAGAAAAGAAAAGAAAAAAAAAAAAAGGGGGGGGGGGGTTGCTGCTCTACCAACTTCTCGCAAGTATGGCGCTCCACTACAAGAAAATTAGATAAGGAAACAACTACACAATGTACATGATGAAAACCATATGACTTTTGGTGTGTGAGGGAGTTAAAATAATGTCTGACTTTTTAAGCTGTGCCATCTTCTCTCTCTCCGAGATGTCCACTGTATTAACCACCGCCTCAGCCTTCTTCTTCGCCTGCTCCATCTTCTTTAACATCTACAACGAAACATGCAAATCAGTCATGGGTCTCTTTTTCACATACATCAGATTCTCCATCCATTATTGCTGCACTTCCTGAACAGATGCCGTTATAAAATCTGAGAAACACAACCTGACCAATCAAAACCTGAATTAAAGGGCATTATGGTATGAACTTTATAACACATAGTTCTCCAGGTCTTGCTGGCTTTTAATCCCAACCCGCACTTGCATAATGGTAAACATCTTTAGCGAACACTTCACTGATGGAATGTTCTCGAGACCCTATATTCTTGGCTGGGTCAAGCATCTGAATATAACAGTTGGTAAACCTCTCTCTCTCTTTCTCTCTCTCTCACCCTTCTCTTCTTGCGAGCTTTGGCCTCTGCCAATTTCTTAATTGGACGTGCGTTGATCTCCTTCCACTTCTGTTTGTACTCCTCTACCATCGCATGTGTCACAGGGATGGGTTTCTTCCTGTGCTTTCTCTCATCATCCAAGAACCACACTGGAATTTCACTTGTTTCCTGCGAACTGGAGAACCTAAAAGAAGAACCAAGCACGCAGCAGAGTTATTCTGTGACTGGAACACGTTCTAATGCACAGAACAAAAGTAACGTATGGTATGGAAGCAGGACTGCTCACCTGTGGAAGGATTCATCTATCAGGTCCCTGCGTCTCTTCTTGGACGTAGCAATCTGAGCACCGAGAGCCAGACCCTCCGGGTCTAGTATCCGAGCACGCTTACCTAAACCAAAACCACACCACTTTAACATTACAACCAAAAGAACTGCTTTAAAAGGGAGATAGTCGTTATTTTTTTAATCTATAAATACATTGTTATGATATTCAGTGGCCATGTTTGACAAAGTACAAGTTTTCACTTGTTTAGCTTTTCTTTCCAGGCTGTTTGAGGTGGACGTAAGCATGTTTTATTGCTATTTTGTAAAAACATTATCAGAGTGTTGGGCCTACTGATTAGCTGGCATTATCCCACTTCAACCCCCCTGCACAGCAGCTTCTATATCCATCCCAGTCTGCCTCACAGCCCACTGAATGGGAAGCGCACAGGTATCCAATCTGAGCAGAATTGGCACACACAGCCCATAAATGTGAGGAGGAAGCCAAACAGACCGCTCAGCATGTGCATATAAAATGAAAATTTCAGGAGGAGGTGGAGAAGCAGTCAAGATTCTTGAAGAACTGTGGAATTCTTTGGATCAGAAGTCATACTTTGGTACTCCATTGCTGTCCCAAAATAAAAATCAAGTTCTGAAAATAGCCATAATATTGACCGTTTAATAGTCAGCAATAGAAAAGAAAGAAAAAAAAAAAAAAAAAAACGGTAATGGTTCTGTATGGCTTACTACACTGGAGCCTATTGGCTTGCTTCATATCTCGGTTTCTGTAGAGTGAAATAACTTGGAGTTCAACTCCTCCTGAATGGGACGCGACTTCATCGCAGGTTAGCTTCCCAGCATAATTACACTGATACCTATTTATACTGCTCAGTGGATAGAGGCATAGTTGTGGTTAAGACTTTGCCCAGAGGCTTGAGCACAGTGGGGACCTAATGATTTGAAAACACAATTTTGTGATCATGAACCATACACTCGAACCCCTACACCATCAGCACCACATAAGAACAATTAATCATAATTAATAAAGTAAGTAATAGAATGTTAGCATTAGCTTTCAGCACAAAATTCAACAAGTATATTTCAGCCATGAAACATATCTCCTTCTACAGAACTATTACTGCTCTTGGACCACAGATGCCCCACTACGTACTTGTGCTCTCTACAGGAACTACTTGAAAGTCGTCATCATCTCCAGGTACTTGAGCAGAGCCAGAGGTGCTCTTCATCCTCGCTATTTCTCTGCGCACAAGAAAAACCCATTTTTATAACAAATAATTTCTAACAAATTCATGATTAAGGATCAGTGTAGAGTAGACATGTAGGAAACAGTCCTTACTCCTCATCGTCACTGCTGTCATCATCCGAGTCCTCATCATCATCATCATCCTCCTCCTCCTCATCTCCTACTGATTTTCCAGATTTCTGAACGGGTGTGGCCGTCTCCTCCACCTCCTCAGCAGACTCGCCCTCCTCTTTCATCTTCCTCTTTTTGGTCTTTGTTTTTACTGGAAGAATGTGGTCTACTAATCACTCTCCTTCTCAGCAAATACACACACACTCCCAGCTCCAAATACCAATTACCACAAACTCAACCCCCCACCCCACACACACACACACACACACACTTAATCAATGCAGCAGATACATCTGGAGCTGGCTGTACATAAACACACCCTACAGGAGAACGGTTACCTGCAGCTTGTTTGCTGTGCAGGAACTGTGACTGTTTTAGCTCCCTCAGGGCGTCTTCCTCCCCATCAAGGTCCAGTTCTGAGAAGATGTCCTAACAACACATAGAGGCATACAATCAGATGAAGTTCAAGTTCGACACATACACTTTTCTGCTTCACAGTAGCACTACATGATGAATTAAAAAAAAAAAAAAAGATTGTGTTGTTTTTTTCCTGATCTAAATAGTACTACTACAGTAATAATTTCAGCATTACACTGTCAATACTAAAAATTAAATCAATAAAACCCCAGCATGTCAGGGGACAAAGTTCGATTTATTTTTGAAAATACAGTGATACCTCAGCTCACGAACATAATTGGTTCCCAGAAAGTGTGTGTGAGGCGAAAAGTTCGTCTTCCGAACATTTATTTCCCATAAGAAACCATTAAAATGAGAATAATCCGTTCCCAGGTCCCCATAAAACATAATTTTCTACTAAATAAGCCTTAAAACTACACAAAAATATACCTTATTTTATGTATAATAAATGTGCTATTGTATTGTAATTAAAGAAATAAACTGTACTGTATAATAAAGTCGTTTTATTTACCTTTGTGATGGTAGTTGATGGCTTGATGGAATGGAGTGGGAGGAGGAGGGAGTGGGAGGAGGAGAGAGGGAGGGAGGGACTTACTGTTTGGAAGGAGTGTTTGGAAACGCCTACTGTTTGGAAACACCCTTAGCCACACACGCCCCCTTAATAGCTTCCTTGTTCTTAAGGATGGTGGTAGACTTAGCGTACTGGTACTGGGACGCTAAGTCACACAAACGCACACCTCGTTCGTGTTTTTCAATGATCTCCGCCTGTGGTGGGGTCTTTTTCGGTCCCATAATAGCAAAAGTACACTCAATATGGTCCAAAATGTCTAGCAAACACAAACCACTTCCGCACTCAAAGAAAGGGGGTGATGAACTGTGACGCCATGAGCGTGCGTCAGCTTCTCGTGGCCGCCACCGTGGCGCTGTTCGACCGCGTGGTTTGATTCGTCCGCCGAAAACTAGTTCGTCAGCAGAGACAATATGCTCGCAAATTTAATGTTCTTGAGGCGAAAAGTTCGTGAGCTTAAGCGTTCGTCAGCGGAGGTTTTACTGTACAGCACACACTGAAAAATGTAGAAGGCATGAACTCCCCCTACAGGCTGTTTCAAAGGCCATTCATTCGGTTTTTAATTCCTTGTTTTGCAGAGCCACTTTCAACATTTGCAATTTCCCAAAAAAGTTTAATATAAATTGAGAAAACATGCCAGGGAAGTGAGCGTATGCCATCTTGCCCTCCCATGAGAGCTCGGCCAATTAGCTCCCTTCCACTCCCGGTCACGGATGGCTGTGGCATCAACCCGAATTTGAATTTGCGATCTCCAGGTTAATAGTCATGCACTTTCTCGAAGTGACACTTTTTCCAAGTTAAAAGCACTTTGCTATTTACACCCACCTTGCTAAACCACATGCTAGTCTGTCGATCTTCCTTTTCAGCCTTTCCCTCCAAATCCACCAGCAGTTCATTTCCCTGCTCTTCTTCATCCTCATCCATTACGGTGAAGGAAACCCTGGATGAAACAGAATCCCAGAAAAGCAAAGTACTGAAACACTTCAAGCAATCTCTTGATTTCATTGTCAAATAAAGGAAGCTGTCTGTGAGACACACTTTTTCTTGGGAAGTTTCTTCAGCCGTTTCTCTTTTTCTTCAATCTCGGCAAGGTCGTCATCGTCCAGGTCTGATGCCAGAGAGACAAGGTCGCTCTCTGATTCAGAAACGTGTACATAGTCCTCGCCGCCTTCTTCCAGCAAGGCATCTGCTCCAGTCATATCACCCAGTGTGAGCTCATTCAGATCCTGCAGAGGGAAAAAAACCACAGTATTTTACAAAATTTTGAATAATTTTCTAGCTTTTACTAACATGGTTTCCAGTCATCCCTTGAATATTACGGATAATGTAGACCAGACCTGGCTGCGATATTCGAAAAACCGCGAAGTAGGAACGGCCCTCTCATTTCTACCATGTTGTATCATTTCTATATGTTTTCGCGTCTTTACAATAACAAGAAGTGTATATTAAACGTTACACAGTTATATGCATATGTAAATACTGTAATGTATTAATATTGAAATAGAATTTATATATAAATACTTTAAGTACTCACCTCTGACAATAGCTCTTCTCCGCTTGATCTTAATCTTAGTCTTTTTTGATGTAATGCACGGTAGATTCATTTATGCCGTAATGGCGTGCTACATGGGCATACGTATACGCCGTCAGCATATCTAGCAACTTCACTTTTGGGTCACTGTCATCATATTTCGCTTTTTCTTGGGCTCATTGGATGCCTTAGATGGTGCAGGATATTCACAAACACTATAAGATCACAAAATCACAAAAATTCCCGCAGGAATGTGCGAGCCTACAGCGTCACACATCTAAGCCAATCAGCTTGCAAGATTTAAGTGAGTGGGCGGTCCCTGCCTGAACTGGGGAGGAGGAGCACTTCAGTCTGTCGTTTGTAAACAACGGACGCAGCCTGCCTTGGGTCCCTGCCTTCCGCTTGCGTACATGCGAGTTTCAGCGCGAACTTTGAATTTTTTTATGATTTTTTTTTGTTTTTTATTAAAATACCGTGATGTACCAAGACCGCGAAGTTCAAATCACGAAGTGGCAAGGGATGACTGTATACTAACCACCGGTCTTACAAATACAGGGATCCCTCACTTTCCACGGTTAATTGGGACCGAGATCCCCCTGTGACCACCAAATTCCGCGAAGTAGGTTCAACCCCCCAACCCCACCTGACTAATGTATATGTACGTGTGTATACAAATGCATATTCAATGCTATAAATGCTTATAATAACAACGAAACATTAGAAAATCATGCAGAAAATGTAAATAAAATATAAACACACACACATACAGACATGTGCACACACAGATGAGCGTGCACGCACTCAGATGCACACCTCACAAAAATGTAACGAGTCTTGATGGGAGGTTTTGAGTTGTTTTTTGTTTGTTTAAGGTTGTTTTTTTTTTTGCATAATTGGCCTTGTGTTTGTGGCATTTTCCTTAACTTTTCCCCTATTCTTCCTTAATTTCCTTATTTTTTTAATTTGATCAATATTTAAAAAAAAAAAAAAAAAAAAAACGCTATGCACTGAAGCCACATGAATTGAAGCGCGAAGTAGCGAGGGATCCCTGAAGTGCAATCCTGAACATTCAGAGGAGCCGCGTAATAATTCAAGTTGAACCAAACCCTCAAACCTTTTCTGGTAAAAACATGAAATTAGAATAAACCTGCCTTTGCTCAGCATTTTTCTAATGCTCTGTGATTAGGTGTAATCATGGCACCTTGGCTTTATTGATGGTTTTGAGGGAGAACATGCTCGAGTCTCCAGTGTCAGCAATGGAAACTCCAGGAAGGTCCATCTTCAGCTCCACCCGCTCTCTCTGCTTACGTTGCTCTTTCAGGAGTTTCTTCTTTTTCCTACAGGCACCAAAAACATTTATACTTGAAAGTCATTTCATTTATTGTTTATTTTACCCAAATCTAGCACCCGGCTGATGGGTTCCACATTCAACCTGACCTGATGTTCTTATACAAACATGTGGGTCACTTTACGTAACACAGGCCAAAACTTAACACAGTCTTCATAGCTTACCTTTTCAGTTCCGCAAACTCCTCTGCCTTCAACTCCGCCAGCTTCTTTTCCATCTCCTCATCTTCAGCCTCATCATCATCAGCATCATCAGCATCTTTCTCAACAAACTTCTCCTCCTTCTTCTTCCTGGGTTTTTCTGCATCGCTCTCATCATCACCGGAGCTCAGACTGAACCAAACACAGATGAGTAACTATACAGCAGAAAAGTAGAGCATGCTCCTGTCACAAAGCCAGAATCTTATACCTGAGCTCTTGATCCATCTGCTTTGCTTCTTCTTTCAGTTTTCGAGCTAAAAATTTCCTCAGCTTGGATCTCCACGAGAGTAAGAGACTGAAACCCAGAAATAGACTTAATTTAAAAGCCAGCATTAAATAAAGCAAAAAAAATTTTTTTTTTTAAATCATATCAACTTTGCTGTCGCTTTTCATTTATGAAACATTCTCAAATTTGTCTTGTGGCATCTGCGACATCAGATTTTGTTTGCCCGGCTCATGAACTCCTTGCGAAAAATTTCAAACTTGCTTGAAATATCAGTGAATATCGCCAAATGAGGCTGTGACTCGGAATAGTCTGAAACAGTTGGTCCAAATCGTGAGAAGTGATAAGTTGGAGACCTCCATACAGAGTCTGCAGTATTCTGTGGATTTTGTCACAATTCATATATAATTTTCAATTCACCTGTACTAATGCACCCAAAAAAAAAAAAAATGCCCCAATGTCTTTTCTGTTGTACCGCTGGTGTAAACACCCCTAATATACATCAAACTACATGATACAGTAGAGTAAACAATGTAATGTGACCTACCGCAGTTCTTTTCTTCCAAGAACCTTAATATCTTTACAACATTCTTTAATTTCAGACGATGTTGCCGAGTGTGACGCCAGCACCGGGTCATCAAAAGTAATCTGAGAGATGGAAAAAAAAAAAAAAAAAAAAAAAAAGAAAAAAGTAAATAAACAAATACTATGAGATTATTTCAGTGAAAATTACTGTCATCATTACCGGGTTTTCATCTGCACATGTAAGTCAGGAATAAAACAGTTGTTGAAAAAAAACCCCAAAAATTAAATCTGTGATGATCAAGTGTTACTGTTACCAACTGAATGCTCATTATTTTCTCATTAAAATATTTAAATTCTTCAAGTATAATTCCTCTTGCATCACCCCATTCTGTACACTGTTTAACAAAATTATTTCTCCCCGTGGTTGGTCATCTGCTCCGTCAATCATATTTCCACTTTCTTTAAATGTAGGTAGTCCTTGTCCACATTATTAAGGAAACATATCAGATGCTTCGGGTCTGGTTTGAGACATTACAGCAACACTAATGGAACGAACACCGAGCTGAACTATTTGGGCTGAAGTGGTGTTTTAAACTCTGCATAAAATTACGGATCAACAAATCATCAATGGTGTGGATTATTCTTATTTGAAGATTACAGGAATGGCTCAAGGTGTGTGAGTCTCAATCCAGAGATTGCAAATTTCCGGTTTAATGCCTCAGCCATCTGTGACTGGGAATCCACGGGAGCTGGTTGGCCGAGCTCTCAAGGTTGAGACGGGTGGCATACGCTCACTTTCCGGTCACTCACAGCGATCGACAACCAATCATGGGCGCAACCAAATACGTAAGCACCGCAGTTTGAGAGGAGTCGGGTGGCGTCCTGCACTGCACGTCATAGAGGGGGCACGTGCATGCTTTCACTCCTTCCTGGATGGTGGTGGTTGTGTGATAGGGAGAATAATATTTGATGGGTGAGAACTGGACAACAACTAAATTAGGGGAAGCGGGGTATCAAAAATAAAAAAATAATTAAAAATAATTAATTTAAAAAAAAAAAAAAAAAAAAAAGATTAATAGAAGGATTAAAATTCATACCTCACTTGCTTTGCTCAGAAAGTCCACAGGGTTTTCAGCTCGCAAAAACACAGAAACCGAGAATGTGTGATACTGAGTCAGGTCTCCATCCTCGTAGCCCTCTGCCTAGTAAACATGTGCAGAGCAATTGAAGAAAAAGAGAAAAAAAGGAGAGAGAAAAAAAAATAATAATAAATAAAGAAAGAAACAGTGACTCCAGCATAACCTCCAGTTTCAGCACTTACTTTCGGCTTCTTTTTCATGGTCAGATCCTTCACTGTCTTTGCTTGAACCTCCACCTCTTTAAATGCATGCTTCGGGTCGAAAAATTTGTTATCAATTTTGTCAGGTGCCAGAAAACCTGGAAGATAAGAAATCAGAGACGTCAGAAGGAATAAGGCTGAAGAAAGATTCATTCCACCAAGTGAATTCAGTAAGTGCAAGGGTGGAGTACGTCAACCTGAACATCATCACAAAGAGTCCAAAACATTATGGGTGAATTTTTTTTTTCAAATGATAAAAATGCACATTAAGGCTCCTGAGCAGCATATTGTCAAGGAATGTGACTAAAAACCTGCAGATCGCAGGTTCAAATCTCGGTTGATGCCACAACCATATGTGACCGAGAGTCCATGGAAGCTAATTGAGGCTGGCAATACGTTCACTTCTGTCACTCACAGCGATCACAAACCAATCATAGGAGTCTGAGAGTTCGCTTGTACGAGGGTGCAGATAGGATGCCCTTTCCCACCTATGTTAGGCCAAATACATATGCACAACAGTTCGAAAAGAGGTGGGTAGAGGCATTGGATATCGTGGTAGGGACATGCTTGCATGCTTACATCCCTCCCTGTCTGGTGGTGGTCGTGTGATAAAGGCAATAATTGATAGGTTGGAAAAACAACAAAATTCAGGGATGAAAATGCAATGTGCAAGTATCACATCTGTAAAACAAAGTTCAGACAGATGGATGGACAGCCAGACTTTGGACAATTGGGCTTGTTTATTAAAACTGGGATCTCAACATGTCTTTGTTAATTACGTACATCTGTATCCAATACACAGCGATCACAGTGGCATTACATTTACTGTAATCAGGTGCTGTTAATACACCAATCACAGGGCTGTTACCTTGACAGACGACAAAGATTTCAGCAGACTCGTTACGGGATGCTTGTGGTTTGGTGGCCTGCACCTTCTTAAAGAACTGCTGGAAGATCCACATGAGCGGCTGGTAGTCTTTAGAGCGAAACACTTTGGTGATAAAGGTTCCTCCTTTGTTGAGAAACTCACAGGCCAGCTTCAAAGCCATCAGAGTCAAGTGTGCTGAGGACGAGACAAATTTATTCATATGAAAAATATGAAAAATTAACATACCCTGAAGTTATCACAAGCTGCTACCTAGCTATTAAAATTAGCGCACATTTTGCTAATCTTGACCGACAATGACTGATGCTACCCGAGAAATTTGACGGTGATATAAATAAACATTTAAAAATAAATAAATAAATAAATAAAAATACAAATTGAAGTGAAAACAATGCCAGCTACAGTATCCCAGATGATAAACAGAAGAGAGGAGGAAAACAATGCAAGCAAGAGGGAATTAAAAAAAAAAAAAAAAAAAAAAAAAAAAAAAAAAAATTTACATTTCTCCACCTTTTGTTACACTTGAAAAAAATCTCATGTATCCGACATAAATTTTAATGTGCATGTAAGACTCCTGGATGGATAAACTATGAGCTGTTTTAATCACAAGTTTGTACCCACCCTGTGAGAAGGCATCATGCAGCCAGTTAGCGCCAACATTTGGGGCACCGTCATTCAGGACTACGTCCACTTTCCACGTCTGCAGCTCTTTTCTGAGAGCCTGGAAGAGGGAGATGTGTCATTGATCAACATGCTGGAACAGAAAAGTCTAGAAGCCTGTTGTGTGGACGGTACATCACAGATACCTGTCTGCACTTATCTGTGGTGATGTCCTCCTGCAGGGTAACAACGTTGGGGATGGGTCTGATGGGCACCAGGTCCACTCCTGATCAGGTAGAGCGTGTGAAGAATAAGAAAGCATGAGCCACCTAAACACACAACACTACTCAAAAAAAAACAACAAAAACATCAAGCCTAGACTCACCAATAATCAGACTGGACACCGGCATAAATTTGGATGCAACTTGTAACCTGTGTTGGGCAAAAGGTTCAGTAAGCATGGGATGGCACCAAGAAGTTATTACTTTCACAATAACAAATGACACATGATTTAACATCCTTCCACATATCTATCTATCTATCTATCTATCTATCTATCTATCTATCTATCTAGTGCCTCTGAGTCATAGGACGACCACTGGTGACCCGCCATGAAGGACAACGCCCTGGTTATCATCTTCATGGAGGTTTTCTCGGCAGGATTTGCCATTGCCTTCTGCACAATGCGAACCTACGGGCAATTTAGAACGGCCAATTAACCTACTGTGCATGTCTTTGGATTGTGGGAGGAAACCGGAGCACCCGGAGGAAACCCACGCAAGCACGGGGAGAACATGTAAACTCCACACAGAAACACCCAGGCCGGGAATCAAACCCAGGCCTTCTTGCTGTGAAGTGGACGTGCTAACCACTACGCCGCCCCACACACACACATATATATATATATATATATATATATCAGACCCAATTAGAATTTCAGTAGCAGTAGAAAAAAAAAAAAAAAAAAAAGCATAATGCATACAGAGCAAAGTACCTCAACCAAGCACAAATGGAGTAAGGTTGGCTTCCGTGTGGAGCATCAATAATGTTTCTCTCACACACACACACACACACACACACACTACAGTCGGCCCCCAACATACATACATACTACATACATACATACTACAGTCGGCCCCAACTTACGAAGACCCCTGTGTACGAAATACATTTTCCTGAGTTTTCGTCCCCGGGATACAAAACAACCCCCTCGAACTTTAGTTTAGTTTTTTAAGTTATTTTAATTCAGTAAATGTTTAATAAATGTGGGCACATTTGAGCTTATCTGGAATTCCGATCCCTCAAGGAATCAAATTAAAGTTGAGTTTGTCAAGCAGAGAATGCCGCAGCGTGAGAGAGAGTGATAGAGATAGAGAGAGAGAGAGAGAGAGAGGTGTGTGTGTGTGTGTGTGTTAATAAAAATGTTTAATAATCGTTTCATTGATAAATATATTAATAAAATGGTTTAATATGTTAATAAAATGTTTAAATGGTTTAATAAATAATTTTATTTTCCTTTTAACACATTTCATACAAAATTGGTGTACTTTTATCATTTTTAAAGGGTTTATGGGGTTCATCCAGTCCAAAGACTGGAGCCTTGGAACGAATTAGGTGTTTAACATATAAGGTGTGACCCCTACTTACAAGATCCCCGCTATACAAAAGGGCTGTGGAACGGATTAATTTCGTAAGTTGGGGGCCGACTGTATATATTTATTTATGTGTGTGTGTGTGTGTGTGTGTATATATATATATATATATATATATATATATATACAGTAAAACCTCCGCTGACGAACGCTTAAGCTCACGAACTTTTCGCCTCAAGAACATTAAATTTGCGAGCATATTGTCTCTGCTGACGAACTAGTTTTCGGCGGACGAATCAAACCACGCGGTCGAACAGCGCCACGGTGGCGGCCACGAGAAGCTGACGCACGCTCATGGCGTCACAGTTCGTCACCCCTTTCTTTGAATGCGGAAGTGGTTTGTGTTTGCTAGACATTTTGGACCATATTGAGTGTACTTTTGCTATTATGGGACCGAAAAAGACCCCACCACAGGCGGAGATCATTGAAAAACACGAACGAGGTGTGCGTTTGTGTGACTCAGCGTCCCAGTACCAGTACGCTAAGTCTACCACCATCCTTAAGAACAAGGAAGCTATTAAGGGGGCGTGTGTGGCTATGCGTGTTTCCAAACAGTAGGCGTTTCCAAACACTCCTTCCAAACAGTAAGTCCCTCCCTCCCTCCCTCCTCCTCCCACTCCATTCCATCAAGCCATCAACTACCATCACAAAGGTAAATAAAACGACTTTATTATACAGTTCAGTTTATTTCTTTAATTACAATACAATAGCACATTTATTATACATAAAATAAGGTATATTTTTGTGTAGTTTTAAGGCTTATTTAGTAGAAAATTATGTTTTATGGGGACCTGGGAACGGATTATTCTCATTTTAATGGTTTCTTATGGGAAATAAATGTTCGGAAGACGAACTTTTCGCCTCACACACACTTTCTGGGAACCAATTATGTTCGTGAGCAGAGGTATCACTGTATATTAATTAATACCCCCCACACACACGCATGCTTATTGATCTGAATGGGTTTTTTTTTATTTTCTTAAACATGATGACAGGTCATGGCTACAAGAGACAAATAAGAGCATCTCTTGATTGTGTTCATACTAGTTTAAAATGTAAAAATGCTCATACATCATGACAGATGCAGCAACCTACCATCCTCCTGGAGCAGCACACAGGTCCACCAGAGCCCGGGCCTTCTGCAGAAACTGGAATTTACGATTCAACTGGATTAATTTAAAAGATGAACGGGATCTGTAGCCTGGAGAGAGAGAGCGAGAGAGAGAAAAAAAAAAAAAAAAAAAAAAAACACCACAAGGTTAACTCCAAATCTGCTTTTAACTTTTTCCTTTCTATAATAATTTACTTTCTGTCCATTTCCAACCTCTCACTACAACTGCTTCATTTTGAAGTTATAATTTTGTAGAACTCATACACAATTAGTATAATGGTGCAATGATCAATGATGTATTTCTATTAAAAAAAAAAATTATAGTTTTCCTATTTGATTATCTGTACACTTTACATTTTATTCTGTACTACAATGACCATGACAATGTGACATGCAAATCAGTTAGCATCCAAGTTTGAAATACTGATCCGAGATTACAATTTCAGACCCTGACATTATAAAGAATTACATAAGTGTTACAGAAAGAATCAGGGTAATGTGTAAATTGTGTTCTATAAGCAGGAATCCTGGGATAAAACTATGAGTTTGTGTGATAAGATCATGGAAATGTTCTGTTGGGCACTTTATCAAAATCCTGAACCCCATCAGCCATAGAAACTTCACACTGCTTTGAGATAAACATGTTTATTACATACATAAAACTATATATAATTCATCATCATTTTATTAGTATGGTGGAAATTATCACTTGACTCCATTTGTTGGCTTCTCGTGACTCTTTGAGCGCGTGACAACATCTTTACCTGATAAGGCTTGCCAAGAATGTGAATGTGAGAATGTGAACACAAGCACATCATAAACAAAAAGGTGTTTTTAGTTCTTTCTCACGCAAAAATAAAAACACACACATACAGTCGATAATTAGTTAAACATTTCAAAGGTGGCAGCAGTATTGACTAAACAAAGTCATATGAATATACACATCACATATGTAATAAAGTGGTAGCCGTTGAATCATTAAATCCCGCATCATATGCTCGGTTAGCTACCGCTACAAGCTAGCATGCAGCAAAAACAAACACAGAAATAGAAAACAAACACCAACACACCTGTTTCCTTAGCCAAATGATAGAATTTGTCTTTACGTGTCTTTCCGACTTTTAACTTTTTTCCCATTTTGTTGAAATTAGCTGTTAGGTAAGTGATAAATGCAGCACTTATAAATATCTAACTTCCCACACGTGCACAGTTGCGGCGCATGTATATGACGTCACATTGGGAGTAAAAACTATAAGCCTATCAAATCCTTCACCGATACAATGCCGATACTAATTGATATTACATAGATACCAGAAATCCAAGGGATATGAAATAACATTATAATTTGACATCTGTTATACAATCCATGGTGGTAACTAACTGTGCTCCCTCCACCAAATCATAAAGTTATGGATAATTTTCCTGTAACAACGTATCCCAAGTGTTTCACAGTATTCCTTATATGCATATAATTACTGAAATATAATGATGTTTATCAGCATATTGCTTGATGATTTTATCACAGCCAAAATAAGGCTCTGTTTTTTCTACTTAAACAATGAAACAGGTAAGAAACACAAGGTCGCAATGGGAATAAGATATTTGCATAATTAAAGGAAAATTCTCTACATTGTAATGTCTGCTAATATATGTCAGAAGATGTTTTGGAGACAAAGTCAGAGAGGCTATATTGAGATGGTTTGGACATGTACAGAGGAGGGATAGTGAGTATATTGGTGGTAGGATGCTGAGGTTGGAACTACCAGGCAGAAGGTCGAGAGGAAGACCAAAGAAGAGATTCATGGATGTGGTGAAGGAGGACATGAAGGTAGTTGGTGTAAGACAGGGGTGCTCAATCCTGCTCCTGGAGATCTACCTTCCAAATGACTTTATCTCCAACCCTAAGGTGACCCATGTGACATATAAGATCCATTCAGGTCTTGATGAGATGATTGGATGGTTAGGTGGACGTGATTAGAGTTGGAGCGAATGTCTTCTGGATGGTAGATCTCCAGGAGCAGGATTGAGCACCCCTGGTGTAAGAGAAGATGTAGTAGAGGATAGGATGAGATGGAGGCAGATGATTCTGTGACTGAGAACTGTGGCGACCCCTAGAAGAGAACAGCCGAAAGGAAAAGAAGTTTAGGCACATGTCCTTCAGTTTGTCTTTTTTTAAGCATTATTTTGCAAATAAACTCAATCGATCCATCACACACTCTATGCATCTTATTTCCTTTTCGGCTTTTCCCCCTTTCTGGGAGTCACCACAGCAAATCATCTGATTCGGCATAGGTTTTTACATCGGATGCCCTATATATATATATATACACACACACAGGTCCTTCTCAAAAAAAAAAAAAAAAAAATTCACATATTGGGATAAAGTTCATTGTTTTCTGTAATGTACTGATAAACTTTCATACATTTTAGATTTAGCCTTTTATTGTTTTAATATTGATAATTTTGGCAAAAAAACAAACAAACAACCCCCCCCCCATCTCAAAATTAGCATATTTCATCCGAGCCAAAAAAAAAAAAAAAAGTCAACCTCCAAATAATTGCGGAAATGACTGCTTCAGTGTGGCGTGGCATGGAGGCAATCAGCCTGTGGCACTGCTGAGGTGTTACGGAGGCCCAGGATGCTTCGATATCGGCCTTAAGCTCATCCACAGTGTTGGGTCTGGTGTCTCTCAACTTTCTCTTCACAATATCCCACAGATTCTCTATGGGGTTCAGGTCAGGAGAGTTGGCAGGCCAATTGAGCACAGTAATACCATGGTCAGTAAACCATTGAGCAGTGGTTTTGACACTGTGAGCAGGTGCCAGGTCGTGCTGAAAAATTAAATCTTCATCTCCATAAAGCTTTTCAGCAGATGGAAGCACGAAGTGCTCCAAAATCTCCTGATAGCGAGCTGCATTGACCCTACACTTTCATCCAAAAAAAAGTACTTTCTTCTGCCGCTGTTTCTGGTTCAAAAGTGGCTTGACCTGGGGAATGCGGCACCTGTAGCCCATTTCCTGCACACACCTGTGCACGGGGTCTCTGGATGTTTCTACTCCAGACTCAGTCCACTGCTTCCACAGGTCCCCCGAGGTCTGGAATCGGCCCTTCTCCACAATCTTCCTCAGGGTCCGGTCACCTCTTCTGGTTGTACAGTGTTTTCTGCCACACTTTTTTTTCCTTCCCACAGACGTCCCACTGATACAGTGATACAGCACTCTGGGAACAGCCTATTCGCTCAGAGATTTCTTTCTGTCTTACCCTCTTGCTTGAGGGTGTCAATGATGGCCTTCTGGACAGCAGTCAGGTCGGCAGTCTTACCCATGATTGCGGTTTTGAGTAATGAACCAGGCAGGGTTTTCATGTATATACACACATTATATATATATATATATATATATATATATATATATATATATATATATATATATATATATATATATATATGTTAGTCAGTCTTCCTTTCGGCTTTTTCCCTTGTACTCGGGAGTCGCCACTGCGAATCATCTGATTCGCACGTTTGATTTGGCAGAGGTTTTTATGTCGGATGCCCTTCCTGTCACAACCCTTTTTAGCAAGGGACAGAAACACGCTGACGACTTTGCAGCTACTCTTTAGGAAAGTCAGCAATGGTTCTTTTACATGCCTCACACCATAGACAGTGAGAGACATGGCCCACCTTTGATAACCCAGTTAGCTGTACTGGGGGGAGGGGGGGGGGGCAGTGACAACCTTGTGGAGAGTGGGACTCGAACCCCCAACCTTTGGATCAGCAATCTATACCACCACTGCCCCTATATATATATATATATATATATATATATATATATATATATATATATAAAATGTATTCATAGTAATTTGTGCATTTATGCCAATCAATTGTATTTATACTGAAACAGGTCATGATTGATTGTTATGGAGAATTTTCTTTTCACTTTAAGCCCCTATGCCCCCCTCATTCTACCCTTCATGTACCCTTGACCAGGAATATAAACAACAATAAATCCGAAGTTTCACACTAGGTCTAAAAAAATGAAAAAAATTATACTGTGATAAAAGTCACAAAAAAAGTTCCCTTATTCTTTTTACATATATTGATTTGACCAAATTTCTGACACTCTTATTTCCTTTTTTTGTTGTTGATAAAAGCAACTTGTTTGCTTGTCAATTGATGTTGCAGCGTCTCCTCAACAAAATTTCGTCATCACTGGTGGCCGGAAGTGAAGAGGCTACCCGTAGAATTCTCGAGATCAACATGGCTACATACATGAGGATGTGGTGCAGGTACAGGCAGGCGTATAAAAACGGTACCGTCCTCTGTAGCAAGTCCACCAGGAAGCTTGGGGTAGAGATTAATCTGGGAGAATCTTTCAGCAGGAACGAAGTTAATGTAAACCGACCATATTCTTTATTGTGTAAAAAATCCCCGTTATGTAGTGGTAGTTTCAATACTGTTGCATCAGTGACAAGACATGCGCGCGTGACAGACCTGAGAAAATGGACCCGAATCGCTGCTGTGGTTCCGCCTAGCAGGGGAAATGTAGGCTCGGACTTGTTCATGAACCACGACCAAAGGAGATACCTGTTTGGTAACAGGAGCAGCGGTCCCCCCGGAGAGGACGGAGCTGAGAGCAGCAGCCCTAATGACGGTGAATCCGGTGGAGATGGAGATGGAGCAGAGTCCGGTTCTGCTGCTCCAAACATCACCGCTCTCACTCCCATGATGGTGCCCGAAGTGTTTCCCAACGTGCCGCTTATTGCTGTGACCAGAAACCCGGTGTTCCCTCGGTTCATTAAGATTATCGAGGTACTAATGTGGTTTAACAGGTCTTTATACTACAGCGCTGCGAATTGATCAAATCTGATTGGTCAGAATGTTGAAATAGTTCCGGGTGCAAGGTGTGCAGTACTGTCCACTGTATTAATGCGCACTGTTCAGCGCGTTATCGTTTCTATAGCAACACACACAGGAACTTGTACAGTATGTTGGAAGCGCCATATAATATAAGGCTAAAAATAAACAAAAACACAATGAATTCCATGTGGTATTTCACAGAAAAACATGTAACTATTTATACATTATAATGTTTCGTAAGGAGACGTTTATGCAACGTTTTTAAAATTAGTCTGATTTGTAACAGTCATAAAGTTGTCTATTATAAGAAAGTATTGAAGGCCGAAGAATTTTTTTTTTTGGGAACATGAACATGTGCTAAATATGTGTTAGGTTAAAAGGTTGGTTTGGTGGCCTGGTGGTAAAGGTGTTGGATCACTGATCCCAAGGTTGGGGGTTCAAGCCCCACTCTCAACAGGTTGTCATTGCGCCCCCTCCCCCAGTGCAGCCAACTGCGTTATCAATGGCTGGCCATGTCTCTCACTGTCTAGGGTGTGAGGCTGTAAAAGAACCATTGTTGACTTTTGATAAGAACAGCTGCATAGCCGACAGTGTGTTTCCACCCTGTGGTGGCCTAGCGAGCTATCCAGGGTGTACTCTGCCCTCGCCTGGAGTCGGCTGGGATGGGCGCCAGCCTCCCTGCAACCCTAATTAGGTTTAAGCGGTGACAGAAAATGAATGAATGGTTCATGTGGTGATTTCGTGTTACTAGCTACATTACTGAGCTATATGAGTATCTGAGTGACTTTGACAGGCCAAACTGTGATGACTAAACAGCAGGTTCTGTTAATCTCCAATATGACAAGCCTTGTGGGGTGTTCCTGGTATGCAGTGGTAAGTACAGTACAGTACTGTACTTCACAAAAGTGGTCCAAGGAACGACAACCAGAACAGGCAAGGGTGTACGCCACCTGTCATCCTAAATCAGCTGGGACTGAATCTGTCAGATAACCTGTCCAGATGGAGAAGGAATGGATTTGTGATTATTAATTTTCACATTTTGATTTTGATAGATAAAATTGGTGTCTGCATTTTATTCCATCAAAAGTGAGCAGACGGCCACATTGTGTTTGGGGTAAGTTGCCTTGCTCAAGGGTCACGTCAACCGTGAAGGTGGAGGAAGAGGAGTCTGTACGTCCTCCCTCACCACCACACTTTTTTCCCTTTCAGTCCAAAACATACTTTTCTCATCATTAGAGCATGGCTGCCCTCTCATTCCAATACTCTTGGTATTAACCATTTTTCATGTAGTTGCATTACAATTCCACTTGCATTCCAATTACATGTGAAATATTTACACAAGGTTTAAGTTGCGTATTCCAAGTCTTTTGGATTCATGTTGACACCTGAAAACTAAAGTGAAACTAAGGGCAGATGCTTTGTAACTTGTGTCCAGGTGACGAATAAGCAGTTGATGGATCTGCTGAGAAGAAAAGTGCGTCTTGCTCAACCCTACGCTGGTGTCTTCCTCAAAAAGGATGATCAGTAAGGCCTGAATGAAGGTTTTCAAATTAAGATGAAGCTGCTGTTTCTGTGCGTTTGCAAACTTCTTTTTCCTGTGTTTTATTAGTGACGAGTCAGATGTCATTCAAAGTTTGGATGCTGTTTACAACACAGGGACTTTTGTTCAGATCCATGAGATGCAAGATCTTGGTGACAAACTGCGTATGATTGTGATGGGACACCGAAGGTAACACTAATGGATTCTTTCTCACTATATTCCATTTTCTGTGGTTTAGTTTATAACGGTATCATTAAATTCTAGTTTCTGATAATTTTGTAATTGATAGGTCGACAGTATATTACTGTTGGAGGCTTTGTGAAGGTTTGAAGTTTTTTCCTTGTTTGAACCAGGGAAATGCTCTGAATATTCAGCATATTGAAAACGGCGACATCGTGTGGCTTGGAAAAAGTATTGCAATAATACCCTCAAGAGTTGATTAAAGGGGAAATACTAGTGGTATAGGGTGCTGGATCACTGATCCAAAGGTTGGGGGTTCGAGTCTCACTCTCCACAAGGTTGTCACTGTCCCCCCCAGTGCGGCTAACTGGGTTATCAAAGGCGGGCCATGTCTCTCACTGTCTATGGTGAGAGGCATGTAAAAGAACCATTGCTGACTTTCGTAAAGAGTAGGCTGCAAAGTCGTCAGCGTGTTTCTGTCCCTTGCTAAAAGGGTTGTGACAGGAAGGGCATCCGATGTAAAAACTTCTGCCAAATCAAACGTGCAAATCAGATGATTCGCTGTGGCGACTCCCGAGTAAAAGGGAAAAAGCCGAAAGGAAGACAGACAGTACAGTCGGCCCCCAACTTACGAAGACACCTGTGTACGAAATACCCGGGTTACGAAAACCATTTTTTGTTTCCATCCCCGAGATACAAAACAACCCCCTCTTACGAAAAGAAATTGAAAATTCAAACGCGCCAATCAAAATTTCACAGGACGCGAGTTGCTCTCTCATTGACTGTCTCTCAACATCCCGCCCCGCTGGCCTCCCAGAGACAAAAGGAAATTTAACTCTAGTTTTTAGTTTAGTTTTTTAAGTTGTTTTAATTCAGTAAATGTTTAATAAATGTGGGCGCATTTGAGCTCATCTGGAATTCCAATCCCTCAAGGAATCAAATTAAAGTTGTTTGTCAAGCAGGGAATGCGCTTTGAATTCCACGTCTTGTGGGCTTGGCCCGTAGCGCGTGCGCGAGAGAGAGAGAGGGAGGGAGGGAAAGAGAGAGAGAGAGAGAGAGGTGTGTGTGTGTGTGTGTGTGTGTTAGTAAAAAAATGTTTAATAATGGTTTAATTAATAAATATGTTAATAAAATGGTTTAATATGTTAATAAAATGTTTAAATTGTTTAATAAATAATTTTCTTTTAATTTTAACACATATTTCATACAAAATTTGTGTACTTTTATCATTTTTAAAGGGTTTATGGGGTTTATCCAGTCCAAAGACTGGAGCCTTGGAACGAATTAGGCGTTTAACATGTAAGATCCGTCCCCTACTTACGAAATCCCTGAAATACGGAAATGGCTCTGGAACGGATTAATTTCGTAAGTTGGGGGCTGACTGTACTGTATTATGATTTTTTTCCCCCTTTTATGACCAATAAATATCAGTATCTACGTTATACAACGCCACAGTATCAAATAATGCATGCTTAGCTTTTCCCGCTGGGATGTTTGTGCTACCAATAAAAACCCAAGTTTTCAACAATTTACATGTTTTTTTCACTCACGCACTAGTAAATCATGGTATGTTGGGTATTCTGATTAACTGGCTTCTCACCACCTCCACCCTCACGGCCCAATGTACAGCATTATCTTTGCCCATCCCAGTCGACCTTCCAGTGCACTGAAATTAAAGGTGACCAATCACAGTAGGCGCAGATAGCAGAAAGACCTTAAATTGGAGTATGAAGCCAATCAGGTTGTGAGTATTAGTTTTTCAGTACTGAGGTACCAGCTTCAGAATCGTTATACAGTCGGCCCCCGTTTTTTGCGATGGTTCAGTTCCGGCCCTTCCCACAATATTTCTTTTTTTCTTAACTGTGCAGTATTCCCACTTTTAATATTATTGTTCCCTGTAGTTCTAAAATAATGATGTCAATATCCCGATACAGTCTAAAATAGTTATTTCAATTAGAAAAAGGACGACTATCGATTAAAATGAGTCTTTAACTTTTGGCATGTCTTAATCCTCAACAGACAGGTCTGCTTTTCATTTGTTTGTGCTCCAGAGAGAGATAGAAATACAGAGTAAAGTTGAGCAAGTGCAGAGAAAATGGCCATGAATATTCTGACCTCGAGCAAACTCCAGGATGTACAGTATAGCATTAATCATCCACAGTCTGTACTGGCCTAGTTTAAAATGCATTTTTATGAATGATTCTGCACATGTCAAACATTTCTTTATGAATAGGTTCAGAACACATATTGTTTGGTAGGTAACAAAGTTAAATCAGCTAATTTCTGCCTTTTAAGTTCATCATGTGGCACTCACATATCTGAGTCTGGTTCATGGATTGAATGGATTTAGGTGACATTCAAATGGAAAGTTAATCTTCTATGGTTTTCAGCAGCCAACGTACACAAGGGTGTGTCTCGGGGTGTTTCTTTTTAAAATAAATCACATTACGTATTCATGAGATTAATTTCCAATACCTCGTACTGTCATGTGAGTGACCGGAAAGGAGCTAAAAGTTACTTGGGTAGAAATGAGGGAATTATGGGCAGTATGTTCTTTGTATTTTCTGATGATGGCATTCACTGAATAAAGTGTGGCATTAAATAGTAATATGAGTCAATGGTGCCAGTGGGGCACAATAATGTGTAACTCTGGGTAAAACTCAGTCAATTTTCCAATGTTCTTTTTGTGGCTGGGCCTTTTCCAGTTATGATCATGATTATTACGCAGTTGTCTGATTGTGATCGAGTTATTCATGATCATTTTACATAATCATAATTCATTCAGTTTCTAAACCACCTAATCCTAATTAGGGTTGTGGGGTGGCTGGCGCTCAGCTCAGCCGACTCTATGCAAGGGCTGGGTACATCCTGGACAGCGTGTAATCGTAATAAGGGTCATAATCATAATTATTGTATGCAATGTGATTAGCGCCCAGGGCGCATAAAAAATTGGTGTGGGTGGGCGCTTATTAAAATTATTTACCAGCGGAGTAGAACGGTAAGTGCTTATTACCATAGAGGTAGAAAACATGAATAATAACTGAACAGTAAAAGAGTTTTGCTGGTATTTGTGTTATTAATTTTGTGGTATCAACCAAATTACTTCCATGAAAACTGAAAATAAATAGAAAACAGCTTAATTAAAAAAAAAAGACCCTTTAATTTTCCCTCTCGGTGCTGTTCCTTTAAATCCCCCCCCCCCCCCCATGTAAAATTGAGCCAAACAACATGAATGTCAACTTTAACACATGGTCAGGAATGTCTTTAAATGTTAGTGAGCAGGAGAAATACTCGTCATCGTTTTCTGATAGGTCCATATCTGGCTCATCGCTCCATTCATTCAGAGCATCCCATAGTTTTGCTGTAGCAATTTCTAATGGTTCATCTTGTTGAACATTTACCAAGAGAACACAGCAAAAGATTTTCCCGTTTTTTTTTTTTTTTTTTTTTTAAAGCACGGCGGAACAATCAAATGTGTTGTTACTCATGAACATTATAGACATTCCCCAGTGGCAGGGGGTCTTGAAATACCGTGTAAACTCACTTTTACAGGCAATGGATGCCTCATTTTATGGTTACAGAGACTGATCAAATAAAATTGGTAAGTTTGATCTACCATTTTGCTCCCAGTACACATGGGCGGTTATTAGACTTAAGAACAAAAACACTGGGGGAGCGCTTATTGGAGCAGGGCACTTATTATGTTGAATACGGTATTTACAGTAGCTTTGGGTTTCCATTCACCTTAGTTTTTTAACTCCAATATTACCTTTCATGTGCTCTGCGTGGAAGGTAATCTGACGGCAATTTTTTCTCCGCAGGAAATTGTCTGTGTCTACAGTTAACATGTGCGCTTTCAGACCGAGTCATTTATTAATTTTCACGTAAACTATGTATTATTTGTATTATTACTAGAAATTGTACTGAAATAATAGTATCATCATTCCATCATTGGGAACTTTCAGATAGGTCCAACACTGAATCTAATTGGATAATGATAATTTTCCACTTCATCTTTAAGTTAGACAAAGCATGCATATGTCCAAGTGCCCATAACAGTCGAAAGTTCAGTGGACGCATGTGTTCACTCCATGAGTCATTATTATTTTTCCACTATATCCAAAACACGTAATTTTTTTAGAGCCTTAGAAAGATCTGCATTAGTGAAGTAGGATCAAAATAGGTATGAGAAAAATGTTGTTTTAAAACAAAAAAATTTATCTTTATGTGATCATCCAGAATCTGCATCACTAAGCAGCTGGAAGTCGAGGATGAAGAAATGTCCTCTGCACCGGAGTCTGCAGCCGAACATAAAGCTCAGCGGAGGAAAACTAAGCGTGTTCGAAAGGACTCCTCGTCTCTGGCCGAAGAGATGACCGAGAGGGTGAAGGAAGCAGAATTTGTCGTGGAGGCTGTTCCTTTACCGAAAAGCAATGAGGTGCTAATGGTGGAGGTTGACAACGTCATACATGAGGAGTTTCAGGTCACAGAGGAGGTTAAGGTAATGAAACATGATGTTCTCTGCTGTGGTTTCCTGACCGCCTTGTGTTTAAGACTAATCAGTTACTTTGGTTCAGGCTCTTACAGCCGAGATTGTGAAGACCATCCGTGACATCATTGCTCTGAACCCTCTTTATAGGTAATTTTTTGAATGTTCCTTATTATAGAAATAAAAGCACATAGTTGAGCTGTTTTATTGGTTGTATGAAAAAGGAGATAACCTTCTTGAGTATTTTGTGCTATATATGTTTTACATCACCAGGTTTCCTCCCACAGACCAAAACATGCACAGTATGTTTATTGGCTGTTCCAAATTGCCCCTAGGTGTGAGTAGGAGTGTGAATGGATGTGGGAGTGTCGACCTTATGATTGGCCTGGGAGATGGTCATGGTGTACCCTGTCCTCACCCAGAGTCAGCGTCAGCCTCCTGCGACCCTAATTAGAACTAACCGGCCTAGGAAACAAATGAATGTTTCACATTAGTAAATATGTTACCTAGAAAACAAGTGAGACACTCTTCAATAACAAATAAGGGAGATTTGGAAATTTGCTGTGGTGAAAGAGGATTAGATTCCTTCATTCATTTGCTGATCCGCTTAATATTATTTTGGATCTTAGCCTACACTGGGTGAAGGTAAAGTACACCCTGAACAGCTCACCAGTCCATAACGGGGCCAACATAACAATTCACACTTACACCCAGGGCAAATTTGGAACAGCCAGTTAGCCTAAAGTGCATGTCTTTTAGACTGTGTTAGAAAACCAGAGTACCCGGAGGAAACCCAGGCAATCATGAGGAGAACCTGCAAAGCCGCTTATTACAAATTAGGGTTGCGGAGATGCATTGTCTCCCCGCAACCCTAATCCGGAATAAGCAGCTGAGAGAATGAATGAATAAATATTGTTGGTTTACACTAATGCTGTGTTTTGTTGTGCAGAGAATCAGTTCTGCAGATGATGCAGGCAGGACAGAGGGTAGTCGACAACCCTATCTACCTGAGTGACATGGGTGCTGCTCTAACTGGTGCAGAGTCGCATGAGCTACAGGACGTTCTGGAGGAAACCAGTGTGAGTGTCCAGTTTATATGTATATGTACATTGGTACCTCACCTTACGAAAGACGAACAATCCAGTTTACGAAATGCATTTACTTAAAATTTCCATCTCTGGATACGAAACAAATAAACGTTACGAAATGTGCCATCTCAAAAATTCAAACAATGCGCGAGTTGCTCTCCCATTGGCTATCTCCCAACATCCCGCCTCGCTAGCCTCCCATTGGCTATGAGGGAGCTGTATCTCCATAATACCCATGATGCTTTTCGTGTGCCTTTGACCCATTGTTCGTCACGGAGTTCTAACACGTGTAAAGGACAGAGTTACTGTTGTTTTGTGAGTTTTTCGAGTGTGCTCATTGCAACTTTATTTTTTGGCTCAGGCTTTTAACCTTGCATAAACATTTGTAAGATTGTAACTCTGCTAAGAAGACATGGTCAACACATGCGCACACACACACATACACACCTGTGCGCCCTTGTGATTCTTGGTGAAAGTGATTCCTGGTGTGAGTGAAAAGAAGAAGCGGGTTCGTGGCATGCGGTTGAGTGATATCGCAAAGGAATATGGCCAAACCCGTCTACCATTGGTACAATATTGAAGCAGAAGGAGGCCTTAAAAGGTATACTTTAATAATTTTTAAAGGGTTTAAGGGGTAGTATTAGGGGCCTTGGAACAAATCATGCTCAAAATGCAGCTCAACTTATGAAAAAATCAGGTTACGAAACCACTTGTGGAATGGATTAATTTCGTAAGGTGAGGTACCGCTGTATATGTATATGTAAATGTACATATCTATGTGTGCAAATTTTTAACATGCTTTTTGGGTTGGCAGATTCCCAAACGTTTATACAAGGCTCTGTCTCTGCTGAAGAAAGAGTACGAGTTGAGTAAGCTTCAGCAGCGTCTCGGCCGGGAGGTGAGAACTGTCTGATCACACCACGTGCACCAACAACACCATTCAAACCACATTCAGGTTCAGTGGAGGCCTTTTCCGTCATCGCTAGGATTAAAATAATGCAATGTAAATTCTGAACATTCTTCATAGTCAAAGAGTGGTTAGAATGTCCGCCTCACAGCAAGAAGGTCCTGGGTTTGAGTTCCAAATTCGGTGAGGACGTTTTGGTACGGAGTTTGCATGTTCTCCCCTTGGTTGCAGGGATTTCCTCCAATGTACTCCAGTCTCCTCTCACAGTTCATGAGACATGCACATTAGGCTAATTGGCTGTTTCAAACTGAGTGTGAATGACTTTGTGTGTGCCGGCCCTGCAGTGGTCTTGAGAGCTGTTGAGGGTACGTCGTGCCTTTTCCTAGTGCCATCTGAGATCGGACGCACTCCTTGTGACCTTAGAAACATTAAGAGGTGTCTTTATATCAATAATAGGGAGTATTTGTGGCAAGCAAAAGAAGTCTCCAATGAATTATTTGAATGAATACGTTTTTCTGAGCAAATTCCTTTCCATAAAATTGTAGATGATTTTGTATTTTTTTCATTAAAAAATCATTTCTGCCATCAAAGTGGTTTCCTTTAACAGTACATTTCTACCGTAGGTGGAGGAGAAAATCAAACAGACACACAGGAAATACCTCCTGCAGGAGCAGCTGAAGATCATCAAGAAAGAGTTGGGATTGGAGAAGGAGGACAAGGATGCTATAGAGGAGAAGTTCCGAGAGAGGCTGAAGGGGCGCACTGTACCCCAACACATCATGGAGGTCATTAATGAGGAACTGAACAAACTCAGTCTTCTGGATAATCATTCCTCAGAGTTCAAGTGAGTTGTCATGTTGCAGTTGTACTGCTCAGGCCTGAATACTACAGTGACCAACCACCACCAACACCAAAAAAATGCTGTGCACTGTAATATTATGCTGGACCACCTTTAGTCTCGATTACAGCATGTAATCGGCATGGCATTTATTCAATAAACTTAAACAACATTGCAGTGTTTCTTTCCATCCGAAGTTGGGCTCACTTGATGATCGGAAAAATCCCCTGAACCACTCTTTCATTATTTGAGCCGCCTTCTTCTTCTTCTTCTTTTTCTT
This sequence comes from Plotosus lineatus, assembly GCA_024760905.1. Taxonomy (NCBI): domain Eukaryota; kingdom Metazoa; phylum Chordata; class Actinopteri; order Siluriformes; family Plotosidae; genus Plotosus; species Plotosus lineatus. Next base: position 36,987,920 of record CM045737.1, on the reverse strand, counting down.
TCGGCTGTTCCCTTCAGGGGTCGCCACAGCAAATGATCTGCCTCCATCTCTCCCTATCCTCTGCATCTTCTACTCTTACTCCAACGATCTTCATGTCTGCCTTCACCGCATCCATAAATCTTCACTTTGGTCTTCCTCTGGGCCTTCTGCCTGGTAGTTCCAACCTCAGCATCCTATTCTTTCATTATTTGAGCCCCAATGTTATATCCATGCCATCAGGAAAGAAAGTGTCCATTGATTTAATCACATTTATTACATTGAGGTCATCAGCTGCCTTCATTTTGGTGGCAAATAATGTTTCTGAGCCTTGACTGGGCCAACTGAGTAAGGATTGGTGTCGTGATTATGTGCTGTGTAAGTGAGATTAAAGGTGGTCCAACAAAATAAGAATGCAAGACTTTTTTGGCCGGGCAGTTTATATAGTGAGGCTTGAACCCCTGACCTTGGGAGCGGTAATTCACCACCCTACCACCGGGCCACTATTGTCCTGCATTGAATAAAATAAATTTAAATCGTTCGCTAGCTGCAATGGTAGAAGAGGATTAAAACACAGTTATTGCTTACTTTCCAATAACAGTCCATCCCAAAATGTTTTATTCTGTAAATATATCATATTGCTATTGGCCAGTATGTAACAGGGAAGTATGCACACATTCAGTTTTTATATTCTGATTGTCATAATAATTAGAAAAGATCAGGCTGTAAGATGTGTTACATCAGATTACAGTGATCCCTCGCTACCTCGTGCTTCAGTTTCTGCGGCTTCAGTGCATCGTGGGGTTTTCAAAAATATTCATCGAAAAATAAAAAAATAAGGAAATTAATAAAACATGGGGGGAAAGTTAAGGAAAATGCCTCAAAAAAACAAAACACGGAAAATTATGCAAAAAAAAACACCAAACAAAAACAACCCAACAAAACTACTTACATTTTTATGTGAAGTGTGCTTCTGAGTGTGTGCGCTCGTGTGCGCTCGTGTGCGCTCGTGTGTGTGTGTGTGTGTGTGTGTGTGTGTGTGTGTGTGTGTGTGCGCGTGTTTGTATGTGTGTGTGTGTGTGTATTTATATTTTATTTACATCTTATACATTATTTTGAATGTTTAATTGTTATTATAAGCGTTTATAGTGTTGAATATGTATTTAATGTTATTATATACACATGTACATGTACGTATATGTCAGTCATGGTGGGTGATCCTACTTTGCAGAAATCAGCGGTCGCGGGGGTCTCATCCCCATTAACCGCGGAAAGTGAGGGATCCCTGTATTACAATAAAATGACAATAAAACAATTATCTGTACTTAATATATTTTAGGTTCCATAAATAATGTTCCCTTCTCATTTCTGTCTTTTTATTTCAGTGTTACGAGAAACTACTTGGATTGGTTGACCTCGATGCCATGGGGCACCAACAGCATGGAGAACCTGGAGCTGTCTCGAGCCAGTGAGGTGCTGGAGGAAGACCATTATGGCATGGAAGATGTGAAGAAGCGCATTCTCGTAAGCTGCCCGTCAGTTTAGAACCATGAACATTATTGGTGTATTATTGGAAGGTGTGCTGATTCAGGTTTATTGTCTATTATGCAGGAGTTTATTGCAGTTAGTCAACTGAGAGGCAGCACTCAGGGAAAGATACTGTGTTTCTATGGACCACCCGGTGTGGGTAAAACCAGTATCGCTCGGTCCATCGCAAGAGCCCTTAACCGGGAGTACTTCCGCTTCAGTGTGGGTGGCATGACCGACGTAGCCGAAATCAAAGGCCACAGGTTCGTAATTAGAATTGAGCAGAATAGAATTAATTTCTGTGGGTTTTTTTTTTTTTTTCCTTTTTAAATACAGGGATCCCTCACTTTCTGCGGTTAATGGGGACAGAGAGCCCCCGCAACCGCCGATTTCCACAAAGTAGCATCAAACCCCCCCCCCCCCCACTGACATATACTTACATGTATATGTGTATACAATATCAATAAATACATATCCAACATTATAAACGCTTATAATAACAATTTAACATTCAAAAATAATGCATAAGGTGTAAATAAAATATAAATACACACACACATACATACGCGTGTGCACACACTCAGGTACACACCTCACATAAAAATGAGAAAGAAAAGAATGTAAAAAAATAAAATAATAATAAAAATAATTTGATCCAGATCATCTCCAAAATTGAATGAAATACAAAGCTCCATTTATCGAAGAAATTTCACACAACTATGTTTTCATAATCCTCCTAACACACACACACACACACACACACACACACACACACACACACACACTGAGGGTAAAACACAAGTTTTGTTTGGGGAGGTTTGGGTTGTTGTTTTTTTTTTGCATATTTGACCTTGTTTTGTGGCATCTTCCTTAACTTTTCCCTTATTTTCCCTTAATTTCCTTATTTTTAATTTTTCTCTGCATATTTTTGAAAAACCCGAAATGCACTGATGCTGCAGAAACTGAAGCATGAAGTAGCGAGGGATTACTGTGCATGTTTTGTATGTTGTAGGAGGACATATGTTGGAGCGATGCCTGGAAAAATCATCCAGTGTCTGAAGAAAACAAAAACAGAAAACCCACTCGTTCTCATTGACGAGGTCTGCACATGAGAAGCTGCTCTTGTAATAAATGACACATTTGATTTCGACTTCTTTAGCGTTTTCTTTTTGTACAATTTAACAGGTGGATAAAATAGGTAGAGGCTACCAGGGGGATCCGTCTTCAGCCCTACTGGAGCTTTTAGATCCTGAGCAGAATGCAAACTTCCTGGATCATTATCTGGATGTTCCTGTGGATCTGTCAAAGGTGGACTGTGTGCCCGGAGTCATCCATTCAGAATTTTCTTCTCTGTCTACTAAAATGTGATCTTTGCCATAATTACTTTTGCCATTCTTTGTTTTTTTTAAACAGGTCCTTTTTATTTGCACTGCCAATGTGATCGACACCATTCCCGAACCTCTGAGAGACCGAATGGAAATGATCAACGTGTCTGGATATGTGGCTCAGGAGAAACTAGCTATTGCAGAGGTAACATACACCACTTTCAAATTACTGTGTTTTCCATCATTTTAGTCCAGAGCAGAAAGTTCACCTGCATAAGACGCTCAAGTCAAGTATTGAATCGGGGGAAAAGAAACACACACACAGATCCAATGTATACAGTTAAGTTAAACATTTTAAACCCCTTTAAGCAAAAATAAAACCCGGAGATCGAAAGTTCAAATCCGGTTTCATGCCCTCACTGTGCTCAGACCCCTGGGCAAGGTCTCAACCACAAGTGTGCCTCTGTTCATCCAGCAGTATAAATGGGTACCAGTAAAAAAATATAAATATACTGGGAAGGTAACCTGCGATGGACTAGCGTCCCATCCAGGAGGAATTGAACTCCTAGTTGCGTCACGCTACAGAAACCGGGGATAAGCACCGGCCTGATGAGCCACTGTGGCTCTGGTGTAAAAACCCAACAGACTTTACCTTACCTACTAAGCAAAATATAACCTGGAGATCGCAAGTTCAAATCCGGTTTTATGCCACAGCTGTCCATGGCTGGATGTGGGGGTGGCGTGGGGGGTGTTCCTTAACAAATAGGTGTAATGCAATTGTAATTTTCCTGTGCAATCATGTATACTGTACATGTGAACCTTTATTCAGTTTGGGTTTAATTTCCCTTCTAGTTAATAATTGTACCACATTCGAGATGGAGGAAAAGTCAGTTCAGTTATGTAGCCAATTCTTTTGTGAAGTGATTCATGTATTGATACACTGAGTCAAAAATTCGTTTTTATTCCTTTTTAATTTACTTGTGCACTTCAATTGCGGTGCTGGCGGTACATGGTAATTTCTCTATAGCCCTACAGGGGGCATTGGTAAACTATTTCCATACTGGCAGTCAGCAAAGCATCCCGTGTGGTTGGGGTGAATTATTTGCTAAATTTGTGAATTGCTATTTCTGTACAATTTTTTTTTTTTTTTTTTTTTTTTTTTTTTTTACCTGGTTTAATTTTAAATCTGTAACAAATATGAAGAAAAAAATGTAATACAGAATTGCAGTACTTAAAGAATCACAATGCAAATCTTGTCAGCACTTCTGCATCATGGTAAGAATGTATGAGGCGGTTCCCTGTTGACTCCCATCCCGACTGCAGAGATAAATATACATTAAACTGCTATGTTTAATTTTTATTCCACAGGTGGTAGAGGCATCATTTCCTTCAGAAAGTATTATGTTATAGTATTGTTTTTTTTTTTTTTTTACATTTTTTAAATTTGTCATATATCAGTTATTAATGTTCTGCTACAGCGGTATCTGGTGCCCCAGCTCCGGACTCTTTGTGGTTTGGACGAGCCTAAGGCCAGCATCTCTTCAGCAGCTCTGAATGTTCTTATCAGGCAGTATTGCAGAGAGAGTGGTGTCCGAAACCTACAGAAACAGGTGGAAAAGGTGAGAGATGTTCTGAAGTCAGTGACGAAATCTCGCGCTACGAGAGGTAAACAAATATGGCGGCCTTGTCAAAGCATCGATCGATTTTGGAAAGTTTTTGGCAGATTTATTTGTTTTGGGGAAATATTACATAAATTGATGAAAATTATTAATGAGTCTGGCGGACGAACATTGGTTGGGTACTATGCGTCCCCACGGATTTTCATGCGTCAGGGACGCAAGGACGCACGGGCTCTGTAGGTCTTCTGTTAAGATGTACGGCTCTCGGCATTGACGCTGCTGCAATTTGAACCAAAGTCCATACAGTACTCATAAAGGGGGCCTGGCCTTTAAGAGATGGACAAATCTATATGGACCAAGTAATTGAATGGCTTTCAGTAAAATAATGCGAAGTATCTGCAGTAAACACCTGGGTTTATACGGTGGTTATACTCCGAAATAATACTCAGTTTTATTTATAAACATCACAGTGATGTAGTGATTAGCATGGCCGCCTCACAGAAAGTCGGTCATGGATTTGAGTTCTGAGATCGATGAGGGCATTTTTGTGTGAAATTTGCTTTTCGTGAGTTTCCTTCGGGTACTCCTGTTTCCTTCCACAGTCCAAAGACATGCACATTGGGCTAACTGGCTGCTCTAACTTGGCCCTGGGTGTGAGTGCGATTGGTCATGTGTGTATCAGTGCTGCGATGCTCTGGTGACCTGATTTATGTGCACCGGACCTTCGCCCTGAGCTGGCTGAGGTTGGATTAAGCAGTAGAGCAAATGAGTGAGATTTAAATGTATATGTATGTAGACAGGCATGCCATCAACAATCTCTCTCTCTCTCTCTCTCTGTCTTTTTCTTAAATTTACAGCTTATTATTTTACTGAAGACCCTAAAAATATCTCCAACCACGAACAATGGAGCCTTTTTTTAAATAAATGTTAAATATATTTTACAGAAATGTTTGATTATATCATTAAATCATTGATGATACATTTCAGCTTTTCTCATTCTCACTAGAGTACATTCTCAGTTCAGCCATTCCCCCCCCCCAGGTTTTCCGGAAAGCTGCGTTCCGTATCGTTAATGGTGAGGAGACTGCAGTCAGTGTGACGGCTGAGAATCTCCAGGATTACGTCGGAAAACCGCTGTTCACAGTCGACCGGATGTATGACGTCACGCCCCCAGGAGTGGTCATGGGACTGGCATGGACAGCAATGGGTGAGGATATTTTCTAATTCTAATAATTCTAATAATTTTCTAATATTCTAATTTTTGTTGCTATGTCAAATATTTTTGGAGGATGCAACGTGCCTCAGTGGTTAGTGCTGTCGCCTCACAACAAGAAGGTTCTGGGTTACAGCCTGATGGCTGACCAGGGCTTTTCTGTGAGGAGTTTGAATGTTCTCCCTGTGTTGTTTGCGTGGTTTCCTTCCACAGTCTAAAGACATGAGAAACTTGGCTATTCTAAGCTGCGTGTGGATGGTTGTTTGTCTTTTTGGTTTTCCTGTGGTGGCCTGGCAACCTGTTCAGGGTGTACCCTGACTCTCATCCAAAGTCAGCTGGGATTGGCTCCAGCTTTTCTTAAGCCCCTAATGGATTAACAGTACAGATAACGGGTGGATGAATTTTTGGTAATCCATGATCATAATACTGCAGGGCAGTCGTATTCTAATGGTTAGAGAAGCGCCGTTGGGACCGAAAGGTCGCCGGTTCGATTCCCAGAATCAGCAGGAAAACATGTATGGTGGAGTGAGCTGCATCTTCCATTCTACCACATTCATGGCTGAAGTGCCCCTGAGTGAGGCACCTAACCCTCGAACTGTCCTCTCGGCGCTGCGGTGTGTGTGTGGCACTATTCTGAATGCGAATGCGTGCTCACTTTGGATGCGTGACATGCAGAGGTTAATCTTGCAGGATTAATGCAGTATATCTACCCCCTTTAGGTGGTTCCACACTGTTCATCGAGACATCTTTGAGACGTCCGAGGACCTCAAAGGACAAAGACGGATCTGCAGATGGCTCCCTAGAAGTCACGGGACAGCTGGGAGATGTGATGAAGGAGAGTTCGAAAATTGCCTACACCTTCGCTCGCTCCTTCCTGATAAAGGAACAGCCGGAGAATGACTTCCTTCTGGGCTCGCACATCCACCTACATGTGCCGGAAGTGAGACAATAACTTGAAAATTCTCATCACTTGTGTAATTATTTTTACAATATTAATATATTTTAAGGGATACAACATGGCAGAGGAAGTCACAGGTTAATTTTTATGATCGTATCAATAATTACAACCTACACAGCGACTTGTTTGCGAGACATTAACTTTGCTTTACATCGACAATTCTGGAGCATTTATGGAAGAAGTCTCCACTGTGGGCAATTTTTATCCTATTAATTTCAAGAGGGGGGTAAAAACAAAGCCTGGCATTTATAGCTGTTATTATATAAGCAATTGTAATACAGGGATCCCTCGCTACTTCACGCTTCACTTCATACGACTTCAGTGCATCACGTGTTTTTTTTTTTTAATTATTTTGGTTTTTTTCATATTCATCGAATTTAAAAATAAGGAAATTAACGAAGGATGGGGGAAAAAGTTAAGGAAAATTCAGCAAAACAAGGTCAATTATGTAAAAAAAAAACCTAAACAAACAAAAAACAACCCAAAACCTTCCATCAAACTAGTTTCATTGTTGAGAGGTGCACATCTTCTCGCTACTTCGTGATTCAGTTTCTGCGGCTTCAGGGCATCGCGGATTTTTCCAAAAAATATTTATCGGAAAATAGGGGACAAGCTAAGGAAAATGCCGCAAAACAAGGCCAAAACAACCCCCATAACAGAACTCCATTACCCCCCCCACACACACACACACACACACACACACACACACACACACACAGAACTCCAGACGCTGCCCAACTTATGTTTTAGTTTGGTTCCAGACGGCCGAACGTAAGGTGAAAAAAAAAACAAAAAAAACGTAAGTTGTTACTGTATGTTCCAGTGACATATGACGTTCATACTGTATTATACATCCATAAATATCATTCCCGTATCTCATAAAACACCCCTAAATCAATTATTATGAACGTAACATTGTAAAATATCAAATATATCAAATAATATCAGCATTAATTTCAAATAAATTAAATTCAAGCAAAATAACTTCAAGTAGAATTTTTAATCAAGTTCACTCATCAAATATAACCTTTAACATGCTCTGTGATGAGATCTTTCTGCTTGTAAATGGTTCCGTTGGTCGATGGAGCCATTTGGAAGAAACATGCAACAGTCGCATGTTTTTCACCAGCATCGATTTTCTTGATAATAACCATCTTCGTTTCTAACGAGATGGCTTGCCGCTTTTTCTGATTACCACTATCACTAGTAGGCTTACGCTTCTGACCAACCATATTTGCTTAGGTTTACAAAAGTCCGCAAAACAGGGTAAACACAAAGATCACAGAGACAACGTCTTAACACAGGGGTAACACGCAGTGAACTGGGAAGAAGGAGGGGCACGTTCAGTCTGTCGTTTGTAAACAATGGACGCAGCGTCATTACATCATTGCGTCATTACGTCAGCGTACTACGAAGGAATGTCTCGTACTATAGAGAGCATGCTAAACTCAAAATTTGACAAGTTTTTTTTTTTTTTTTTTTTTTTTTAAATGAATGAACGCAAGTCGGGGAGCATCTGTACAGTGATCCCTCGCTACTTCGTGCTTCAGTTTCTGTGGCTTCAGCGCATCATGGGTTTTTTCAAAAATATTCATCGAAAAATAAGGGAAAATAGGGGAAAAGTTAAGGAAAATGCCACAAAACAAGGCCAAACAAAAAAAACAACCCAACCACACACACACACACACGCACACAAAACTTCTTCCATTTTTATGGGAGGTGCACATCTGAGTGTGTGTGCGCGCGTGTCTGTATGTGTGTGTATTTATATTTTATTTTCATCTGATACATTACTTTTTAATGTTTAATTGTTATTCTAAGCATTTATAGCATTGAATATGCATTTATTGATATTATATACAGATATATATGTACGTATACGTCAGTCAGGAGGGTCGATTCTACTTCACGGAAATCAGCAGTTGCAGGGGGGTCTCAGTCCTCATTAACCACAGAAAGTGAGGGATCCCTGTACAGTATATTGATTCATTCAAAATCTTTTCCATAAATATTTGCCTGAAAGATTAATTTACTTGCTAACACATTTTCCTGATAGCTTATTACAGTACTGTTCCTTACCTGTTCCTATCCCACGTGTCCTGCACATCATCGTGTTTCTTACTAACAGCTCTTCCTAAAATGTTGTGCCTGGCAGGGAGAGCATGAATTAGGACCAGTGTGTTTATCCGTGTTTATCGGGAAAAACTAAAATGTGCAGGTCTCAAGGTTCTCCAGGAACAGCTTTAGGATTAGAAAGTGTGTGTAAAGGTGCCAGATGAGTTATTGTAAATAAATGCGGATTATTGTTGTTTACAGTGAAACTGCTCTGTCGGATAAATATTGTTTCAGTGCATGTTGTCGTCTTTAATGTGCTGTTGGTTATGTTCAGGGTGCCACTCCTAAAGATGGACCCAGTGCAGGCTGCACTATAATCACAGCTCTGCTGTCCTTGGCCACCAGCACACCAGTACGACAGAATGTGGCCATGACAGGAGAAGTGTCCCTGACCGGAAAGATCCTGCCTGTTGGAGGAATCAAGGAAAAAACAATTGCTGTGAGTTTCATGGATGAGTGGGGCGGGTGGTGGATGTGAGATTGTTGTAACAGAACAGCTTTCACCACAAACATCTAACTTCGCTTTACTTAAAAATCTGACAAATACTGTAGTTTTCATACATTTTAATAGTGTGGTATATTATGTATCTCTCTCTCTCTCACTCACTCATTTGCCAAACCATGTAATCCTACTTTGGTCATGGGGAGGCTGGAGCCTATCTCAGCTGACACTGGGTGAAGGAGGGGTACACCCTGAACAGTCTGTTGCAGGGCAACACTCACATAAACACAATCATACCTCGGGGACTGGGAGAACACCCATACAAGCTCCACACAAAACTCAAGAACACGCCAGGCCTCCCTCCCTCCATTTTCTCCTGAATTTTAATCATATCCGATTCCCACCCATCCAGTGTTGCCTTCCCTATTACACGACCACCACTGACCAGGGAGGGGCGAGAGCATGAACATGTCTCCTCAGTGACATGCAATCGCCACCCACCTCTTTTCAAACTGTGGCACATGCTTATTTAAGTGCGGTCTAAACACTTGGAAGGGAAGCGCTGAAAGGGAAAGCTGTGGTCCATTAAGCTCTACTACGCCACCTGTTCACACCATGATTGCCGTCAAACTGTAATCAACCATAATTTGGCAAAATTTGGGTGACAATTTTTGTCCCAATCATCACATTTCCACGACATTCTCTCAAGATCATGACAATTCGATCTCACGACCCCATAGGCTTACAATGATTCTCACATATCGTGGAGACTGTTGACATCATGGCTCCAGGGTGAGTATAGTAATTAATAAGCCTTTATTTTCCAACAGGCGAAGAGAGCTGGAGTTAATTGCCTCATCCTCCCTGCTGAAAACAAGAAAGATTTCTCGGACCTGGCTGAGTACATCACAGAGGGCCTGGAGGTGCACTTCGTTGAACATTACCAAGAAATCTACAATATTGTGTTCAAGGACCAGTGAGGGACTTCTGAACTTATATTTAATCTGATATTATGTTCCTGGTATTTCATCCACAATCTATACAGGGCAGTGGTACACCAGTACCCACCAAAACGTTGTTTGAGGAGTGTGGCCGATGTAGAGTTCAGACTGCTTGCCAGTGTCAGCAAGCTGGGAACTGAACAGATTTATCTGGAAATTCCATATATGGGCCACAAGACAGTGGGGTTGTGTTATCGCTGCTACGCAGCCATTAAAACCATCTTGTTTTGGGTTATATTGCAATGGAATAAGAAAAAAAAAGACACTTTACAACCTTTTTTTTTTTTTTTTAATGCTTTAAAGCATTTTTAATTTATTTTACATTTCTCGATCTCCCAGATTTTTCATTTCAGATTCCAAACTTCAATTCTGGAAATCTTACCTTCCTGTTGTTCCAGGGTTACGTGAATGCAATGTGGGAAGCTCATTTCCACAAAGATGCAAGTTTTTTTTTTTTTTTTTGCTTTTGTTTTTTATTTTAATAAGTTGGATGTCAAAATTTCAACACTAAAAAGGATCACAAACTTGTCTTGTGTTAAAATTTTTAATTCCGTCGGAGATAACCAACTTTCTAATTCAATTTAAAATTATAATATAAATTATGGCCCAATTGACTCCCCTTTATTAGTTATAGAGGGGGAAAAAAAAACAAACATTAAGGGTTTAATTTTGGTATTCTTGCAATCCAGCCATTCACTGTCCATGCAGAATATAGTCCTACGTTCGCTACCCATTAATGCAGCATCAGATCAGTGTGCAGTCCCTAACACACCTTAATAGCACCAGGAGTTCCAGCATATAATGTACCAGGTCACAAAACAACTATCAGACTAGCATCAGGAACCAGGGAGTTCATTGAGCCGCCCCTTCCATCAAATCTGAATCCAGTAGAACACTGAACTGTACAATAGGATATTTCTAGCATATGTGAATCTGAAAAATGTGCCAACATGAACTAAATATCAAGGAAATCCTTTCACTGTGGAATTCCTGCGAGTTTTGAGAGCTAAAGGAAACTCTCTACAATACTAATGCTTTTATTAACATACCTAAATTTTGCTTAAATTTTTTCCTTCGTCTCAACTACAGCTTTTGTTTAGTTTAAAATAAATCCAATGTTTCCCCTCTTTATACAACTGAGACATGGAAGGTATCACCTATCAATCTCTATTTTCCAACACAATGTTAATAATAGTGTCGAATAGAATATCTACTGCCTTCAATCTGTGATCGATGCTGCCAATTCCGTAAATCTATTACCTGGAAATCAGGTCTCACCACTTTAAGGACATAAATCTTAAAATATACCACCACTTATTACTTATTTTAGGTTTATCTAATGTGATGATGATAATACCAAATGAGGTGAGAGCTGTTATCCAAAATGTAATCTAATCATAAAATATTAAAATGTAATGGAAAACAGAAAAGAAAACATGAAAAACTGTAGATTTGTAAATACAAATTTATTTGTCCAATAACCCCGTTACTCCTTCTTGGCAGCAGCCTTTCTCATTGCAGCCAGAATGTTGCTGAGCTCTTCCCTCTTTCTCTTGGCACGGATGTGAGTCCCCACCTGGAAAGGAAACACGTGTCAACTTGTGCTACATTGATCTCTATGCAACCAAATTCCAGAACCACAATTGCTCCGTTTACTAATTTCATTGTATAAATGTGCTAGATCACTGGGTTAACAGCAAATAACCTGAGGTTTCAAAAACATCTGCATCTCAGACTTGAAGTGTTTTGAAATCACTACAGTGTATTTTAACCACATAATATTTACATATTTATTGAAGATAAATTTAATCCAGTAACAAGACCAGAGTGGTTGAGGGTTAAAGTACAAGTAACTCAATGTTCCTTTCAAATTTGTACGCCTCTCATCAGTTGTACATCGCTACTCACATAGTTGGACTTAAGTTGCATTCACATGATTATATTTCAATGTTATTCCAAAGTTTCAGCCAATTTTGTTCCAATATTCATGTTCTCAGATTATTTATTCACTTATGTGATTCTGATGTTATGCTCTATACCACCTTATCTTTGATTAGTAGAGTATTGTAGTTTTTTTTTAAGTGCAAAATTTACCAGGAATGCAAACCAAATGTCTCCTGATTACCCCCCCCAACACCCGCTCCAAGTCTTTGACCAAATATTACACTGATCACTACTGATGCGTTTCCCCAATGCGCACATCATTCTCCCCCCCACATTCCCACAATATTTCACTCTTCCCTGAAATTCCACAATGTCCTCCAATGTGTGCATATTTACTCCGATGTTTACACATCAGAATACAATCAGGGAGAAATCAGGATTGTAACTAGTACCTCAGCATTTATGAACACTGTGCCGTGTGTGGTTGTCCAAAATCATATGACCAACCAACACAAAAGTATGTGCAAACCTGCACATGCCAAAAAAAAAAAAAAAAAGTAATGCAGACTAACTTATCCCAGAAACAACTTCTATTCTCTTTCAGCCAAAATGCAAGATTGAAAATAGAACGGCATTCATAATAAATACACTGAACTGGTGCAAATTATACGCTTGTATAATGTCTGAATATTTAGACATGTTCAATGGGTTTGTTTCTCATTAAGTAAATGAACTAATTGTTGTATCATCAGGAATTATAACTTATGTGACATATCACACTGATCAGGAATATTTAAACATAGGTATTATGAGAAGAATTTTAGACTTGTATGCTAATTGCCTCGTTGCCTGATTGATGAACGAGGTGCATAAGAGTGACTGGTACGCCTCAAAGCACATCAGAGAACTATGCTATTAAAAGAGTTATAATTATATAACACATTTTCTTTTTATTATTACATGCTAGGAACGTATTGAGACATTTACGGGTCAATATTTCAGGGTGTTCATGCACTTGTATGTGATACAGCGAGTTTTACAGAAACGAGACTGTAGCAGACACAATTGGCCCTCGGCTCCCCTCTCTATAAGTACCACTCTGAGTCGAATATCAACAGTCAGGACATGGCTACTGATTAGTTCCAATGACTGATTCAAAGTGAAAGATGAAATCAAAACTTACCCTTTTTTTAATAAACTTGAGGGCACGCTTGTCTTTGGACACCTTTAGCAACTCCATAGCACGCCTTTCGTAGGGGGCAAAGCCACACACTTCACGAATCATATCGCGTACAAACTTGCTGTGCTTGGTCAAACGCTGTGGAGACAAAGGACACCATTACAAGTTCTAATCTGGTCCATAAACAGCACACATTTTCCACACAATTCTATTACCAGTGTGGTGGGAGAGAGGAATAGATGCTTCGAACATATATGCTGTGTATTTCTCTAGCATCAAAGAACCTTAATGCAGCTTGTGATATACAGCTATAACACTTCTTTTAAGGGCCGAAACTCTTGAACCTCTATCTTCCTCTCGGCTTTTTCCCTTTTACTCAGGAGTTGCCACAGCGAATCATCTGATTCGCACGTTTGATTTGGCAGAGGCTTTTACGTCGGATGCCCTTCGTGTCACAACCCTTTAGCAAGGGGCAGAAAGAGGCTGACGACTTTGCAGCCTACTCTTTACGAAAGTCAGCAATGGTGCTTTTACATGCCTCACACCATAGACAGTGAGAGACATGGCCCGCCTTTTATAACCCAGTTAGCTGCACTGGGGGGGGGGGACTGACAATCCTGTGGAGAGTGGGACTCGAACCCCCAACCTTTGGATCAGCGATCCAGCGCCCTATACCACTAGACCACAACTGCCCCGAAAGGCCAAAACTCTTGAATATCAGCTGATATCCATATACTGTAATTTTCCTTTAAAATGGCAAAGCATTTATAAACACTGAAAAAAATCTTTTCAATCTTAAACTTTGACATTTTCTACAAGTTGTAATATCCAAGCTATCATGTCCCTGTATCAGTTCAGTCATCTCCAGTACTAACTCACTGATCACTTGTACATATCACAATATAAACCTTTCTCTAATATGACTACGACACTACACTTCTGGTAGCAATTTGCAAACTTAAATTTAAGAATGTATACACTATAAAGTGAGTAAATTAGTAATTATCACGTTCATGACTGGGTTATCAAAGGCGGCCCATGTCCCTCATTGTCTATGGTGAGAAGCATGTAAAAGAACCATTGCTGACATTCGTAAAGAGTTGGCTGCAAAGTTGTCAGCGTGTTTCTGTCCCTTGCTAAAGGGTTGTGACAGGAAGGGCATCCAACGTAAAAACATATGCCAAATCAAATGTGCGAGTCAGATGATTTGCTGTGGCAACTCCCGAGAAAGGGAAAAAGCCTAAAGGAAAAGATGATGTTAATTTTTTATAAATATAAAGTTCAAGTACAATGATGAATTGTGATCAATGATTCATGTTAATGCTTCAAAAGGCTTTGATCAAGAGCTGAGTGTTTCTTTATAGAATTCCAACACTTTACTGATTTTGTGTCTAACCGTATACCAATCTAACAACCATGGGACAGACTGGTGTACAGTAGTCAGGGTGCTGGGCTAATGATTAGGAGGTCACAAGTTTGAAACCCATCAGACCCACACCATGACAGGATCCCTGGGCAAGTTCTCGAACTTAAGTGTGCCAGGAAAAACATCGGCATGGTAGCCTCCTCTGTCCCATCCAAACTCCTGGTCGCTTCACGCTATGGAAACCAGGGATAAGCGCCCGCCTGATGAGCCACTATGGCTCGAGTGCAAAAAGCCCAACAGACTTTACCCATTACTGTCGTGGAATTTTCCCTTATTTTTTGATTACTATTTTTGAAAAACCGCGATGCACTGAAGCTGCAGAAACTGAAGCACAAAGTAGCGAGGGATCACTGTATTTTACATTCACGCTACAGAAACCAGGATAAAGCCAGTAGGCTCGAGTGTAAAAGAACAGACAGAACACAATGACGAACTGTGTGTACTTTGGTTCCAGACAACAAGTGTTGCTTGAATTCAGCCATAACAGCTTGTGAAGGCATTTGACAGCTGTTTATCAAACCTGTTTACTGTGATTCATGCCATGTATCATAGAAATATCTTCAACTCATGATATTTACAAACATTCAGGTATAGTGATATAGCTCCCTTTACCAAAATAACAATATGAACATATTTACCCCTCTTCTGCGACTGTGCCTGGGCTTGGTCACGTTCTTTGTCACAGGGTGGCCCTTTTTCAGGCCAACTGCCATAGGATACCGAATTGCCATTTCTGTAAACACATCAAAAAAGATTTTGATAAATTGCACACAGAGTGGTGGCACTGAGAATCATGGTTGAACCATTTGCCTAACAAAAATATAAAGAAATAAAATGTCTGAATACCAACACTGTTTTTATACCAACAAAATCATTAATATTTCTCAGATGATCTCCCTGGATTAGAGTACAAGTCTATGTGATGGAAATCATCAGATACAAGTATGCGATGTGTGTGAATTTGGAGATCATTAACATTCCCGCGTTTTGGATCATTAATTTATAAATCTGATTTTATATGCGATTTCTGTTGTTTTGTTCATAAACGTAGTTTAATCTCAATTTAACACAGACAGACAGTTAATACTCCACTGTGTTTTATAAATTTAACATAAAATCACCCAAAAATAGCACCTCTTTACTCTTCTATATCCGCTTAGTGTGTAATATAAACGCTTAATATTAATATTATTGTTAAGATTGCAAAGATTCATGAAAGATTGTAAATACTAAAACGCACAAATGAATCGTACCTGCACTTTCTAATGGCGTCCAAACCGGAAGGACTGTTACAGGGCGGAAGTGCAACAAAAGGTTTCGAGTGGTTCAAAATGAGGTTGAAATTACCAGTAGCGCCATCTCCCGGTCACTTCAAATAAAAACCTGTTAAATCGTGACCGATTTTC
The DNA here is from genome assembly GCA_024760905.1 of Plotosus lineatus. NCBI lineage: Eukaryota > Metazoa > Chordata > Actinopteri > Siluriformes > Plotosidae > Plotosus > Plotosus lineatus. Next base: position 36,971,848 of record CM045737.1, on the reverse strand, counting down.
CCAGAAACAGCATTTTATTCGACGTTCGTTCAGTTCTGTTGTAAGAGCATATGCTTCACCAGCCTCATGGTTTGCCATGTATTTTTATTTAGATTAAATAATATTACAGAATAATTGCATGCTCCTGTTTACAAACAAACAAAAAAACAGACTGGGTGGCATGGTGACGTGGTGAACACGTCCACTGAGATAGGCTCCAGCCTTCCCTTGACCCTGATAACATTAAGTGGTTTGGTAAAAGCCGGCTTTAACTGTGTTGCCAATGTTTTATTGCATTATTTTGGCCACTTTATTGAATTTAGGCTCACAGAAATGCCCCTATCCAACCTATCTCCAGGTTAAGGTGAGGTACACCATAAGCAGTTTGTCATCACATTGTTGGGCCAACACAGACATACAAACCATTCCCATTCATATTCATACCTGGGGACAATATGGAACGGCTCAGTAGCCTCAATTAGCATATCCTTGGACACTGGTAGAACACTGCAGTATCTGGAGGAAATCCAGACAAGCACAGGGAGAACTTGCAAACTCCACACAGAAATGCCGTCACTGGGCACGAACCTCAGACTCAGAACTTTCTTGCTGTGAGGTGAAAGTGCTACTCACTATACAACCTTGTTCATCAAGTGCATTATAAGAATTTACTGTAATCTTTAAATCATTCATGCCTGTACTACAAATAATGACTTTCTTTGAATCATGGTTGTGTGTGTGTTGACCCTGTGATCTTCTTCTTCTTCTTCTTTTACTTTCGGCTGCTCCCTTCAGGGGTCGCCACAGCAAATCATCCGCCTCCATCTCACCCTGTCCTCTGCATCTTCTTTTCTGACTCCAACGACCTTCATGTCTTCCTTCACCACATCCATAAATCTCTTCTTTGGTGACGTCTTCGACCAACAGTAGTCCAATTTCCATCAGCACCCTGTTGATTGACAGCACTGATGGCGGTCGTTGTTAACCCGGGCCTCGACCGATCCGGTATAGGTATGGGGGTGGTACTTCTGATTTGCATCATAAAAGTTTGGCATTGGTTTTACGTCGGATGCCCTTCCTGACACAACCCTCTGCATTTTTCCGGGCTTGGGACCTCATGGCTGCATTGTGTGTTGACCCTGTGATAGACTGGCTATTCTTGTCGTACCCACCTTCACCGAGTTGGCTGAGATAGGCTTCAGCCTATTTGTGACTCAAGTAGGATTTAAGTAAATTGAATGAATAAATTATTTTCTTCATCCTTGTGTGCCTCTGTTGAATACTGATATTGCAAAAAGCACATTCCATTATTGCATTTGGGATTTGAGTGTCTGTTTGTTGAATATGCAGTGTTTTCATGAATAACAAATGTCTACCCAATGGAAAAAAAAATTATGAGCGATTCACAAATATAAATTTCACCCAAGCCCAATATCCATGAAAACAAAAATAAAGAAATAAAGATGCATGTTGCGTTTAACTGATAAGTTACAGTAATTTAACAATACTTGAATCTTGCAGGGGACATGGGACCTTTCTGTGTGGACTTTGCACAAGTTTCCTCCTTCAACCTATAACCGTACATATTAGGTCAACAGTCTGTTCGAAATAGCCCAGTGGTATAAATGTGAATGCATAAGATAAGATAAGATAAGATAAGATACAGATAAGATACAGCTTTATTAATCTCACAATGGAGAAATTCACTGTTACAGGCTCTTGAGGTACTATCAGTAGGGGGTGCAAAAATAGATACAAGTACAAACATACACACATACATATATTATATAAGTAAATAAATAAATAGATACATAAATAGTATAAATTACTAAACAATAAAAGAAAAGAATGGAGCAACTTTATAGACTGGCCTATATTAAAGTGTAATGTATCTGAGTGCAGAGTAGCATGGATGTTTAACCCTGTGTTATCCTTACAATAGGCCAGAGCAGTGGTGGCCTGGTAGTAAAAGGTGCTGGATCATTGATTCGAAGGTCGGGGGTTCAAGTCCCACTCTCCACAAGGTTGTCACTGTCCCCCCCCCAGCTCAGCTAACTGGGTTATCAAAGGCCAGCCATGTCTCTCACTGTCTGTGGCGAGAAGGATGTAAAGGAACCATTGCTGACTTTCGTCAAGAGCAGGCTGCATAGCCATGTTTCTGCCCTGCAATGGCCTGGCGATCTGTCCAGGGTGTACTCTGCACTCGCCCAGAGTCGGCTGATATGGGTGCTAGTTTTGGGTGCGACCCGAATTAGAATTAAGCGGTTAAAAAAAAATGAATGAAAAATCCGTCGGAAGGGGGAAGTGAAACAAAGGGAATGTGTGTTTAAAAAGAAATCCTACATTTCCCAGCATTCCTCCCAAGTTCCGGTAGCTTTTGGCGGGTTTTTACGTTATGGTCGGCCATTTTGTTTTTTACTATTCTTTCAAAGCTAGCCAACCAGAGTTGTGGGCTCGCGTACAAACAATTGTGCCGGACTTTTCTTTCAAAACGTCAACGAGTGAGTTCCGGAAGGTAGATTAATTTACGTTCGGGTTTACTCAACTGGATTCACCAGTTTGTTATAAAATAGGACCGAAACAGAACCACTTGGAGGGAAAACAAATCACAAATAAGTTGCTGTCTCTCGCGTGAAGATATGGCGACCGCAACCCCAACCACGAAACGTGCTGCTGCCGAATCTGGCCGGGCGACTGGAGCTTCGACGCCGCTGTCCCCGACCCGCATCTCCCGCTTACAGGAGAAAGAGGACCTGCGACACCTGAACGACAGGTTGGCCGTGTATATTGACCGTGTCCGGTCTTTGGAGCTGGAGAACGACAGGCTCTCGCTAAAGGTTTCGGAGAAGGAGGAGGTCACAACAAGAGAGGTAAATTCAAATGTTTAGATTGGTGCTAGCATGCTAGCTAAAGACTCGATGCAAGCTCGTGAGCATTAAGCAAGCCACAATGTAAATGTTTAGATGCAGTGTGTGGGGTAAAAGGACTCGCGGTGTCTTTGTAATGATTAAATTGACTCGAAAGTGAGATTTTAATGAGTTTTAACAATTGTGTAGCAGCGGTTCTATTAACATGAGGTGTGTTTTGAATAACGTTAATTATTGAGTCGCAGAGTCGGTGTAAATGCTACCCAGCCTTGAATAAAACATATGCAATTAAACACGTAGTGATTTGCTGTTTAAAAAATATTTTGTACATGCAAATAAATCAGAACAAATGAGGACCACGTGTGCAAGTGCTTTTAAAAAGATATTTCAGTCTTATTTGTGAATGTTTACAAACATTTGTTCGAGTTCCCGCTCGTCAAAACTGTAACATGGGCGTGGCTGACCACGCCTTCTAACTGTTCCCTGCCCTGAACTTTACTGCATAACAACAATCCTGTGTTTATCCAAACATTCCAAACACCACATTCATCACCACAATGGGAATCAACGTTTGAATCCTTGTACTTTTGCATAAAGGGAAAGTCATACAAATGTCAGTCCTTCAAACTTCTATTTTTTTTCTGGTTAATTTATTGAGTTTAATAAAAAAAATTGAATATAAAAGAAATCAAACTTAATTGTATGTGTGTAATAAAACATCTAAATATTAACAGACACTATAAGGATTTGGCATTTGGTGGCTATGGGGTTACTGATTTAAAGGTTGGGAGATTCAAGTTGCATGAAACTTTAAAAAAAAGTTGCTTCGGACAAAGGGCATCATGCCAAATGCTGTAAGTGTAAATATTCAAGTGCAATAAAGAGAAACAAATGTATTCTTTCACGTTGGTTAATTAACTATTCTCAATTGGTTTGTAAAATTTATTATATATTTGTGATCTTTTTAACTTTGTCAATATTTCTTATAGCAAGATATTCCATTTTTTTAAATAGGGCATTTTGTAGGATACAGCATTATTATTTAAAAAATGTATAAATGTTTATAGTGTATGAAATGGGTTATGACTCCAGCAATAGAAATTATGGGCAAACTCAACTGAGATGTTTGAATCAATATTTTATTCTGAAAACTCATTATCAGCTATAGTAGTGATGGTGCATCAAAAAAAACAATGACATATTGCATACAGTATATGCACAGTATATCATTTCTCCTAGATTTTAAAGAAAATATATTATCTGAACAAAATATGTAAAATATCTTAAGATTTAAGTAGATCAAATTAGTAATTTTTCATTCTCTTGCTCTCTCTCTCTCTCTCCACACACACACACACACACACACACACACACACACACACACACACACACACATACACCAGAAACTCAGAATTAGCAGGACTGTGGTTAAAAGGCAAAACCAGAAGTCAAAATCATTAACATTGGGCAGTGCTCCTTCCATCAAATGTCCTGTGTGCCACAAACCTTTCTATGCCTAAATTGGATTTATCAGCCACAATCATTTTATCCTCCTAAATTATTTGCATGTTGTGATAATCATTACTAATGGATGAAGAGAGTAAACTGTGTATGTATGTTTTTTTTCTTGCCTTGTTTGTACTTAAATTTTGTTTTGAAATGCTAAGTCAAACTCTCTTTATGCAACTAACAAATAGAAAAGTCAGATTCATAAAGTACTTAAGCATAGTGCACAGATAAAAGCGTCACGGAGTACTACAGCTATAAAATCCTACAATGATTTTGCAAAGTACATCCCATAAAATCAAATGGCTATAAACATGTTCAGATGTTGTATAAATGGGTGTGCAGCAGGTTTCTGATTGTGTCTGTGTTTTTAATCTTTTCTAAGGTGACTGGGATTAAGTCTCTTTATGAGGCAGAACTGGCGGATGCCAGACGGGTTCTTGATGAAACGGCGAGAGAGAGAGCAAAACTCCAGATTGATCTGGGCAAGGTTAACTCTGAGCTTGGGGAGGCCACAAAGAAGTAAGTGAAGTTGTGGTGATTTTAATTTTGGAGCTCAGTCCTGGAACTAGCACTGTGGTCTGCTGTGTATTGCACTGCACTGGATATAACTTTTATCCCCAACTGAAGCAATTATTTTGGATTCTCTACTCATCCTGCATTTTTTTTTGTTTGTTTTTTTATTTTGGCAGTCAGATTAAAGTGTTTGAAGTCACAGAATATTTTTCTGTCTCTCAATCTTGTTTTATGCCACTTGGAATCTAGTAGTGAGAGACACCTGAAAACTACAGAATGCATCAATACAAGCCATCTCATCGAAAATATAGTTCATCAGTAATGAGACATGGAACACATGTAAAATACATATTATTTTGGTATTTGTGGGTTTCATTGATGAATTGTGATTTCATGAGCCGTATGTGCCAAGTCAGATTTTTTTGGGTGATTTATTTCCACAGAATCATAGGGGTGTTGTATATTCTGATTCACCTTTACACACCAAAAGTAAAATTTGTCATAATTTATCGTCTTTTGTTAAATTTTGAAGAGTGTAGGATGTGGGACCCCCTCTTCATAGAATACAAGTTAATGGCAATAATATTAATAACAATGACAGTAATAATAACAGTATTCAAAAGTAAAACAAAAGTAAAAAATTGGCACTCTTACAAGTCATATGTGATTTTGTTTACATATTTATAAGATAGGAGCCTAAAGTAATTTTTCCAGATGCACGGTGTAGCGCAGAAGCCTGTATTAATCTCACTAGGGAAATGAATGCCTAATATTATCTACATGCATGCACACGTGGAACAATGAGCTGCCACACATTGGGGCGTCCGGGGAGCAGTTGAGGGTTAGGTACCTCAAGGGGCTGACAATTTAGCCATAAAGGTGGAGGAAGGAAAGGTGCCGCTCACTTTTCCCTGCAACCACACATTTTCCATGCTGGTTCGGGAATCGAACCCGCAACCTTTCTGTCCCAAAGTTGCTCCTCGAACCATTATGCTCCAGCTGCCCACATGTAAATAAGTTTGTTGGTGTACGATTTTTACTTTGATCTAATATTAGTAGCCAATGAAAATTCAGAGTGAACTCAAATAAATCCAGGCTATAAATTTAAAATATTTTTTTTGTTTTTATCGATTGTTGTTGATCATGTTAGAGAACTGATGAAGAGTGATTGCAGGGTGGAATTGGTGAAGGAACGCGGCTGCATTGAATTCTGACAAAAATTTATTTGAAAGAGTGAAAGGAAAGATTAATAAGGGTAGTGAGACCAGCTGTACGGTTTACAGACGGTAGCACTGACAAAACGACATGAGATGGAGCTGGAAGCAGCAGAGATGAAAATGCTGCTATTTTCTCTGGGACTGACGAGAACGGACAGAATCAAAAACTAATGTGAGTGCTACAGCACAGAGAGAGTATATGGGGGTAAAGAGAGGCCAGATTGGGATGTTTGGTACATGAGCAGAGGAGTGATGAAGGGTATATTGGTAGAAGAATGTTGAGGATGATGCTGCCTGGTGGTAGCAAGAGGTGGGGAATGCCATAGAAGAGATTTATGGATGTGGTGAGGGAGGATATGCAGGTGTAATTGGGGAGGCATGAAATGGTGAAGGATGATTTGCCTTAACAACCCCGAACGGCTGCAGCCAAAAGAAAACGAAGCTACTAATACTTTATTCCTTCATAGTTTTGGTGTGTCCTACACATGTACAAGTGATGTTCATATGTAGGAAACACCAAGACTATGAAGAATTCAATTATAACCATTTTGTTTTTCTTTCGGCTGCTAAAGTGGAACTTTATGAGAGGACTCACATTAGCAAGCAAGTGTAAGGGGGCAAAAGCTCTGTATGAGTAGTAGATGAGTAACTTCACTCAAAGGAACTGTATTGCACTAGTATAATGAACCAAACATCCTACCACATGAATGGCAATGCATGTTATTGTCAACGTTACCATGACAACATGGACTGTGTGTGTGCATGGCCAGTACATTGAACTTCGATAATTCTCTTTTCTGAAACAATATTGAACTGATGACCAAAAAGGACACAGTCTGTGTGCATTTAGTCTTTTTATGTTTGTGTGTTTATTTTTATCTTTCTAAGGCCAAAAATGAATGAAAAGAATACAGTAGTTTGTTTCCTGTGGTTGTCACTAACATAAGGTTCATGGAGCAACAGCAAGAAATTTCAATTCGTGTCAATGTGGGGGTAATTCATTACATCTAAATTTACATGTAGTAAACTGTTTTGAAGAACATTTCATCGGGATTTCCCTGTCCCAACTTGAAATTCCAACTTGTGAAGTACTATTTATGTTTGAGATTCAAGAGATATTGGTTAGTTCTTTCACATACAAGTGTACAGGTAATGTATATTATAGAAGGGATAGTGAAGCATGCAAACAAAGCACTGAGAACAGAAAAAGAGCAGTCTCATGGAAATTGAGCAACAGTCTGCAAAAAGTAACTTGTTCCAATTTTTTTAGTGTAAAATTTCCAGGAGTTAGTTCGTCATCCCATTTTCAGGCTTTTGGTTGGGGAGTCTAGGTGTTGGGGAGCTTGACTGCCACACTCAAGAAGCTGTTTATATATCTGGCTATGGTAGTGGTCCAGATGCTTTTCCCACCAGTCAAATATGCCACCCAATCATGTTGACTGCCCTCTTTATTCATGAGCTCACCGATGCCCATGGCTGGCTGGGGATTGCGCTAAGTGAGAGGGAGTTAAATGTATGACATACCTTCCACTTCTCCTCAGCCAGGCCTCACAGTTTTCAAAAACCAGTTCATTTAATTTATTTGATTTCTCTTTTTTTATTTGTTGTTTATTCTCGTTGCTAGTTAACACGAGAACAGGAAATCTGTGGCTTTGTGCCTATGAACACTTGCGTGATGGTTTGACCACAAGGGAAATGCCATTCATCTAATATAAACTCCATCATATATTCTGGTTGTTTTCCGATAGCTATTTCTGATTTTTATTTTATATAGAAGATGGCAAACTGTAGAATCCTATTTTTAAGGGTTATATCGAAGTGGTATTCAATTTTTTCGAAATAATTTTGCCATTCTAAATTACTTTATTGTTTGAAAACTCAACACATAAAGTTGTTGTTAAACATCTACATATTCAAGAGCATGAATATGAATTTGTCCTAAAACTTTTGGTCAAATGGTTAACTGAACAGCCCAAAAGTTATTGCATGATTCCTAAGTTCCCCTATTAGCCTAGATTAGATTCAGAATTCTTTTCTTGTAAGGTAGGTTTGCACAGCATGTCATGCGTATGTCATTTCCTGCTGAAGTCACATCAGCAAACTTGACCCATTTTATACTGGTAAATATAGTCACACTACTGTACACCATGGATGAAGTTTTAATGGTTTTTTAGATTCGCTAAAGATGTGACCATGGATACGTAATTACATGGGTTCACAGTAATATGTTGGGTATCTGTTTCATACAGCTATCTATTCTTGTGGTGTTTTTCAGCAATAAGAAGAGGGATGGTGATCTGGCTTTGGCTCAGACTCGTATCAAGGAGCTTGAGGCTCAGTACAACCAGAGTGAAGCATCCCTCACTACCGCTGTTAGTCAGAATGCAGCACTCTCTGCAGAGATTGCCGACTTGAAGAACCAGCTTGCTAAGGTTTTTTATTTATTTATTTTATTTTTATTCCTTTACTTCATTTTCCTCTTATGAGTACCTCGGTACTTTCATGATAACTTTCAAGATCGGCCTTCACTGCATTGTCCCTTTCAGGCTGAGGATGCTCATGCTGTGGCAAAGAAGCAACTTGAGAGTGAGACACTGATGCGAGTGGATGTGGAGAACCGTTGCCAAAGCCTGGCAGAGGAGCTTGCATTTAGGAAGAACATGTTCGACGAGGTGGGTGCTGTTAAGTAGGCAATTGGAGCAGCCTGGGTTTTTAAATATTGGCATGCTTGTATGTAGAGAAACAATATATAATTCATTACAGCAGAGGTTTTCAAAGATTTTGTTTTCAGAAATCCCTCTTACTGTCAAATAAGTTTTGTGGACCCCCTGATATGGATCATATGCCAATATTTATTTTATGTTTAATAGAGCTACTTATTTTTCTGTCTTTTATGTCATGGGTTCTTTTGGGATTCCTGCACTCCCTTTAAAGACCACTGCATTTCTGTTTGTATACTTTGTGAGATGCTGCGTCATGGAATATTTTTGGAGAGGTGCGCTTCAAGGTATATGTTGGGTCCGCAGCAGTTTAGAAAATTAGCCTTTAGAGCCCATTCCATTCAGTCAGGGTCAGTGAACTTTTCTGCTTGTATATTTTACATAGACTACATCAAAGAGCCTTATGAAATGCTTAAAGATATCATTGTTAATTATATATTTGGTGTGCTTGATGTGTAGGAGGTGCGAGAGACAAGGAAGCACCATGAGAAGCGGATGGTGGAGGTGGATACTGGAACAAAGAAGGAGTATGAATACAAACTTGCCCAAGCTCTACAGGATCTTCGCAAAGAGCATGAGGAGCAGGTCAACCTCTACAAAACAGAGCTTGAGTACACCTTCCAGGCAAAGGTACTGCATCCTTTTTTTTTTTTTTCCTGGAGCTGTACAAAGTGTAATGGCCCTTCCACTTTTCCATTTTTCAGGTCTTGACCAATTTTTCTAAACAATCCATGATCCAGCATGTCCAGTCCAGACAAGATTACACACAAATCAAATAATCAAAAAAAATTTCCATAATCAAATTTTGCATGCAGAATAATACTCACCGGCAAAATAATCTTCAAGAATGCCAAACATTCCGGCATCGTCAAAGCCCAATTCTCGCGTCAAATTTAACATCTATACTAATGTTGCTAGACATCACAGATGACATTTCACTCTCCTTTTCCAAAAATTATGTGTATTCACAATCTTATAAATAAACTTAATGACTGTTATTGAAGAGAAAGTCGGAGATAAATTCCGCCTGCAGTAAACCGGAAACCATAAGTTAACACCGGAAGTTAACGTGTAACGTGCACTGCGCATGTGCAAATCCAAGCTGACCAATCGGTGTGCTCGTTTCAGATCTTCCTTAGCAACTCGTCTGCATTGTTTATGAGCATATCGTCTTCATAACATTTATTTTATTTGCTGAAATGGCATTTTAATATCAAAACAGTGTCCAAAATGGAGAGACTACTCCATGGCCATTCTTGTGTATAGTGTGTCTTGTGCCGAACTTGGTCAATAATTGCAACGAAAACCAGTAAGTTTGCTCCTGTTTTATGAGGGTACTCGCCAGAAAAATGGGGGGGGGGCCTTTAGTGAGTTTTAGTCAATTTCACATGAGCAAATGATAGTTGAATACTTGTTTTAATAGTTTATGCAAAAATCCGAATTTTGATTAAAAATGGACCATTTTTGCTTTTCTGGCCTTTATTTCAAAAGTGGTCTGTGCGACCAGCACCTACTTTCGGTGGAGCGCCTCACATACTAGTTCTTCTAAAAAAAATTAGCATATTGTGATAAAGTTCATTATTTTCTGTAATGTACTGATAAATATTAGACTTTCATATATTTTAGATTCATTACACACAAATGAAGTAGTTCAAGCCTTTTATTGTTTTAATATTGATAATTTTGGCAAAAAAGTAAAGAAAAACCAAAAATCTCTCAAAAAATTAGCATATTTCATCTGATCAATTAAAAAAATGTTTTTAATACAAAAAAAGTCAACCTTCAAATAATTATGTTCAGTTATGCACTCAATACTTGGTCAGGAATCCTTTTGCAGAAATGACTGCTTCAGTGCGGCGTGGCATGGAGGCAATCAGCCTGTGGCACTGCTGAGGTGTTACGGAGGCCCAGGATGCTTCGATAGCGGCCTTAAGCTCATCCACAGTGTTGGGTCTGGTGTCTCTCAACTTTCTCTTCACAATATCCCACAGATTCTCTATGGGGTTCAGGTCAGGAGAGTTGGCAGGCCAGTTGAGCACAGTAATACCATGGTCAGTAAACCATTTCCCAGTGGTTTTGGCACTGTGAGCAGGTGCCAGGTCGTGCTGAAAAATGAAAATCTTCATCTCCATAAAGCTTTTCAGCAGATGGAAGCATGAAGTGCTCCAAAATCTCCTGATAGCTAGCTGCATTGACCCTGCCCTTGATAAAACACAGTGGACCAACACCAGCAGCTGACATGGCACCCCAGACCATCACTGACTGTGGGTACTTGACACTGGACTTCAGGCATTTTCTTCTCCCCAGTCTTCCTCCAGACTCTGGCACCTTGATTTCTGAATGACATTCAAAATTTGCTTTCATCCAAAAAAAGTACTTTGGACCACAATAAGTCTAGTGCTGCTTCTCTGTAGCCCAGGTCAGGCACTTCAGCTGCTGTTTCTGGTTCAAAAGTTGCTTGACCTGGGGAATGCGGCACCTGTAGCCCAGTTCACTGCTTCCACAGGTCCCCCAAGGTCTGGAATCAGCCCTTCTCCACAATCTTCCTCAGGGTCTGGTCACCTCTTCTGGTTGTGCAGCATTTTCTGCCACACTTTTTCCTTCCCACAGACATCCCACTGAGGTGGCTTGATAGAGCACTCTGGGAACAGCCGATTCGCTCAGAGATTTCTTTCTGTGTCTTACCCTCTTGCTTGAGGGTGTCAATGATGGCCTTCTGGACAGCAGTCAGGTCGGCAGTCTTACCCATGATTGTGGTTTTGAGTAATGAACCAGGCTGGGAGTTTTTAAAAGCCTCAGGAATCTTTTGCAGGTGTTGAGAGTTAATTGGTTGATTCAGATGATTAGCTTAATAGCTCATTTAGACCACCTGAGCATGATATTTTGGGTTTTCATGAGCTGTATGCCAAAATAATCAGTATTAAAACAATAAAATACCTGAAGTATTTCAGTTGATGTGTAATGAATCTAAAATGTCTGAAAATTAAATTTTTATCAGTACATTACAGAAAATAATGAAGTTTATCACAATATGCTAATTTTTTGAGAAGGACTAGTATTGTTAATCATGTGTCATCACTGCTCGAGCTAATGTTCCCTCAACATCAATGATCACACTCACGACTAGTGAAAGTCACAGTGTGCAGCCAGCGCAATATAGCCAGTGTGAACATAAGATGAAATTTCCACCAGATTCTGTGTATGACCAGTTCTCGCACAAGTTTTTCCTCATTTTAATATTTCAATTTCATTACTGACAAAGTAGCAAAATAATTGTATTTGTGTCATAGTTTTACATGTACATCCAGTATTCTTGCTGATTTAGGGTGTTCAGTTGGTCGTAAAGTTCTTCTTCCTGTGCTCCTGTCTAGCTGGAAAATGCTAAGGTGTCTTCTGACCTCAATGATAAGGCAGTGAGCACTGCACGGGAGGAGCTGCAGGAGGCTCGTGTCAGGATTGAGGGGCTGACCTATCAGCTTTCTGCACTTCAGAAACAAGTACAGCTTCTCTCTTGCACACACTGCCTGTTTAGCAAGGAGCAGCTTCAACTCGATGAGCTCTTACATTGTATTAATTCTGATTATACCCTGTGTTGTGCATGAAAGAATAATAACTGACATTACAGCTACCAGTGCAGATTTTTTTTCTTGTACTTCTCCTGACTCAGATTTTTAAGAACTACCTGTTCAAATATACATTTACCAATCATGAACAGCTTGGCAGGTTTCTCATTCTATTGCACAAAAACCATCTGACAATTTGTCAAATTACAAGACTGACTTCTATTCAGTTCAGGTTTGTTTGCATAGCGCTTTTTACAATTGCATTGTTGCCAAGCAGCTTTACACAATTAAAGAAGGGGCTTACAACATGTAAAAGAATTTAAATATTTCCTACAACCCCTACACATCCCTAATGAGCGTCGCCCACGGTGACAGTGACAAGAAATAACTCCCTCAGTAGTTGCAAGGAAGAAACCACGAGAGGAATCAGGCCCAAAAGAGAAACCCATCCTCATTTGGGTGAAACCATACAGATACAAACAAATATGAGGAATTCATTGCAGTCCAAAATGTAGTCCAGTTAATTATACAACTAAGTTCTGTGTGTGGGGATGAGAGTTAATATCACCAGCAGTGAAAAGTCAGGTTCACAGTCTGTTAGTGCACATCTGGTCCATTTAGATCCTCATCATCAAGGAGGGACTTCCAAGATGAGAAATCCAGCCAGCATCAGGACAGATCACACAACTCAGAAAGCAGAGGGATCAGGATCACTGGCATCCCAGAAGGAGAGTGGAGCAAGAGAGGGAGAGAAGGAGGTGTATTTATAATAGTGGAATGGAAATAGATTTTATTATTGCAGAGTGCAAGGAGGGCCTCCTTCTACATCAGACACCTTATTTATACAGTTATTCATAAGTTATTCATCAATCAGACATCATATTTACACAATTTCCTCCGAGATTAATAGAGGACTCTGATTTCAGACTCGGTCTCATTTATTGGTTATTTTCTTGAACATTTTCCACTAACAAGGAAAGTATAGATAATGTTTGTGTGCTGCACATTGCAGGCAGCAGCAGCAGAGGATCGTATACGTGAGCTGGAGGATTTGCTGAACAGTGAGCGTGATAAACACCGCAAAATAATAGATGCTAGAGAGCGAGAGATGGCTGAAATGAGGGACCGCATGCAGCTGCAGCTTAACGAGTATCAGGAGCTGTTGGATGTAAAACTGGCTTTAGACATGGAGATTAATGCCTACAGGAAACTGCTGGAGGGAGAGGAGGACAGGTAAGTGTCTAGTGTTTGTGTACACACACACACACACACACGCACACACACGCACGCGCGCGTTTGTGTGTATTTACATATAGAAATAAATAAATAAAATTATCCAGTGTACCTAATCTATGGCTGAAGCCGCACGACTCCATCTCACTGATCCCGTCAAAACCCAAGTGAAACAGACTAATGCAGAGCTTACCATCATTTACGGTGGATTTACCAAAGAACTCCCAACTGCTAGATATTGGTGTCAAAAGGTCGTAAGTTAGAAGGATCCGGGCTTTATGTCCAAATACCGGCATTACAGTTATAGTCAGGTGACTCGCTGAGTAATACGTGAGTGGCTGAGAGTTTGTCACGGTCAAGAAACCAGAAGACTTTTTTCCTCCTAACCTATGTCTCTACTGACCATCTGTCTTAAGGGGATGCCTCTGCGTCTCAGAATGCTCAGCTGGCTGAATGAGAGTCTCACGTTCATCACCGGGATAAATCACTGCGACAGGTCTCCTCCTGAGACCTTGGATTAACCTTTTTGAGTTTTCAGTTAGACTGAAACAGCTCCTTAAAAGTAATGACCGCCGTTCTGTAATGAACACAATACTCGCGCTTTGGATGAGCGTCGCCATGCTCATTACTGTGATGACGCCGTCGCTGTAAGGATCGTGCTTCAGACAGATTCAATAATATTTATCAAACTTATTATTTTACTGACATATTTAAAAAATATTATGAGATAAAATATGAATGTTGGAAAATAAACCCTATATATCACCGATAACTGCACGAAAAGTAAAATAAATAAAAGGAGGTCAGGAGGAATCGATCGTCGGGAAATTGATGAGCAGGCTGATGAATTGAACAGGCTTGTGAATTATTGATCTGCGACTCCATGAGTACCCATCTCAACACTGTCAAAACCCAAGTGAAGCGAACTAATTCAGAGCTTACTATCATTCCGGTGGATTAACCAAAGAACGCCAACCACTAGATTTTGGTGTCAATAGGTGTTAAGTTCGAAGGATCAGGGCTTTATGTACAGCTCGCACAACTGTTAAACTCAGACATGTGAAGATGCAGAATTTGATAGATTTGTGGATGAGGAGTCAACTGAAAAAGTGAGCTTACGGTTTTATATTGTTACAACTGAACAATATTGAAAGTTATTGTAAATGAGTTGAAACAAGTTTGACTTGTCTGAGTTTTTGTTTCACTTAATGCGGTTTATCTGGTACGCCTTATGTAGGAAAATAGGCCTGTCAATCAGCCTTCATTGATATTGTGCCTTATAATCCAGTGCACCCTATGGTGTGTGTGTGTGTGTGTGTGTGTAACAAAAATATCTCGGTGGTGGGCCGTCATGGCCATCGAGGTCTTCTCTGCTGGCCTGAACACTATCAGAAGCACTATGTTTATAATTTGTGTTCTAATATTTCATTCATTAATTTTCTGAATCGCTTAATAATTATGTGCTGTTATGCCAATCTGATCTGCCTAGGACCTTCAGAATCAGTAGTGCTGGCTGATGTCACTTGAACTATATTAGCAATGGGGCTGCTTCTTTAACCAATCAGATTTCAGATTCACCTCACAGGGCCAGCTAGTTGGCCCGCAATAACGTCAGCATGCACATGGCTGCTTTATGACCTGCAAGGCTAGCCACCTGCCTCTCTTTGAACTGTGGCGCATTTGTATTTTGGGGATGCTTTAACACACGAGCAAGGAAAGTACTATCCTCCCCCTCATATGAATGAGCTAACAGACATCAAAGATTGGCTGGCGATAACTGTAAGTAACAGGGAAGTAGTGAGCATATGCTGTCCCTCCCTTCCGTGAGTGCTTGGCCAATTTTCTCCAAGGACTCCAGTCACAGAAACTATATATATATATATGTGTGTGTGTGTGTATATATATATATATATATATATATATATATATATATATATATATATATAAAATGTGTGTGTGTGGATGTATGTATGTGTATATAGTATATATACACACACACACACATATATCTGTGTGTATGTGTGTGTGTGTGTATATATATATATGTGTGTGTGTGTATATATGTGTGTGTGTGTGTATATATATATATATATATGTGTGTGTGTATATATATATATATATATATATATATATATATATATATATATATATGTGTGTGTGTGTGTATATGAGTGAGAGAGTGAGCGAGGGGGGGGGGGTCTGATCATGAAAGTGGAACTGAAATATGACACTGGGCTTTGATGTTTTCTGCAGGTTTATAAAAAGGTAGTTTTCCCCCTTTTTAATGTATTAGGCCAAAATGCATTAAAGCCTGGTAGATACAGAATAGTATTCCTTGAAGATGCATCATCATCAGGAGGACAACTCAAAAAGTCAGTATGTAACATGGACAGAAATGTTCACTAATATTAGCTTTCATTAATAATTGTGTAATTACTTATACTATGTCAATTGAGAGTGCTGAACATATTCAACTTTTTTTTTAATCTAAAGTCAATAAATACCAATACACCAGTGATCAGTTTGAGCACAAGGTACACTCTGTAACATGGATTGGGAAAGGTATGTAGATCATCAATCCAGTTTTAAGTCTGGTGCTTATTTACCAATTTTCCACAGACATGTAAATCCTGTGGTTCATTGTGTGTGCACCTGTGTTTTGATTCATTGGACCTGTGGAGACCTTAGCAGAGGCTCAGCAGGACACGAAAATAATGGGGTCTTTCTCTTGTCACAAAATTGAACATGAAAAAGATGTAAACTAGGAAGTGTTTGAATGATTTCAACAACTGTGTTCACCACATGTACATATTTTGAGATTATATCTCCCAGGCATGCAGTAAAGATTTTGACGCATGGATCCACAAATAAACATGGACATGAAAAGATTTATTCAACTTTGAAGTTGTTTAGTTGGAAGATGAACCAGTTTTGTGGTGTGTGTGTGTGTGTGTGTGTGTGTGTGTGTGTGTGTGTGTGTGTGTGTGTGTGCACTCAAATTCAAAACAATTCTCAGGTATATTGTGTGAATAGTTTTTCAGATTAATTGTATGAGAGATGGTGCTGTGTTTAATATTAAACTCTGCAGTGTAGTACACCAGATGCTGATGGATTGGTTATGCTTTTAAAAGCTGTCATCACTAAAAAGGGAAAGCTTTTTTTCGTCAAATGAGGGCAAGTGATTTAAATGATTCTAAACTATTCAGTCGCTTTATAGGAATGGAAGCATTTCCCGATGCATGTTTCTGAGAGTGAAACAAATTTTGATGTCAGTATTTTTTCCTGCCATGTGAGCCAGATGATGGCAGCATGTCAGAGCAATTGAAATGTACTTTAAGCTTGAGCAGAGTTCTGAAAGACTGCAAGGAGTGAGGGGAAGTGGAGATGACTTTAGGTTGCAGTTTTCGGCAGTGACGAAAAATGTAATCTGTTTACAATAAAGTTGTGTATACAGTCAGAATTAAAAATAAATGATGACTATAAAGAACGGTAAGCTAAAAAATGGTAGACATGTAGCACAGAGCTGCAGTACATTGTAACATCTGTACTTTACAGTGTACCTTAAAAATCTGTAATTTATAGACATGCTTCAGTACACAGATGTGGTTCAAGTATGAAACCATTACACTGAGGTGGTCTGTGCATGGGATAATGTTTGAGCAGAAAATCCTGAAAATTCTTTAAGATGGGGAAAAATTTTCAAAATGTCCACCCAGTGGAGACATTTCAATAATATATATTCCCACACCATTGAAAGTTACATGTTGCAAGTGTTAGACACAGAGGGAAGTGATCATTTCAGTGAAACATCAATAGAAATAACGAGAAGGGTAAGAATTAAAGAAAAATTATTATTACTTTTCACTCACAGTCCAAAATTAGGCCAGGTGAGTACTCGTACTTTTCCCATAGATGGGAATGCGTATGTGAACAATTGATTATTTCCATGTTAGACTGCTGATCTGTTCAGTGTATTCTGCCTTTCGTCTGATGTCAGCTGGTATTGGATCTAACTTCTGTGTCCCTCATGAAGAGTGGTCGAGATAATGAAGAGATAAAACCCAAGTCTGTGGTTGCTTTGGATGAGCGCTTGTATTGTTAAATTTAAAGCGCCTCCATAGTTCTCAGTCAGTGTTTATCTTTGTTTTTTGGTTTTTTTTTTTTTAAATAAATGTTTTTGTGGTCCTACACAGATTGAAGCTGTCCCCTAGTCCGCCCTCACGGGTCACTGTTTCCCGAAGCATGGCTGCTAGCAGCAGCTCCTCCCGCTCATCCCGTGCCAAGAGGAAGCGTGTTGAGGTGGAAGATGAGACAACCAGTGCTGCGAGATTTCATGTCAGCCAGCATGCTGAGGCCACAGGCTCAATCACTATCGAGGAGCTTGATCTTGAGGGCAAGAGCGTCACCCTCAAAAATAACTCCAATAAGGTGGCGCATTTTCCAAATTCCTTACTGAAGCAACTATTACTTTTCAATAAATAATGTATCATCTCTATAATAGCAAGGCAAAGTCAGGTTGGATAGAAAGTGTGGATAAGAAGTGTCGTCTCTGGTGCAGGAGATCTGATTCATGATTTGATGAATTTGTGAAGTTGTAGTGTTTAAGTAACCCAGACATAATTTCAAAAACATCAAAACAGAAGTGACTGAATTGGTCAGAATTTTGCAGCTTTGGGGGGAAAAGATTGGCTGTTTCAGTTTATTCTTAAATCAGCAGTTTATGGCAGCTATTTCCAGTCTCTGGTAGAATTCCAACAGAAGTCCAATTGATTTTAATTGCTGAGGTATTGATTAGGTGATCATCTGAACCAAATTTTATTGGAGAAAAGGTGTAAAAATCCCCACTATGGTTATCACTCACCTCTTGCAACAGGAGCACAAACAGTGCCTGTAGTACCTTAAATTTAATTTCAGTGCAAAAAGAAAATATTCATTCTGCCAAAAGAGTTAGTGAGTGTCAGGTTGCTTCCATCTTCAAAATGTAGAAGACATCAGTTTACAAGAATTAGGTCATATGGTCTGCAATTTGTATGGGTAAGCAGCAAGTAATTTTTTTTTATTATTTCTCTTTGATATTTGATCTCATGGAGATTTTCTCTGAATAGTCTTTGAGTGCATTCACAATATTAGCACTTTCTAATAATTTTTGCTCTGTATGTTTAAGTAATTTGTTTGCATTTCTTTTTTCATCAATCAAACAAATTAACTGTGTCCCAATTTTCAAACACATTTTTTTCCATTCATGATAGATGGTCTAAAATTTGCGAAGCTCTGTGTATGGTAGAAAAAAAGGTCTATATAAATAAATTTATGTGCCTCTCTGACACTTGTTTTATAGTATTATAAAATAAAAATCTGATTACATTTGTGGAATTTTCCAGACACTATTATAAAGAGCGACTTGTGTGTCATTGTTATTCAACTGAGCAGTTGAATAACAATGACACACAAGTCGCTCTTTATAATAGTGTCTGGAAAATTCCACAAATGTAATCAGACACTATTATAAAGAGCGACTTGTGTGTCATTGTTATTCAACTGAGCAGTTGAGGGTTAACCTGCTCAAGTGCAGGATAAGGGCCACTTGGCAAAATCTGAGCGCTAGAATCATCTGAATACACAAAAGTGTCTTTTATATATACCTAATTAATTTGAAGCTTAAGATAATTCTTGCATGATAGATGTTAATTTGTATATTTTATTGAGTGGTGTTTTCATATATTTTCCTTTCAGGATCAGTCTCTGGGTAGCTGGCGTCTAAAGAGGCAAGTTGGAGAGGAAGATGAAATTGCCTACAAATTTAGTCCTAAATTTGTTCTTAGAGCAGGACAAACTGTTAGAGTAAGTAATTTTTTGGTTTTTCTAACCATGTGCCTTCCTTTTATAAAGTTGTATTGTATGTTTTTACACACACACACACAGGGATCCCCCACTTTAACGGTAATTGGGACCGAGATCCCCCCCTGTGACCACCGAATTCCATGAAGTAGTAAAAAAATAACAACAACTGAAGTGTATATCTTAACCATCTCTGTTATATTTTGTGAAAATAGAAAGAAAAATCTGGTTTTTGAAAACCAGAAAAATGTAAGTCGCGGAGCGTCTGTATTTCTGTGGTTATTTTTTCTTTCCTTTTTTTTTTCTTTCCAGTTTTTGTTGCAATTCCTGATCAAATTATTTTCCATTTTTCTGGTCAGTTTTGTCATTGATAAACCTTTGAGCTACTTGTTTTGCCATAGATCAGTGATTTGGTCATTCGCGAGACAAGGTCAATCTAGAATTTGCCTCATGGGTTGCCACTATTTAGATAATGGGGTCATGATTCATTTATATTGTCTGAAAATGACGTAATCTGTATATGTACATATCTGTGTATGTTGATTTTAGAGAATCGAAGATGAACTCAATGCCTGTTATTCCCGTGTGTTAAGTTTGTTTTTTGCTGTTATGCACAGGTGTGGGCTGCAGATGCGGGCGTGACTCACAACCCTCCTTCAGATCTGCTGTGGAAGAGTCAGAGCAGCTGGGGCAGTGGAGATGAGACCGTCACACTGCTGGTGAATTCGGATGGAGAGGTATACAGTTTATAAACTGTCAAGCAATCTTGTACTGAATTTTTTTTGCTGCATTTCCTGATCAGAGGTAAATTGTAAATTCCAACAGCTTGTAGATCTAGTCTGGTGGTGGATGAAAATGTTCTTTCTTGGGGGGAAAACACGCCAGTAATTATAAATGTTTTCAGATTGCCAAACACCGCCAAGGTGGTGCAATTTCCACTTTCCATGAGTTAAAGTGGCAGGTGATGTAGGATCTCGATGCCCCTTTGTGGTCTCTTTATTTTAGCAATGCATTTTTTTTTAATTCCTGCAGTGTTTTCTGGGTAATTTCCAACAACTTGCCTTATTGAGTAATGTTAAAAATCCTTGAGATGCATTTGGATCACAAGTTTCAAGTTTATTTGCATTTGGGGCCTCGTGACCAGTGCGCTTTCATATCATATCGGCATATTTCTTTTCAAGTATAATGATCCAGATCTGATACATTTTACATTTGTAGATGACAATAACTGATTTATTTTAGAAATGGAAGGTACATTATAATAATATTCTGGTAAAAACTACTGTCTGCTGGCCTTAAAATAAGGACAAACAAATAAGAAATGATACTCATCTTCCTTACAGTCTAACTACACTTTGTGCACAGCACATTGGGATTTTCATTACATTTAAATCGAGATAACTGAATTTTTAACTTGTGTGAAGCACAACGGAATTTACAATATAATCTTAGTAAATCCTTTTCTGAAAACAATTCCACTACATACTTCTCTACACCTAAATTGGATTTAAAACCACTATGATATTTTATAAAAGATGATTAGAAAATTTTAGAGTGCCAATTTTGAAATTGAATATCCTTACATCTTTGTGAAAATACTTCCATAAATAAGTTTGTCCTACCACAATCTTGATCAATCCACACATGTGCAAACCCAGTTTTAAACAATAATACCCAAATCCGAGAAACCAACAAATTTTATTTTGCTCATCAAAACGCTTCAACATTTCGTAACAAGCCCTTTGGTAACGCGAACTATCCATATGAATAAGTCTACACCAGTAACTAATACAACGACTGTAATATCTAACACACATATAACTCCTGCCCGTATCACCAAGGATAATGTTACTAGACGTATGTTTAGAAACCCCAAGACACCTTTTGAAGAAATCAGATTGGACTTTTTCAATTGGTTCCCTGAAACTACAACCCCAAATTTTTGCGCCATACAATAATTTTGGAGAAATCTTAATCAAAAATTTTAGCAATGGTTTGAAATGGCATTGAATGAAAAGAATTGATTAATCTATATACTGGAACAACTGCCTTTCTTGCCTGAATAGAAATAGTATCACACGCTCTCGACCAAATTAATCTTGAAGAAAATGTAAGTCCTAAATACTTATAATACGAAACGCACTTGAGTTCCCTACTAGCATAAGACCAACACTCCTTCTGTTTTAATGGACCCCCACTTCTGAAAACGACAACATTAGACTTGTCAAGATTTACATCAAAACCTCATTTAATGCAGACCTTTTCAAGAAAATCTAGGTTTTTTGTAAGCCTATCACTGTGTCATCAACCAAAACAAGATCATCTGCAAATAAAAGTAATAGTATTTCCTTAATATTCTCTTGAATAAATATGCCTCTAAGATCACTTTGATTAAATTCATACACAATTTCATTAATAAAACTGATGAAGAGAACTGGGCTTAACATACAGCCCTGACGAACACCGGCAGAAGTGGTGAAGTTACTCGAGAACCCTTCTCTTGCCTTAACACACGCCTTAACTTTTGCATACATATCACAAAGAAAATTAAGTCATTTACATCATATACCCTTTTGATGAAGAACATACAAAAGTTTTTGGCGGTTAACTAAATCGAAAGCCTTACGAAAATCGATGGAAGCTACATAAAAACGATGCCTTGGTTTTCTTAAGTATTTGTCACATAATGACTGGAGAGTAAATATATTGTCAATAGTCGAATAATTCCTCCGAAATCCTGCTTGTGATTCAGAAATAATTTCATTTAATTCTACCCATTTCCTGCTCCTATCCGAGATTATAGAAGTAAAGACTTTACCTAAAACAATTAATAAAGATATACCACGATAATTATTGGGATCCATAACATCACCCTTCTAAAGTAGCCACCAGTCCAATATTCCAACTGTCAGGAAAAACACCACTGTCCAAAACCGAATTGAACAGAATCTCAAAAAAAGGAACTAAAACTGTAGCCTTCTTAATGAACTCTGGGGGAATACCATCCACACCGCCTGATTTACCATTTTTGCAATCTTTTTCAACAATAGCCAAATTTATATCATTTACTAAACTATCCTAATGCAAACGTTTCTTACTGCTACAGAGAACTTGAAATTCCTTTCTACAATTCAAGAAATTCTTTAAATTAACATCACTTTTATATCTTCGGAATAGATTCAAAAAGGCATATTTTTTACGCTTTAAAGCTACACAATCTTTATCAAACCAAACAGGTTGTTTACAAAATCTGCTTCTCATAGGAGATGATACAACTCTCAACTGTTCACCAGCCAAATAAAAGATATTCGTTAACTTATCTACAGCTGAGTTTACATCAATATTGACAACATTTAAAAAAATCATCCAACATTTCACACACTGTAGGGGACTCCAAGTGTTGTAAATATGAATGCTCTCCACCTTCTCACCATCTGGATCTAATTGCAGGCTTTACATCTGTCTGTGAAAAGTTTACAGTATCATAATACACAAAAGATAAATCAAGTGACATTTGGATCACACTCAACATTTAATCAGTTCCTCATTGGCCAAAGACACACATTTGGTTAAAATTTCATGGAACGCGGTCCATTAGGTTTCAAGTTATCAGGCGAAAGTGCGGTGTGCATACACTCAGACACACACACACAGCCAATCTCATCACTGACCCCCTTGGTGGAGATAATGATAATTGACTTTCAATAGAAGTAATCTGGCTCTCCTGCTTGTATTCATGGCCATTGTTTGTGTTTTTTGCCTCCGACTGAAAATTGACATACATTCTCTTGAAAAAAGGACCGGTGGATTTCTGCCAGCCTGTTTACAAAGTTCATCTGAATTCAGAGAGAAAAGATACGTTGTGAAGTGCTATGAATGAACACCATGTTTTGTTTTGCAGGAGGTGGCAAAGCGAATAGTTACCAAAAGTGTGGTAGAGATGGAGAATGGAGATGATGAGAATGGAGACTTTGGAAATGAGGATCTATTCCATCAGCAGGTGAGCAGGGTTCATGCGTTAAGTCATCTCAGTGTTTATGATACATCATATCTCTAACCTGACGTACGATAAACGAATTTAACATCATGTAGCGTATCATCTTTGTTTCTCAACTGTGCAGTTTGTTCATCGTGAAGTGTTTCTTTTTCAGGGCGATCCGAAGACCAGGTCCAGAGAATGTGCTGTCATGTGAGGGAGCTTCAGTCATTTGGGTATTTTCCCTGATTGGTCCCTCAGAGCCACTAATTTTTATATTTTTAAAACTACAAATCCTTAATTTTCTCTCTCTCTCTATCTCTCGTTCTGCCAGTGTCACTGGCATAGTTTTTATTGACCTTTTTTTTTTTTTCTTTTTTCAAAGCCAGGTAACCATGGACTGTATGAAAAAAGTTTAATTATAATGGATCAGTGTTTCTTTTTTTTTTCTTTTTTTTTTTTTTTTTTTTGAATCAGCATTGAATGGAAGTAGGACAGCTTCGGAATTCATGCCTCACCTCTCTGTAATAGAGGTTTTTATAATATAAGAGCAGGAAAGGACTTCAGGTTTTTTTTTTTTTTTTTTAAGTGTGGTTCAAGGTAAATGAATTGCCTGGTGTTGCGGTAGTGTGCGTCACCAGATGGCTGTTTCAGCAGGATAAAATGTTTTGAGATGCTTTGCTTTGACTCGTTATGTAGATTCCTGTATGTTGAAACTGACCGCTCGCATATTTTTTAGATCGTTGCATTGCCGTGCAGATAAACAGGGTGGAAAAGGAATGATGGGAGATTAGTCCTTATGTCTAGAATAAGCCTGCTGCCTTTTTGCAGTATCTTTGCCCCTATAGAATAAAGTGTAACATTCAGTGTCACTCATCGCAGAAAGTGAATCATTGAATGTTGAGCCATTTTAATAATCTTTCTAATGTTATACATACCGGATGTCTTTTAACTATACCAGTCATCCCCTGGCCGAGTTCTTCCAAAGCATTATTATCCAATCATGTAAACCAATGTGCTTATGTACTGTCAGAACCCGGGAACCTCGGCACGGCGCAGTCTCAAACGCACTTCTGATAACAGTGCAAAGATGTTTGATTCAGAACATTACAGCTGAACTGGAGCCGTGGATGAGAGAAGGGATTAAAAAGTTCAGTTGTTAATATTGAACGAGTGTTGATCATGACATCCAGAGTACATTTTAACTGTAATGCCCTCCAGTACCGGGATTATCAAAGGAATGTTTACATGTGTATAAAATACAATAGGATGTGCAGTTATGAAGAAGAAGAATTTTTCTAAATCAGCACACCATGTCCATGTCCCCATGTTTTATTCCTCACGAAGCAAAATCCAGAGGTGTAAACTCCTCTGTCTCACAGCGGGCAGCCTATCGTTTTTATAAAGTCCTGATATCGGAGACTCCTTCCATAGATGTTATAAAACATCTTGTCCAAACCTTTGTCATTGATTGTTATTTTTCGATTGTAAATCTGTTTTGTGGCAAAGCTGCCGTACAAATCTGTGCGAAATTGATTGTAAATGACATATTCTTACAAGTTAGAATGAACACGATATAAAAATTAGAATTACATCTCGGGCTGCTGTCATAGCTTCTGCTTGAGAAAATAAATGAACACCGTCGGTCCAGTCAGATTTGATCAGTCAAAACGCACGTGGCGCAATACAAATCCCTTTTGATTTTGGTCATCGCATCAGATGTACAGTAATGTAGATGTTAAGCCACTGCTGAATATTGTGATGTTAGTACTCTTCCACCCTGTTCATTCAAATGCAGCTGTTCTACATTATGATTTGTAAAAGCTCATCGTTATGCCTATATATTTCTTTTGTTTGTTTTTTCTTTATGTGTAAATGATAATTTTTTGGACAATTAGCACACAGTTAATATTCTTCTACAGTTTTAATCTTCAAGTCTTCAGCTGAAAACGAATGAAGCCCTCGGCATCGGCTTTAAGTTCCTGTCGTGCACTGCAGTGGTGAGCGTCTGAAATTAACTGCATTTAAAAAAAAATTAATTAATTTAAAAAAGTAAAATGCAATTTTATTGAGGATGTGCAAAGCTGATTTCTTGACAGTTAAAAACCAGAATTTATTCTCCCCATCTCCCAGCGTGCACAACAGGGAATCCCAGCAGTGACGAGGTGGACTTCATATGCATAAGAAAGCAAAATGAATTCTTAACCGCGCGGTGTAAATTATTAGCTGCAGGTGATATCAGATGCAACCTTTTGTCATTCTAATATTGACCTGGGCAGCTGTTTTATTATTCTTATTAGTCTGGTCAGTAGAGTGCTTTGCATTTTAAATCATGTTAATGCATCTTTGGAAAGCAAGTTTACATTTTTATTTTGAAGTGGGTTTTTTTTTTATGAATTTTTCATCTTTTAAATTGTTTCTGCAACCGTGTGCTAAAATCACTGATTTATGAGTCACTGTACAGACTTCATTAGAATGAGTGAACTTGTATGCATTTGTTTTAAGTTCTCTGAGCTGATAAAATCAATATTTTATTATTTTTTTAAACACTCCAAATCTGTGAATAGAAATCTGACTTTTTTTTTTTTTTTTTTTTTTTAGATATAAAAGATTTTAACACTGTTAGTTACAGGTTTATTGGGCATGACTGTGATATGTAACAGACGACAAGCATTTGCTATGTTTTCTGCACAGCACTGCAGGATATTAAATACAGTAGTCTACTGTAGAACTGATCTGAAACAGTGTGAATTTGTTCCAGACCCACTGGTTAAAAGTTTGAGCCATTTAAAATGTGAAAGAAATGAAATTTGAATCGACCAATGATAGGATGGGAGGGAAGCGTCTCTGTCATATGAGGAACGAACACAGCAGAGTAAGCAGGCCATCTGTCCCACACCTTTTTACTTGTGATTTGAATTGTTTTGTATGCATAAATACAATAAATGTTTTGCATAATATTATTAGATTGTCATTCTTGTTAGTTTTAACGCATCACGGGTATCGCACACATGTGATCGATTCGGAGGGTGTTGGTGGTAAGGAATGAAATGTTATCGGGTTAAATATTTGTTTTATGAATTTGTGCAGTACAAAGTGGCACAGTGGTGAGCACATCTGCCTCACAGCAAGAAGATTCTTGCTCAGGGCGTTGGTGCATGTTTAGGCTAATAGGTTGTTCTAAATCAACACTAGGTGCGAGTGCAGACAGTTGTGAGTGTTGGTCCTGCAAGTGGCCTGGCGAGCTGACTTTGGTTTGCCATCAAAGTTTTTTTTTTTTTTTTTTTTTAATTAAAATTGTATTTTTATTTATTTATTTTTAATGTGAAGACAATCATGCCCACACACCAATTTTTGTTGATTTATTTATTTACCGTATGCAGTGATCCCTCGCTACTTTGTGCTTCGGTTTCTGCGGTTTCAGTGCATCGCGGGTTTTCCACAAGTATTAATTGAAAAATAAGTTAAAATGGGACAAAAGTTAAGGAAAATGCCACAAAACAAGGCCAGTTAGGGGCGGTTCAACATTTCCCCAAGCGTACAGAGAGTACGCTTTTTTTTTTTTTTTTTTTTTTTTTTTTTTTTTTTTTTTTTTTTTTGACCCCCACCCCACCCTTCCCGAAAGTGTACAAATAAATGTTGATGATCTCTCGGCAGGATTTTTATATACGATATTAAACAAAACAATGGTCAAACCTCTTTTATAAAACAAATCAATGTATTTCCTTGATCAATACGTCTTTTATACACCAGTCAAATAATAATGAACTCAATAAAAAAAAATAAAATATACTTTTAAAGAATTCTTTTTAATGACACCTGCTTTAATATTAATATTAAGACATTTGGTTTTAATTGTGGCTTAAATTTTATATCATAAATAAACCATTGCACACGCTGCGGTTTTGTTTGATGTGCTCGTCGTATAAGTTATCGACCCGAAAGCCGCCATTGCTAAGTGCCCGCCTACACAAAGTTACCGTGACGTCACCGGGTTGATACAAAGTACCACATGAAATACAGTGCATGCATGTCACAGCATATGATATAAACAACATGGAATTTCACGCCAACAACAAGCACAGTTTTTCAGCAGAAGACGATTCATCTATTACTCTCAGAAGACGAATCAAATATTATAGTTCAACCAAAAACATTCTCAAATATATTTCAAACTACATCTGCAAGTACATGTGCTAAATACATTTACAAATTGAGACAAAGTTATTTATCTATTCCAAGGCACAAACAAATATTAATACATATTTACAGCACAAAAACATACTATTAATTTTATAAAAGTACTGAGCATTAGGCTGCAGATCCAGACTGGATGGTTTATGATTATTTTCGCCATTCATTCTCTGTGCGTCAATGTTTGTGTTCTGACACATGTGCAGGAACCGGAGGCGGGACTAACAAACTGTGCTTTATTCTCACACTCGAACTTTGTTTGATTGACAGTGTTCAGCTACTATTGCTTACTGATAATATTATGTTTGTTGATTGGTCAGCTCGGGTGTGCACATGCGCAGTGCCCGTTACACGCTAACTTTCGGTTTACTTCCTGACTCTAGTCATGCGGAACTTATCTCCGAATTTCTCTTCAATAACAGTCATTACGTTTATTTATAAGATTGTGAACACACATAATTTCTTGTCCAGAGGAACGCAACTCCTGCTGTGGGGGGTGCAAGTGCATCCTGTGTGCACCCCCAACCTACGCCCTTGATCAGCTGCCTTCTGATGTTTCAGCAGCTGATACCGGGTTGGGTAGTATTCATTGCAGACTTTGCAGATATGCAACACCGCAGCTGGTTGGCGAATCGCGCATTGAGAGTTTCAAACGTACACGCACAAAAAAAAAAAAAAAAAATTCACGAGCGCATGTATTATTGTTGATCGACATTTTTATATTAAAAAGCGTACACAGACATCTTATCCCCTCCCCCCTAGCGTAAGTTTTGTACGCTTAGGAAAATGTTGAAAATGTTGAATGACCCCTTAGGAACCCCCCCAAAAAACCCCCACAAAACTACTTACATTTTTACGTGAGGTGCACATCTTTGTGTGTGTATTTATATTATATTTACATTTTATGCATTATTTTTGAATGTTTAATTGTTATTATAAGCATTTATAGCGTTGAATATGTATTTATTGATATTATATACACATATACATGTACGTATACGTCAGTTGGGGGGGGGGGTCGATCCTACTTTGCGGAAATCAGCAGTCGCAGGGGGATCTCGGTCCGCCTTAACCGCGGAAAGTGAGGGATCCCTGTATCTTAATTGTGCACGTGCTTGCAACATTTTGTCATGAATGGAGTAGGCGCTCTTTGATAGACACTCTGATCAGACAGTTATAGAGATGAACGCCGTCGATGCATCCAGTTTGTAATCTTGCTCGCACCTGAATGAACATTAAAATCCTCCCACTCCAGGGAAATTCTTGGAGAACTATCGCATGCTTGAAAAATCTCAGTCCTGATGTTCACGTCTCCTCTCAGCCAACTGACCCGTTGACCTTTGACCCCCATAATGTGTTCTCTATTCATGTTGGTGTATAAGCTTTCGTGGCAATTTTTTTTTTCACGTCACAGGTTGATTATCATCGTGCTGTATTGAAGGTTCAGTTTGGCAAACGTTCATGAGTGGAATAGAATTTTAAGATTTTTGTAAGTCCGCCTGCAAAGTTATGCTTTCGTTTTTCCTTCAAGTGTAAGAAGTTTTATCTTCAACAAGCGACAGGAAGGAACTTTTTAAATATGCGTGATGACCCACCAAATGTTCTGTAACAGGCATCGAGGATATTCTGAAAAATTCATGACAAGTTATCGGTAGCACAGATTATCCGAGCAAGAGGGAGTCTGTGTTTTTTCGGAAGTTATTTCTCTCAAGTGTTTATGAAGGGAAACGGCAGAAATTCTCTCCGGATGAACGCAGATGATGAATTTCTGTGTGTTTGTTGATACAGTGGAGATTGTTCGCTAGCTTGTTTGTTCATGATATAAATATCATTATGTTATAGTAAAAGTATTATAAAGCGCTTCCGACTGCAGCCGAGATTTATTGAGCCGA
>CM045737.1:36889847-36937347 GCA_024760905.1 Plotosus lineatus | reverse complement strand
AATCACTGGGTTCCCTTTTTTTTTCTTTTTAAACTAAGTAATAATTTATTATTTAAGTGCCAACAAGACAATCACACACCATGTGTGGGTCCAGACATCCACACATGCTGGAATTGAGAGTCCATTTGTTATTATTTGTTAGAATGACGGATCGAAACAGCAGAACATTTGTTCAGCTGCTGCTTTCCATTCATATTATAAATCAAACCTGTGAAAACACCATGTGACTCACATTCTTTAGAAAGGACAAAACTAACACCAGTTTGTCTCACATTTCGCAACACCAGACTACATTTAGAGCGCTGCAAACACTCGCAAAGAAAGGCTCCAAAAATTATTCTTCTTTGCATCCCTTTACATTAAGTTACGAAGCTCGGTCTAACTGAATGGACATCTTCGTTATAAAAGATAAAGAGGAGGATGCTGGAACGCACTCATGCATTACTTTTACACTATTCCTTTCCAACAGTCGGAAAGTTTTTCTAATTAGCGGAAATGTCTTTCATGCTCAATGTGAAATTCTGGAAAACTTTAACATGCAATCTAAAATGGAAAAGTTTTTACACCACACAATTCAGCTCTGGAACATTTCACATGCTGCACCTGCAACAAATTACAGACGCTCCCCGACTTACGTTTTAGTTCGGTTCCGAACGGCCGAACGTAAGGTGAAAAAAAAACAAAAAAAAACACGTAGGTTGTTACTGTATGTTCCAGTGACGTATGACGTTCATACTGTACTATACATCCATAAAGACCATTACAGTGTCTCATAAAACACCCCTAAATCAATTATTATAAACATAACATTGTAAAATAATACCAACATTAATTTCAAATAAATTAAATTCAAGCAAAATAATTTCAAATAGATAAATTTTAATCAAATTCACTAATCAAATACCAAACACAGTATCAAATATAACCTTTAACATTCTCTGTGATGAGATATTTCTGCTTGTAAATGGTTCCAATGGTCGACGGAGCCATTTGGAAGAAATGTGTAACATTCACATGTTTTTCACCAGCATCGATTTTCTTGGTAATATTCGCTGTGGCGACCCCTGATAAAGGGAAAAAGCCGAAAGAAAAAGAAGAAGAACAGAAGCCATCTTCGTTTCTAACGAGATGGCTTGCGTTTTTTTCTGATTATCACTATCACTAGTAGGCTTACGTTTCTGACCAACCATATTTGCTTAGAGTTACAAAAGTCTGCAAAACAGTGTAAACACAAAGATCACAGAGACGACGTCTTCACACAGGGGTAACACGCGGTGAACTGGGAAGAAGGAGGGCCCGTTCAGTCTGTCGTTTGTAAACAATGGATGCAGCGTCATGCGGAAGTAGCGTATTACGTCAGCGTACTACGTAGGTATGTCTCGTACTACAGAGAGCACGCTAGACTCAAAATTTGACATAATAAATAAATAAAATTAAAAAAAAAACGTAAAATCGAAAAATACGTAAAACAAATGAACGTAAAATGGGGAGTGTCTGTACACACAATCTTATGAACTGTAGCAGACTGTGTGAAATTTAGTTCGATATCACTGGCAGGATTGCGTGTCCTCGTGTGGTCCGACAGATTGCCGTTTGGGGCAAAGGATCTTAGTGAAGGCTCTGCGAAAACTGCTGTGACAGAGTGGGTACAGGAAAGGGTTGATGGCAGAATTGAGCCAGAGAAGCCAGAATGTGACTTCGTACCAGTGATGTTCTATACATGTTCCACTACAGGCTGCTCGAATAATCATAAGCAAAGTGTACGGAGCCCAGCACACACCAAAAACACACACTATTACGGCCAATGATTTGGCGATCTTCTTGTCCCGTGAGAGACGTGAATGCTCCCCATTCCTCAAAGGTGCCTGTGACTGGATCATTCGTGCCTTTAACCAGCAGCTCAAGGTTCCTTTCTTCTTATTGACCTTTTGTAGAGAGAGAGAGACTGAGTGGCTGCAACTGGGATCTCTACTGGAGGATGGTGAAATATCCATGTCCTCATCAATCACTGCTGAAACAGCTGTTGGTTCACTGGAAGAGACTTTGCGTGTCCTGACAAAGAAGACTGCGGATGAGGGTGACGCACCACCGTCCACCACTCTCCAGCCATCTTCCTTCTGTGCACATTTGTGAGCTGCGCGGCTCTTGTTCCGTCGCTGGATGTTGAGGTAGATGCTGAGATTGAAGAAGGTCACCGAGATAAAAGGTGAGAAGAACTCAAAGGTGGAAGCACTAAGCAGGAAGTACCATGTGCAGTAGAACTCAGCAAAGCACTCATCAGCCGGAACGATGCTCTCGCCAGCTACATCCTCCCAGAAGATAATGGCTGGACCGTAGAGGAGAAAAGCTAGCAGCCACACCGCCAGCATCTTTCCCACAGCAAGCTGTGTCATTCCCTGCTGTGCTCTGTACCTCACCTGGGAAATGGAGTATATGAGTAATATTATCAGTGGGGCTGAACTGATGCACAAAAGTTTTATTTGACAAAACAGTGGCTTCAAAAATGCAACTCAAATGTAAAATTTGCATAACAGTGTCATCATTTTTACAATAAAAGGAAAATAAGAGTTTGAGCTTTATACAGTCTTTCAGCATTACATCATAAAACAAAAAAGCTGTGAAATATGATGATAGAAATTTAACCAGGGCTAATTCGACTTTAACTCAGGCCAAGCTTTCACTGAAGTGCAGAGATGCTACGGGAGGTCTCAGGAAATTTCATCCCAACACAAGGATCTAAAAATCCACAAAAAAGTTCAGGCACCACATTTACTTTCAAAGCCACTTAATCCTAATTAGGGTCTTGAAGAGGCTTGTGCCCATCTCAGCCAACTCTGGGCGAGGACGGCGTACACTTTAAACAGCTCATCAGGCTTTTGCAGGGCCAACACCAACAACCACTGACACTCACTCTCAGACCTAGGGGTGATTGGAACCACCATTCAGTCCACTGTGCATGTTTTTGTACTGTGGGAGGAAACCGGTGTACCCAAAGGAAATCCACACAAGTATAGCGAGAACATGCAAACTTCATCCAGAAATGGAATCAAACCCAGGACTTTCCTGCAGTGAGCTAATCACGACGCCACCATGCTTCCCCCACAGCGCTCACTTTTAAAAATAATTTTGAATTCAAGTCTGAGACAGGCAACCATGCTGATATAATCCTCAAGGAGGGATGTGTCTGAATTCAAACAGGTTTTTGAGTCATGCGTTCTCCACTATACTGGACACAGGCTCTTTAACCTGGATCGAATCAGTTGGGAAATGCTTTCTCAAAGCAGCAGTCAGAGAAAGAGAATGATTTTGCATGTGTTTTTGTGTCTGTATGTTTTATGAGAATATAAGTATTATAGAAATAAGGTTGTTTTTGTTGGGTCAGAGTAGGAATATACTGGATCTTATCAATAAAACCTCCGATTCAAATTATTTAGGACACCTGCCATTGATTCTGCTTATCCAACAGCTCTGGGGGGAAAGGCCGGCTAATTTTAGGACTTGAAAATATCTGTAGCATAACATGACTCCGTGTAAAAAAACAAGAACAGTAGAATATGCAGTGGGAGAGATAATGGTAGTATCTGTGAACCCCACTGTCAGGTTTCTGTGTAGTTCTTTCAAATAGCCTGTTTGTGCAACATTTAAAGTTCTGTGCTAATGACTGAAAGAACTGCACTGCCAGTACTGGGCCCTGGAGCAATATTATTACCCTTCAGTTTGTCTGGGCTTTACACTTGAATTAGAATCTGACTTGGTGGAATGTTTTCACAGTTCAAATAGTGACAAATATCCAATGAATTATGAATACAGTGATCTCTCGCTACTTTGTGCTTCAGTTTTTGCAGTTCAGTGCATCATGGGTTTTTCAAAAAAATTTAAAAATAAGGAAATTCAGGAAAAATAGAGAAAGGGTTAAAGATAATGTCACAAAACAAGGCCAATTATGCAAAACAAACAAACAAACAAACAAAAACAACAAAAAAAAAAACCCAACCCAAACCCTCATAACAAAACTACTTACATTTTTATGTGAGGTGCGAAAAAAACATACAGCAGTAGAAAATGTGGATCTTGTCTTTTAAATCTCCATCATAAAAAGTTCTACAGGACCTCCCAAAATGCATCTCATGATGTGCTGCCAAAATCAAATCTTTCACTCATCCAACCAATCTGGCAACAAGGTGTCACAAGTTCCGTTCTGAATCTCCAACGCTTCTCCGCCATTTTGGTTCTCCAAAACTGTAACCCAATGGGTGCCATCTTGGCTCTTTTAAGGAAAACTTGGAAAAAAGTCGATATATTTTACTCCGCGTGAGGTATCTTCGCATAATATGTCAAACATAGCGTTGAAAATAATAAACCACCCATTTTAATCCAAAAATCCTCGTGTGTGCGCGCATCTGTATATGTGTGTATTTATATTTTATTTACATCTTATGCATTATTTTTGAATGTTTAATTGTTCTTATAAGCATTTATAATGTTGAATATGTATTATTGATATTATATAGAGGTTTTGCAGCTGACGTCATGCATACGTCATTCCGCCATATAGGGGTGAAAACCAACCATTCACTCTGATCCCAACACAGTCGCACACGCGTGTGTAAGGGTTTAATACTGCATTTATTTATTAAACAAGCGCAAAATGGTAGTTTGCTGTACAAATTATAGAGGAAAGAAAGCAGGTGATAAATATCATAGATTTCCTGCTAATAAGGCCCGACGAGAGAAACGGATTTCTGCTTTGAAAAGAGCTGATACCGACAACAAAAGGAAAGATTGGCGACCGGCTCCTACCAGTCGTGTATGTAGCGAACATTTTGTTGGAGGCAAGTAATTTTTATCAGTACATATATTATTATTTATTGTCTTAACCACAGTTTGATTCTATTTAACTGTATATCTGGTGTCCTGCTATTTAGTCTTTATTATAACATGTACAGTATATATATAATATAACTATTATAATACTTCATCGATTTAGATCCACATGTTTGTGCTTAATGTACAATGTAGGCAAAATGATTAAAAAAAATGTGAGTCATAATTACCTTTGCCATGATTAATACTTTGGTGTCCTCACACAGCTTGTCACGGGCCATATTAGAGGCTTTCCTGGGTATAATATGCTCGCGAAGTGCCGAAACACATCCAGATAAAAAATACTCCTACGCTTTCCAGATTTAACTTTAACAGTCTTTAATACGTGTTCTAACACACACAACAAACATGTCGTTCTTTGGTTTCCGCTTCACTTGTTTTATCCCACAATGCATTACAGAACGAGAATATCCCAAGTTCCGGGGGGAGTAATCATTAACAAATGATTGCTACTCTAAGCCCTTTGTGAAACTTTTCAGTTTTTCGTGAGTATAATCAGATGTGTGATTAATCAAATCATTATAGATATCTGGTTATGTTATACCAGGTATCCTGTCTGTTGCTTCATCCATGCAGTTAACAAACCATCGGGCAAAACGTATGAGTCATTTGTTAGCCCTGATAACCGTAGTTTTTTAATATACTGTTGTTTATGATCGTTATCGTAATTACCAGGGAGCTCAGAAAGCACTGGGATTGTATTACGGCTGTCAACATTCATATTTATATCATCTACCAAGCTAAAAACAGGCACCTCCAAAGTTAGTACACGTTTGTTTTCACCCCAGTATGGCGGCAGCTACTCGGTGGTCACGTGATTGCAAAACCTCTACAGTATACATGTATGTATACGTCACTTAGGGTGGTCAATCCTACTTCTCGGAAATCAACGGTCGTGGGGGATGGGTGGGGGTGGGTTCCTCCGTCCCCATAAACCGCGGAAAGTGAGGGCTCCCTGTACCCTAAAGTGTTTATTCCCATAACAATTTGCCAGTTGTTTCATTTAATTACTGAACAATATCCTACTTTTATTTATTTTTATATTTATTTTTATTTCAATAGCTTCAGAACATTCGATGTTGTGAATTATTGTTCCTGTTATCACTTACATTATAGTAAATACTATATAACCAGTGATTCTTTCACCAGCCTTTTTAGTTTTTATTACTCCTCAAGTTGATAAGGATAAGATGGCAAATGGAAAAAATGCTATAGGAAAACCGCCTGCAATGTTAAACAACACCTCACAGAAAACTTGCCTATAGTATGTGATCTGTTGATTTCACAAGTCCACACTTGAACATATAGTTATGTGTTAAAGTGAAGAAATATTTGCGAAGCCAACTTGCACTATGGTGCTCTGAATTAAATTTGTTCTCAGCTGCATTTTTGTTTTGAAGAAATTTATCTGCCAATTTGCGCGAGATGAATAAAGTATACGGGAAAACAGCATTCATTATTAAAAGCAGCATCACAGTTCCTCGCTGTCTGTGGTTGGGAAGTTAAGTGCTCCAGCATATATCATCAGAAACTGAGCAAGACATAAAAGCCCATATAACGTTTTGTTCTTTGCGTGTTCTTTAAATTAATCAGGGTGGTTGTGAGGTAACAAATAGCTCCGGCACATCTCTACATTTAATCTTTGTAATGGAAATAAGGCGCCATACCATTACTAGCTTTTCTTTGGACATTAATCAAACTAATCAAACCAATTGAATGCACCCTGTGTGTAAATTACTTGATTAGTTAAACTGCTAGGAATGTTGAAAGCTTTAACACAGTCTATTGCTGTCAATGCAGCTTTGTTTTATAACACTTAACAACGTTTATATTGTCTGCAACTAAAGGATGTGGTTCGTGCAGTATTATTTACGTTTTGTTAAGTTTTCTCAAAATTTGATTGCGACTAATGGGTAGAACTCTTTTGGATTATAAATGTGTGCATTTTCCATACTGTTAAAAGCCTGGGTTTGCACTGTGGTGTAGTGGTTAGCATGGCTACCTCACAGCAAGAGGGTCTTGGGATGGAGTCTCGAGTGCAGGCATTTCTGTGTGGAGTTTATATGTTCACACAATCATCGGGAGAACATATAAACGCCACACAGAAATGCCTGCACCCGAGACTCAAGCCCAGTTTTCCCCTGTGGTCCTATGGTTTCTTCCCACAGTAAAAAAGCATGCACATTAGGCTATTTGGCTGTTTCAAATTGCCCCTGGGTGCAAGTGTGAATTGTT
The DNA here is from genome assembly GCA_024760905.1 of Plotosus lineatus. Classification (NCBI taxonomy): domain Eukaryota; kingdom Metazoa; phylum Chordata; class Actinopteri; order Siluriformes; family Plotosidae; genus Plotosus; species Plotosus lineatus. Next base: position 36,930,228 of record CM045737.1, on the reverse strand, counting down.
TTCAGTGTGCTGACCCTCCACCTAGTATTGGTTGATATAGCCGGTCTCCGGCCTCCCCACGATCCCAGTAGGAGTAAGTGGTTTGGCAAATGAGTGTCAGCTTGAGTCAGGTTATACAGGGTTTTATATTATTATTACTATTATTATTATTATTATTATTATTATTACTACTACTACTACTATTACAGGGATCCCTCACTTTCCGTGGTTAATGGGGACCAAGACACCCCCCCACCCGCAACCGCTGTTTTTCCATGAAATAGGATCGACCCCTCTAACTGACGTATTTGTGTATATAATATCAATAAATATATATTCAATGCTATAAATGCTTATAATAACAATTAAACATTAAAAAATTACCCCCAGTGCAGCTAACTGGGTTATCAAAGGCGGGCCATGTCTCTCACTGTCTATGGTGATAGGTTCATGAAAAAGAACCATTGCTGACTTTCATAAAGAGTAGCTGCAAAGCCGTCAGCGTGTTTCTGTCCCATGCTAAAGGGTTGTGACAGGAAGGGCATCTGATGTAAAAACCTATGCCAAATCAAATGTGCGAATCAGATGATTCGCTGTGGTGACTCCCAAGAAAAGGGAAAAAGCCAAAAGGAAGAAAGAAAGAAGACATTCAAAAATAATGCGTAAGATGTAAATAAAATATAAATACACACACATACAGATTCGTGCGCACACTCAAATCCACACCGCACATAAAAATGTAAGTAGTTTTGTTGGGGGGTTTTGGGTTGTGTTTTTTTTTTTTTTGGTTTTTGTTTGTTTGTGGGGTTTTTTTTGCATAGTTCGCCTTGTTAGTGGCATTTTTCTTAATTTTCCCCCTATTTTTTCTTAATTGCTTCATTTTTTATTTTTCAATGAATTTTTTTGAAAAACCCACGATGCACTGAAGCTGCAGAAACTGAAGCAAGAAGTAGCGAGGGATCACTGAATTATAATGACACTAAAATGAATGATTAGATCATTAAAAATCTGTAGCTCTAGGAATGAGAACCAGTGACTATTGTATGTGAAGAATATGTCTACTGGTATAACATTAGTCGTTTATACCACAGAATTGCTGTTGAGTTTTGGTATCTGCAAGTATTAAATAAGTTCAGTTGACCGTAAATTAAAATTGTAAAGGTACGCCCACACAAGCTAGTGCCAAAAGTAACAAACAAACATTAATTTTATATGTACGCATACTACACAACACCGTGATGTAATCTACAGGACAATTTTATGAAAACTAGGTTATGAGGCAGTAGCCTTAAATACTTCCTCAGATAATTTTTATGGCGTGTGATACGGCATGTTTTCATTATCCTTCTGACAACCTTAGTGCAATTAGTTCTGTACTGGTTAACACGAGAGAAAATTTTTTATAGAGTTTCATCTTATTCTGTTAAAAACTTTGTAACCACTAACAACTATATAGATACATTAAACTTGTCTGAAGAAAAATAAAGCTCGGAAGAAAATAGCCAAGCCAGTTATTTTCACTGTTGAGTGTTTGTAGTCAATTTGGTGCGTAACGTAAAGCCAACCAATTTTCACACCAAATAGTACATTTGTGTTTTAACTAGTTATACGATAGAAATACTGTACAGATAAATGCTATCTTTCTCAACTGTTGCATGAGTAATGAAAATAAGTAGCTATAAAATAAGTAGTAGTCCCATAGTTTCGCTGTAGCAGTTTCTAATGATTCATCGGTTGTTGGACATTTACCAAGAGAACACAGCTAAATATTTTCCTGTTTTTTAAAGCACAGCGGAACAATCAAATGTGTTGTTACTGATGAACATTATAGACATTCCCCAGTGGCAAGGGCTCTTGAAATACCGTGTAAACTCACTTTTACATGTAGTGAATGCCTCATTTTACAGTTACAGAGACTGATCGAATAAAATTGGTAAGTTTGATCTATGATTTTGCTCCCAGTGCACATGGTCGGTTATTAGACGGAAGATGAAAAGCAATGGGGGCGCTTATTGGAGCAGAACACTTATTACATCGAATACGGTATCTGAGTTTTTACATGACTATGTGCATATTTCTTTCCTACCCCTTTTTCATTCAAATTAGGTCAAGGTGACTCAGTTTCAATAGGCTGGTAAGGTGTACCAGAAGGACCTTTCAACATAAAAATTAAATTAATCCCTAAAGAACCGGCACTGCTAGAGTGTTAAAAGTAGTGTCCGCAGTGGAGTGGTGGACAGCTTGTGAAAACATAATATCCCCTATGCTTTGAATGGGTAAAAATATAATGCAAATTATCATAATAGGTTTGGAGCTAAAAGCAGTCGATTACCACTTTTTTGTTTACCACAGCACATGGTCCGGTATCACTGATTGTACTCCAGCCACAGTTAGTTGCTTCTGTACTGAAGGCAGAACTGAACAATGGAAATGGTTCATACCATCAAAATACCGTATTAATCCCAGAGGAAGGTATTCATTCATTCATTTTTTAAACCGCTTAATCCTAATTAAGGTCATAGGGAGGCTGCCACCCATCTCAGCCGACTCTGGGTGAGGGCAGAGTACACCCTGGAGAGCTCGCCAGGCCATTGCAGGGCACTTAATTGATCCCAGATGAAATTAATGTTTTAAGTTTTATTATTATCATAGTTTCAAGAGGCAGATTACATACAAATATTATTATTAAATCAAATTGTTCAGCATGTTTAATAATGCACTGAATCTTGGTTAATCTACTATATTCGAGATTCAAGATTCAAAAGCCTTATTGTTGTTCTATATTACATTACATGTATTGCAGGTGAACCACATCATGTTTTGTGCAAACACAAGGCGCAGTAAACTATAGTAAAAATAGAGACATAGAATAAAATAATAAAAATAAAATAAAAACCAAATGCAATATATATAAAATACAAACATGCAATAAGGATGTGCAACGGCGATGAGCAAACTGTATAATGACTATTGGAGTGGTGCTGTGTGGCTTGTAATGGTATATACATACATACATACATTGTCATAACAATAATAATATTCACATGTGAAAGATATATACATATAAACATTTGTGTAATTTAGAGATGTCAGGGAACATTTCACAACTGCCATTTTTCAGGTAATTTGCTTACTGCTTTTACAGCTACTGACAGCTCTGTGAATATTGGCTGAATTATTTCAAACCTTTCTGATGAGAGGGAACCATTCAGGCTTATCAAATCTGAATGCTTTTTAAAAGATTCCATTGCTTTACTGGCTCACAGCTGGGCTTCACTTCCTCTTAAGCAAGATAGATTTCAGTTTAACAGGAAATTATTAGTGAGGCATTCCATGCATCAGATGACTTTCACAGTACTTTCGAGACATTCAGGGTCTGTTCACGTGGGTTCTATGGACTTTCCAATAATGGTGAATAAAAGAATCTGCTAAATTATATTCCTGCTGCTCACAACTGTATTGTTACAGACTTCCACTTTTCACTCACTTGCCTTTTTAATGAAAGTGCATTCAACAAGTATTGAAGCTTCCCTGGTCTATTACTTACTATGCCCTTTCTGCACTCTCATTTTATACTTCATATCCATATTCATTCAGAAGTCATCCTGTATTATCACTTGAAATTTTGACTTATATTAAACATTTTTAACTGCTCAAATGATCCCAAGAGATTCACCAAGTATAAATAATTTCCTGTACGATTTCACTAAATAATTAATTATTTTACTGTCTTGCTGACTCTAATTGATGACACTGGGAATTTCAGGTTGACTCCTAAATTTATTTACTTGAACCGGCTCCTGACAAGTTACATGTCGTTTACATATAGGTCAACTTCTTTCTTTCATTTTCTGAACTGCTCAATCCTAATTAGGGTCACAGGGAGGCTGGCGAACATCTCCGTTGTCTCTGGGTGAGGGCAGAGACACCCTGGACCGCTCGCCAGGCAATTGCAGGAACACGCTAACAACTATGCAGCCTATTTTTGATAAAATTCAGCAATGGTTCTTTTACATACCGCTCACCATAGACGGTGAGAGAGATGGCCATGCTATGATAACGCAGTTAGCTGCATTGAGGGGGACAGCAGTGACACAACCCATTGATAGTGAGGCTTGAACCCCTGACCTTGGGATCAGTAATCCAGCACCATACCATAGGACCACCATTACCCCTTGTGAGAACAAATAAATCTTAAATAGTGCATGCTAATATATCGAGTCAGATTTTTTTTTTTTTGAGCAATTTTTCTTTCGGCTTTTTCCCTTTATCAGGGGTCGCCACAGGGAATGATTCGGACATTTTGATTTGGTATAGGTTTTTTTTTTTTTTTTTTACATCGGATGCCCTTCCTGACACAACCCTTTAGCAAGAGACAGAAACACACTGATGGCTTTGCAGCTATTCTTTACGAAAGTCAGCAATGGTTCTTTTACATGCCTCTCACCATAGACAGTGAGACAGGTGGCCAGCCTTTGATAACCCAGTTAGCTGCACTGGGGGGACAGTGACAACCTTGTGGAGAGTGGGACTCAAACCCCCAACCTTAGGATCAGCGATCCAGCGCCCTATGCCACTAGACCACCACTGCCCCTCAGATGTGGTGATAAATTTAAATGAATATATTTAATGAAGGGAAAAACAAGATGGGGTGCATCTACTGAGTCATGTAAATCGAAGGATTGTAAAATCTAAAATAAAATTGATTCTCAAGTAGAAAACCTAGAAATCTATGCTGACCAATGAGACTTAAGGCAAACTGATTCATGCCCAGCAATGGGGTTTCTTTGTGGACTTTGCATGGTTCTATTTGAGCGTTTATGGGTTTCTTCCAGATGCTTTGGTTTCCTCACACAATCTAAAAAAACATATACAGTATGTTAGGATAATAGGATGATCTTAATAACCCCTAGATGTGAATGTTACAGTGTAGGGTTGTGTGTCTATGTTGGCCCTACGAACATATGGGAAGCTAGACTAGACCATAGCTCTGGCAAAGGCTGCTGAGGTAGTTAAAAAGCTCCTTGGTGGCATGATGGACAAACTTCACCAATAAATTCTGAAAGCCCTGGATGTTGTGGGGCTATTTGGCTGACAAGCCTCTTCAAGGCTGCATGGATGTCCAGGATAATGCCTCTGGAGTGGTAGACCAGGACAGTTCACATTTCTCACATTTCAAAAAAGGGAGATCAGAGTGTGTGCTCCAACGATCATGGGATAACACTGCTCATCCTCACCAGGAAGGTTTGCTACACAGTGTTGGTTGGAAGGCTCCAACCAATTGTTGAATCTTTAATTCAGAAGGAACACTGTGGTTATGGAACAGTGGACCAGCTTTTTATCCTTGAAGTGTTGCTGATAGGGTCCTGGAGCTTGACCATATAGTCTATATGTGTTTTGTGACCTTGGAGAAAGCCTGCATATGTGTCCCTGGTAGATTCTGTGGGGTAGAGCTGAGAAACCACAGGTTACCAGGGATACTCCCGCAAACTCCAATATTCAGTCCCTATATAACCAAATTCTGACATGTTTTGTGTGCATTTTGGACATCGACTGGGCTGTCACTTGTCACTCCTGTTAGTGAGATTCATCCATAGTAAATATCTATGTATATTATTCTATAGGTTGATAATTTTTACTTTTATACTTATAATGAATAAAACTAACTAAAGAAAGTCAGCATTTGGATAAACTGAGATATTAAACTGAGCTCCTTTCAAATATGAATGTCAAAGTCAATCATCTCATGTATTCTTCTTCTTCTTTTCCTTTCGGCTGTTCCCTTCAGGGGTCGCCACAGCAAATGATCTGCCTCCATCTCACCCTATCCTCTGCATCGTCTATTCTTACTCCAACGACCTTCATGTCCGCCTTCACCACATCCATAAATCTTCTCTTTGGTCTTCCTCTGGGCCTTCTGCCTGGTAGTTCCAACCTCTGCATCCTACTACCAATATACTCACTATCCCTCCTCTGTACATGTCCAAACCATCTCAATCTAGCCTCTCTGACTTTGTCTCCAAAACATCTAACATGTGCTGTCCCTCTGATGTGCTCATTTCTGATCCTATCCATCCTCGTTACTCCCAAAGAGAACCTCAACATTTTCATCTCTGCTACTTCCAGCTCTGCCTCCTGTCTTTTCCCCAGGGCCACTGTTTCTAAACCATACAACATCGCTGGCCTCAACACTGTCTTATACAGTTTTACTTTCATTCTTGACTCATCTTATGTGTTGTGCCCTGAAAAAAGTTATTTATGTCAAAGAACCAAACATGCTTCTTTTCTTGCTATTCCTATTTAGTACGAAACCCTATTAATCACAGCGAGTGTAAAAAGTGAAAAGCAGTGAAAAGCAGCATTAACGTGCTATTTTTTTGTTTTGATCAATAATTCATGCCCTGCCAATATTCTCGCTTCACTGTGTACCACTTCTCTTGTGTTGTTTTTTTTTCCTGCAAATGGCGAGGAATGTTGTATTAGGGTTCAGCCTTATTTTCTAGAATATGAGGGCAGTCACAACTATGCTCACTGAAGACACATCACTTTGTTTTCTTCAGTTAGCCATGACTTTTAGCTTTGGGGTTATCTTCAGAATCTACACTCAGACAACAAACAGGATAAGGATTGAAAAGTCAATGGGAGGGGACAGGCTTGATGTGTCAGGTATCAAAACAGTCTGAGGGACTTTTTTTTTTAAAGTTTCAGATAAAATAAATATAACCAACTTTTTCATTTGTTCTGAATCAGAGGCTGAAAAGGGTTTAACCTGAGTGGATGGCATATTGAACAAGAACAAGGTACATGTACCAGTTTATATTTCAGTTTGTTAGCTCTCTAGGTTATGTTTTTGTCGGCATTCATTTGTCTGTTAGCAACTTTATATTAAAAGTTATGAACAGAGAGGTGGCATGGTGGCATAGCGGTTGGCATATTTGCCTCACAGCAAGACGGTGACAAAGTTGATTTCCAGCCTCGGGTGTTTCTGTGTGCTTGAGTTGGCATGTTCTCTCCGTGCTTGAGTGAATCCCCTCCCATATGTGAAAATATGCACAGTAAGCTTATTGGCAATTCCAAATTGCCCCTAGGTGTTAGAGTGAGTGTGAATGGTTATGTGTATTGGCCCCAAATTGGCCTGGTGAGCTGTGCAGGGTGTCCTGCGACCCTGATTAAGCGGCTCAGAAAATGACTAAATTAATGAATGAGTTATGAACAATTTTCTTTCTATTTGGAAGTGTGAAGAATGGCCCAAATAATAATACATTAGCTTTTGGTAATAATTAACACAATAACACATGACTACAGAATCAAAGTTCTGTTATGGCTATAATGGTCCTCTCAATAGAAATTCCTTTGAAAACCTGTGAGGTGACAGAAGAGTATGCTAGTATGGTTCTCTGGAGAGAAATGGTACCATATGAAAGGTCAAAGGAGAAGACACTGTGTTGTTAAATTGCATACGGAGGTTGTACAAAGGATTAAATGCAGGGGTGCTAATAATTGTTGCATGTCTCTTTGGGGGGAAAAAATAATTAGTTTTAAAAAAAATATATATATATTTTTTTAAATATTAGTGGTGGATTTTTTTCCTCAGTTTCTGAGTGTAAGAAGAAATTTTTGACAATTTTTGTGATACATTTTACTAACTTTGACACTAAGGGGGTTCAGTAATTGTTGATGGTACCTTAGGTATAATGATCAGGTGCTCACATACTTAGGTGCAAGGTAAAGTTAATCAGATGCAACATTATTAAACAACTCCAGTTTAAAATAGCTACAGAGTCCTAGCAAAGACAATCTCCATCTCTGTCAGTACTTCTGGTTCATATACAAGGGTAAAATCCCACTAATCCCACTAATGATAAGGAAGCCAGCAGTAGCGCCTCGCAAAAAAAAAAAAAGAATTGCAGGGAGATTGAAACAAATTACTCAGAGAGCAATTAAGAATTGTATTCAACCCCACACAAAACTCCTCTGTGAAACAAAACACCAAGGACCACATCCTTAGACAAATCCTAATTTGTTTGGAACAATATTACAGGGATCCCTCACTTTCCGCGGGTAATTGGGACCGAGATCCCCCCGCGCGACCGCCGAATTCCATGAAGTAGAATCGACCCCCCCTCCCCCCTGACTGACATTTACGTACATGTATATGTGTATACAATATCAATAAATACATATTCAACGCTATAAATGCTTATAATAACAATTAAACATTCAAAAATAATCCATAAGATGTAAATAAAATATACATACACACGCATACAGACGCGCGCGCACTCAGATGCACACCTCACATAAAAATGTAAGTAGTTTTGATGCGGGTTTTGGGTTATTTTTTGTTTGTTTGTTTTTTTCCTTCACTACCCCCCCCCCCATTCTTCCTTAATTTCCTTATTTTTTAATTCAATAAATATTAAAAAAAAAAAAAAAAAACGAGACGCACTGAAGCCGCATGAATTGAAGCGTGAAGTAGCGAGGAATCCCTGTACGTACTCTTAAGTGAAAAACAAGTTGAAATTCAGCCGGGTTACAAAAACAACCACAGGAAAGTACACAGATGTAGAAGTGTTACTGTATCGGCCTATTTATCTAAACAATATAGAACAATTTTAGAACATTACAGGAAACATGGGTGAAACAAAGTACTAGGACATATGCAGACGCTCCCCAACTTACATTTTAGTTCGGTTCTGGACGGCCGAATGTAAGGTGAAAAAAAAAACGTAAGTTGTTACTGTATGTTAAAGTGACGTATGACGCTCATACTGTACTATACATCCATAAATACCATTACCGTATCTCATAAAACACCCCTAAATCAATTATTATAAACTAACATTGTAAAATAATATCAAATATATCAAATAATATCAACATTCATTTCAAATAAATTAAATTCAAGCAAAAATAATTTCAAATAGATAAATATTAATCAAATTCACTCATCAAATATCAAATACAGTATCAAATATAACCTTTAACATGCTCTATCATGTGATCTTTCTGTTTGTAAATGGTTCCGATGGTCGACGGCGCCATTTGGAAGAAACGTGCAACATTCACATGTTTTTTAACAGCATCAATTTTCTTGATAATAGCCATCGTCGTTTCTAACGAGACGGCTTTCCGCTTTTTCTGATTACCACTATCACTAGTAGGCTTACGCTTCTGACCAACCATATTTGCTTAGGGTTACAAAAGTCCACAAAACAGTGTAAACACAAAGATCACAGAGACGATGTCATAACACAAGGGTAACACGCAGTGAACTGGGAAGAAGGAGGGGCACATTCAGTCTGTTGTTTGTAAACAATGGACGCAGCGTCATTACGTCATTGTGTTATTACGTCAGCGTACTACGTAGGTACTTCTCATACTACAGAGAGCACGCTAAACTCAAAATTTGACAATTAAAAAAAAAAAATTTTTTTTTTAATGTAAAATCGAAAAATACGTAAAACAAATGAACCCAAGTGTCTGTAAGAGGAATATTTAATCTTATTTGCAGAGAAACTGAATCTGAGGTGGAAACTGATGTTTTCACGACAACAATCAAAATGCACAGCCAAAACAACCCAAGAAGAACATAACGGTGAACGTTTCTGTAGAATTTTGTAATTGCAAGGTCACAAGTGGGTACCTCAATCATATGGAACTGAAAATTATTTGGCAGCGCAGTGGTTAACACTGTAGCCTCACAAAATAAAGGTTCTGGGTTGAGTCTTGTGGATGAGAACACACCAGGTTTCCATGTAGAGCTTGCATGGGTGTCGTCCAGCCATTCCAGTTTTCACTCATATTCCAAAACATGCACATTACAGCAATTGCCCTCTCTGTATGTGTGAATGAGTGTCAATATTATGGTTTGTGTTAGCCCTGCAACAGACTGGCAACCTGTTCAGGTTGCCCCCGTCTCTTGCCCACAGTCGGCTGGGAAGTCCAGCTTTCCAGTCAGCTCCAATGGATAAGCAGAATAGATAGCAGCTGGATGAATTGAATCAAAAGTTTATCACAATGCCGCAAAAAGTTCATTACTTTTTAATGTGGACATCTCGGAACTATAATAACAGCTTTGCAAAAAAACCCAACAACCCAATATCGTTCATTTGTAATATTGAAATACCTTTTTTTAAACACATGACTGTTTATACTCATGAATACAAAAAAGTATGTGTCATAAATATAAAATTGGGGGCAGTAGTGGCCTAATGATAAGGTCCCACATCAGTGATCCCAAGGTTGGGGGTTCAAGCCCCACTCTCAATGGGTTGTCACCCCCCCCCCCCCCGAACCCCCCGGTGCAGCTAACTGCATTATCAAACGGCCAGCCATGTCTCTCACTATCTATGGTGAGACACATGTAACAGAAACCTTTGCTTACTTTTGACAAGAGTAGCTGCACAGCCGTCAGCGTGTTTCTGCCTTGCAATGGCCTGGCAAGCTGTCCAGGGTGTACTCTGCCCTAGCCCAGTTGGCTGAGATGGGCACCATCCTCCTCGCGACCCTAATTAGGATTAAGCGGTTCAGAACATGAATGAAGTATAAAATTAAAAGAGACTGTGCATAAATTTAAAGGAAATGTGTGTTTTTGATTTTCAGGTCAGAGACATGAGAGAAGTGTCTTAAGTGCTTTCTCAAAAGATTCTCATCGAACTCTGAACTACACCCTCCAAACCTGTTTCCATAAAGCAATTGTGATTAAGAAACTAGCAGGCACTTTCTCAACCATGTAATATTTACACAGGGAAAGTATAAAGTGTTTGCCAAAATTTGCAAGAATGTGAATTGAAAATAATTTGACATTGTTATAATATTAAAAAAAAAAATGACATACAGCTCTGGTGACAGACAGGAAGCGGTCGTAGCTGATTAAGACTATGTTGAAGACAGAAGCTGTACAGAGCAGATAGTCCATCACGAGCCACAGCTTGCAGAGACCACGACCCAGCATCCATCGTCCTGTCAAGATGTAGGGCATGTACACGGGGATACAGAACGCCCCTGAACAAACAATAATGAAATTACATAACAGTATGGTTTGAAATAAAGACTAGTCTAAATGATTGAGTCTTCAGCATTTCATTCTCACATACATATCAGTCAAATAACGAACAGCATTTATGTTTTCTATAGATCATCCAAAGTGTGGCTTTCAATTCAGAGCCAAAGCCATTATAAAACGCAAAGTATCTCAAAAGTGTGCAATCAAACGCATCTCGTCGAAAGAGAGAAAAAAAAGTGATACTTCTTGAAACTGCTTCCACTGAATATGAAAATGAGTGTCACCCAACTGAATATAAAAAGCATCATTAAGTCCTCATCTCCGGAGGATACCTTTGCATTTACATCTAGGTAAGCTACTTGGGGCTGCGGAGTGGGGGTGTTCTGGATATAGGAAAAATTATCCCCCGTCATTTCATATCCCTGCAAGAATTCTATATTGTTATCACAAACCAGTCAGAGGTTTAACTATCTGTCTCAATCGGATTTGCTATGTGAATCAACCACTTTGAAGCTTTTCCATGATGCGACAGCCAGTAAACGGAAGGTGATGCTGATGTTTCTATGTCTAACGCTGAAAGATTTCAAATGGCAAAATCACCACTTCAGTAAGATATTGACAGAGTGCCTACAAGACTTCAAATAAATCAATGGTGGGACTTCAATGTGGCTCAAGAGAACCGATTTCGAGATATTACCAAAACCCACTGAGAACTGAGCATGCTCTTGGCACCCAGTTCACATTATCCATTATATAGAGGATATGAATTAAAAAAAAAAAGAATAAGAGCTATAACTGAAAAGGTGAAGCATAAAATGTGATGTGGGAAAAATTAAAGGCCTTATCTCCAACCTACTAACTTACTGAACGTAAGTGCATTTAACATGTGTTGGAAATCAAGTTCTTCAACACCACCAAAAACCAAAAAATCATCAGTAGACCACAAGTGGTGCCATCTTTCCGTTCAGCAGGTTTGAGATACTCCCCCCCCCCCCCGCCCCCAGTTCTCGCTATTGTAAAATCAAACTGTATTCATGGTTTTATTTCAAGAAGTGATATCTGTCATATCCCATCACTCAAAACACTGGGTACTGGTTAGCACCTCCACCTTACCACAAGAATGTCCTGGGTTTGAGTCCTGGTATTGGCGAGAGTGTTTCCCTATGAGATTTGCATATTCCCCTCTGGGTATTCAGGTTTCTTCCTCCCACAGTCCAAATACATGCACATTACGTAATTGATTGTTCCAGATTGCCTCTGGGTGTCAATGTGAGTCTGATGGTCTGGTTAGCTATTCAGGATAGACTCTGTCTTTGCTCAGTGTCGACTGAGAGTGGCTCCAGCATAGCCGTGACTCTAACAAGATTAAGCAGTTTGGCAAATGAGCAAGTGAGTGAGCACCCTGGAATCACTGACATCATCCCTCAATGATTGTATCTATGATTTGTTTACTGGTTTTCTCATTAAATTGCATTTGTTTCACCGAATAATGCATTGTATCGTGAGAAAACTTGTTGGGCATAAAAATAAATCAAATTCATCCAAAACAACAACAAAAACAGAAACACAGTATAGAGGTGCCTCGAAAATCAGCCTCTTTTCTTGCAGACAGATGATGCATTCATTCTCTGTCCCAGAAATTTTTGAAGTTATACGGTATACCAGTACTAAATTCAGAGTTGTCTGTTTATTTTGATTGAAAACTCATTCATTCATTCATTTTCTGAACCTTTTAATCCCAATTAGGGGCACAAGGAGGCTGGCACCCATCTCAGCTGACTCCGGGTGAGGGTGGCCTACATCCTAGAGTCTATCTCAGGGGTGGGCAATCTTATCCGCAAAGGGCTGGTGTGGGTGCAGGTTTTCACTTCAACCAAACAATAGCCACACCTTCCACCTGTTTCCACCAATCACTGATCATCAAAAGAAAAAAAATACCTAGATTGGACATTACTATTTCAATTCTGAAGTGGGGCCATCTTGGTGAGATCATATTACTGTTTAAGACTTAAAGCAAGGTGATCTCACCAAGATGGCTCCACTTCAGAATTGAAACAGTAATGTCCAATCTAGGTTTTTCTATTTCTTCTTTTCTTTTAATGATCAGTGATTGGTGGAAACAGGTGGAAGGTGTGGCTATTGTTTGGTTGAAGTGAAAACCTGCACCCACACCAGCCCTTTGCGGATAAGCTTGCCCACCCCTGGTCTAGACAGCCAGGCCATCACTGGGCATAATCACAAAAATTCCACATAAAATTGTCATAGTACCTTCATACATTTGGTTTAATTGCTTGAGTTTAGTCAGATCAAGCTTTTTAATTCCCAAAAGAGCAGACCGAGTATCAAAATGGAAGGAATTTTGAAATGAAACACAGTGAGATATATGAGACCCAGTCTAACACTATTATATTTCAGCAAATAATTTAGATGGATAGACTCGGAAATGAATTTTGAATGACGGGTCAACGAAAGAAGAAAATTGATTTATGGTGTGGGTGGTATGGTGAGACAATATCACAGTAACTCATATGCTATGGTGAAGTAAAGTGGGTAATAAAAAAGTTTGATTTTTCATATTATGATGATACAGTAATTAATTACATAGTGCACATCAATTTAGATAGATGTATGATATGGAAAATTTGCTTAGAGAAATCTGACAAAAAATGATTGTATGTGTTTTCCCCCTTGAACATTTAACACCACTACGCATGCTGCATTTGTGTGTTTGTGTGTGTGTGTGTGTGAGAGAGAGAGAGCGAGAGAGAAAGTCACCATCACGTTGTGGAGACCTAAATCTGTTCACAAAGTCACATTTGGGGGCTTAATGTCAATCATTACATTTTAAGACTAAACTTAGGTTTAGGCAAGTGATGGCTATGGAGAAGGTTTGAGAAAGTATCCAGGAAATTAATGTAAGTCTAAGTATTGTGCCTTGAAGTTATGGATACAAGACTGTGTGTGTGTGTGTGTGTGTGTGTGTGTGTGTGTGTGTGTGTGTGTGTGTGTGAAGATGATAGGTTTGACTATTATGGGTTGTTGTTTTCTTTTTTTCCCCCAAGAACCAATTTCAGTTCTTTGTTCATTACAGTGCTCTGTTCGCAGAGAAATTCGGGCGTCAGGGTGACAAATGGGATATTTATCCTCAGGCGTTTATGTGGGAGGCACTGATGCACAAGTGACAATATAACAATGACCATGTAATTATGGGCAAATGAGTTTTCAGATCACTGTGAAGACTGCACCAAAGAGGTGGAGAAGAAGCATCCTCAGTGCAGTCGAATATTCCCAGTAAATTAAAGATATACTGTATTGAGGAATCTGTTCAATGAGGTGAGAGGGAATCACAAAAAAATGACTGGAAAAAGGCAAATCATTTCTTATCCTCATGTATATTATCTTACTGACATAGTGTGTGATGGTCAAGCAAAAATAATTCAACATAACTGGGTTAAGGGTATATATGAAGTAAGCAGAAATGATAAGAGTATCAATTTTACTACAGTGAATGATGGAGTTCCTGCCTCGTGACTTGATTTTCCCCTCATACAATAAAACATTATTGAATAATAATAATAATAATAATAATAATAATAATAATTATTATTGTTATTATTGATAATAATAATAATATAAACAATATTATTAACAATAATGATAATTCATTCTTCTAAGATGCTTAATTCTAATTAGGGTCACATGAAGACTGGCGCCAATCTCAGCCGACTTCGGCCGAGGGCAGGCTACACCCTGGACAGCTCGCCAGGCCATCGCAGGACAAACAATCACACAACTATTCACACTCACACGAAAAGGCGATCTGGAACCACCAATTAGCCTAACATGCATGTTTTTGGACTGTGGGACGAAACCAGAGTACCCAGAGGAAACCCAAGCAAAGCATGGGGAGAACATACAACCTCCAATCAGAAACAGCTTAGCTGGGAATCGAACCCAGGACCTTCTTACTGTGAGGTTAATAATAATAATAATAATAATAATAATAATAATAATAATACTTATGTGATTGTTATTATTACTTAAGTTGCTAAATCATGACTGTACTTGTATTAAGATACAGGAACCCAAAACCAAAGTACCACCTACCGACCAGAAAATCAGATATAGCCAGATTAAGGAAGAAGTAGTTGCTCTGATTTCGGAGGCTCTTGTCCACGATGAAGGCAAAGATAACCAGCGCGTTTCCCACAACCACCACGACCACCAGACTCATCATGAGGGCAGCCAGGAGGATGGAGGCGCCGCTGATACCCATGAGCTCAGCACTGGAGTTCGTATGTCCAGAGAAACAGGTGAGCATGTTCAGCTCAGTGCTGCGAGGAACCCAAACACATCAGGTGACTTTTCACACATTCTCCGTTCTTTCAACCCGTCGTGTCTTTTCTTCCTCTGGGACAACAGAGTAAGCCATCCCAATTTGTTCTGAATTTTTTTTTTTTTTTTTATAGCTGGCGTTAAAAAGTTTAAAAGATTCTCATATCATTTATTGTAGTTAAAAAAAAACAACAACCATAAAAATGTTTACTGATAATTAATTCTTCACGTACTGAAGTATCGAGAACTATTTTCACTATAAAGTCGTTCGAGAAAAATCTACGTAATATTTATAAATCTGGAAAAATAAATAATATAAGAAAAATAAACACCGGTTTCTGTTTCTGAAGTATTGAGATGATGAACCAACGTGTCACTGAGCGCGCGCTCAGACAGCGCGTGAGAACTCTCCCCCCTCTCCTCCCCTCCCCTCCCCTCCCCGTGACTATCTCACTAAAGGTTACGCCTCAAAACCATACACGTACTACCCTTTCAAATAAAACTCCTCCAGATTGGTAGCTATGGTAACCTACTCTCTAAAAGTGCTGTAGTGACATTCTTTTAAGTGCACTGGAAGGGGATTTTGAACGCAGCCTCTGACCAAACAGAATGGAAGATAAAGCACAGCGTGATAACTACATATTCTGTGCACTAAAAAAAATATTATTACAGAATAACAAAACAAAAAAGAGAAACAAACAACAACTTTTTAATTACTAATATTTAATTATTATGTGGGTTTTGCGTGACTACCAAGTTATAATAGTAATCATCATCATCATCATCATCATCATCACTATCACCACCATCATCATCATCATCATCATCATCATCTTCTCCCACTTCTTCCATGGTTGGGTCGCGGGGCAACAACCTAAGCAATGAGGTCCAGACATCCCTCTCCCCAGCCACTTCCTCCAGCTCTTCCAGGAGGACACCGAGGCATTCTCAGACAAGTTGAGAGACAGTCCCTCCAGTGTATTCTAGGTCAACCCTGGGGTCTCTTCCCTGTTGGACGTTCCTGAAACACCACACCAGGAGGCGTTCAGGAGGCATTCTGATCAGATGCCCGAACCACCTCAACTGGCCCATCTCAATGCAGAGGAGCAGCAGTTCTACTTTGAGCTCTCCCCGGATGGTATAGCTTCTCACCTTATCTCTAAGGGAGACCCCCGCCACCCGTCGAAGGAAGCTCATTTCAGCCGGTTGTGCCCGCGATCTTGTTCTTTGGTCATTACCCAAAGCTCGTGACCATAGGTGAGGGTTGGAACGTAGACCGATTGTTAAGTTGAGAGCTTTGCCTTACGGCTTGGCTCCCTCTTCACCATAACGAACCGGTACAGGCTCCCCTTTACAGCAGAGGCTGCAGCGATCCGTCTGTCGATCTCCCGCTCCTTCTTCTTTGGGGTAAACCGAGCAACTTCAATACTGAAGACTGATGTTGGTGTAAAATCCATCCTTCCCTCACTTGTAAACAAGACCCCAAGATACTTAAACTCCTCCATTTGGGGCAGGACTTCATTCCCAACCCAAAGGGTGCATTCCACCATTGTCCAATTGAGAACCATGGCCTCGGACTTAGAGGTGCTGATTTTCATTCACTTCATACTCGACTGTGAATCGCTCCAATGAGAGCTGGAGGTCCCGGCTTGATGAAGCCAAAATGATGTCATCCGCAAAAAGCAGAGACGAGGTCCGATGGCCATCAAACCAGAACCCCTCAATGCCTCGGCTGCACCTAGAAATTCTGTCCATAAAAATTATGAACAGAATCGGTGACAAAGGACAGCCTTGGCGGACTCCAATCCTGACCGGAAATGAATTCGATCTGTTGTTACCAACACGGACCAAACTCTGTCTCCAGCAATACAGGGATTGAATGGCCCATAGCATTGGGTCCGGAACGCCGTACTTCCAGAGCATACCCCACAAGATAGCCCAAAGGACACAGCTGAAAGCCTTTTCCAGATTCACAAAATACATGTGGACAGATTGGGCAAACTCCCATGCCCCTCCAAGATTCTGTGGAGCGTATAGATTTGGTCAAAAGTGCTATGGCCAGGACGAAAACCACACTGTTCCTCCTGAATCTGAGGTTCAATTATCGGTCGGATTCTCCTCTCCAGTACCCATGCATAGACTAAGGAGTGTGATTCCCCAATAATTGGAACACACCCTACGGTTCTCCTTTTCAAAAAAGGGGGACTACCACCCCGGTTTGCCAATCCAGAAGTACAGCTCCCAATGACCACGTGATGTTGCAGTGACGTGTCAACCAAGACAGTCCTACAGCATCCAGAGCCCTGAGATATTCAGGGCGGATCGCAGCCCACTGAGGAGCTTTTTGACTACCTCAATGACCTCTGCTCCAGTGATGGGTAGACCCCCGCCCAAACCCGCAGGGTCTTCCTCCTCCACGATCACCACAGGTGTCCACCACCAGGTTCGGGGGTTACCGCAATTACAAGCACTGACGACCTTCGCCTTAGCAATGGAGGCACGAAACATGGCCCATTCGAATTCCATGTCACCTGCCTCCTTCAGGACATGGTTGTAAATAATAATAATAATAATAATAATAATAATAATAATAACAATAACAACAACAACAATAATAATAATAATAATAATAATAATAATAACAATAACAATAACAACAATAGTAATAATAATAACAATAACAACAACAACAATAATAATAATAATAATAACAATTTATTATTATTATTATTATTATTATTATTATTATTATTATTATTACGAGACGTAGCATTCAGAGTAGGTTACAGGCTTGCTTGCAGCAGGGCCTGGAAAGAACTGAAAAAGGGCATCCAGGTGGCAAAACTCAGGAACAAATAGCGTATCGGGAAAAATTTTAAAAGCAACAACCCACGCAACATGTGGAAAGGTATAAGGACCATCATGGACTATAAGCATAGCATCCAGCAAGTCAGCCATAACCCCACTCTGTATGACGTCCTGAACAGCTTCTTTGCATTCGTTGAATTATGGAGCAGCAGGGAGACTGTACATGTTCCCCGCCAGCAGCTGCCACTCGTCCCGCAGCGGCAAGACCAGATAAGGTGTCAGGCTGGATCCTGAAATCACGCGTTAACCAGATAGCAGGAGATTTTCTGGACATTTTCAACCTGTCTCTGCAGTTTGCTATGGTCCCTCTCTGCCTCAAGTCCTCCATCACTGTGCCTGTGCCCCAAAAATCAGCTGTCACCTGCCTCGATGACTATAGACCGATTACTCTGACTCTGGTAATCATGAAGTGCTTTGAGAGGATTCTGCTTAACCACATCAAGGACGCTACCCTTGTACGAACTGCTCTACGGAGCATGCTGTTTCGCTAGCACCCTGCACAGCAATGACTCACCTGGAGCACCCAAACGCTTATACCAGGATGATATTTGTGGACTCCAGTTCAGCTGTCAACACTGTTCTACTGCAGAAGCCTCTACTGAAGCTCTACAACTTTGTGTTATTGGATCAAGGACTTTCTCACCAACCGACTTCAGGTGGCGAGTATAGGAAACTTTACATCATCCAGTCTGATCCTGAACACAGTAACACCACAGGGCTTTGTGCTCAGCCCATCTCTCTTCAGCTTCTTCACACGGACTGCTCTGCTATCTACTCCACAAAAGGCTTGTGAAGTTTGCCGACAACACGACTGTGGTAGGTCTCATATCAGACAATGATGAGACCCACTACAGTGAGGAGAGTCAACATTTAATAAAATGGTGTTCAACCATCAATCTCATTCTGAATACCAGCAAGACCAAAAGGGTTGTAGTGGACTATAGAAGGACAAGAAAGACGGAACACGCTCCTCTTTGTATTCATGGGGAGACAGTGGAGCATGTGGACAATATTAAGTCCCTTGGCATCCACCTCTCATCTGACCTATCCGGCTCTGTCAACAACTCATATCTGGTGAAGAAGGCTCAACAAAGGCTTTTATTCCTCAGGAAGCTGAAATGAACTGGACTCTCCTCTCAACTTCAACAGGGCTACAATTGAAAGTATATTCTGTCTCACTGTAATGGTGTGGTACAGCAGCTGCACTGCTAAAGACAGAAAGGACTTGGCCCAGTTGGTGAGAACCGCACAGGGGATCACTGTTGCTTTCTACCAGATCTGGACACAATATATGTTGTCCAGGTCTAGAAGAACCTCTCCACCCCCCCACCCACTCACAACACAACCCTTCTCCACTGACACATACTCACTCATTCACACACCCACACACTCTTTCATAGACATCAGATCTTTGTAAAAGGACATTGAATCTACAAACTCTACAACTGAATTGCGCTGCCATACTTTACCTCATTTACATTCTAGTTTATCCACTTTGGACATTTACATTCTAATTTATCCACCTTGCTGATACTATTAATTAATGAAGTAATTAATTCCATTTCATAATGCCTCAATATACATACTGCATATCTCCAGTGTTCAAATCTCATAGATACTGAGTTTACATTTATATTTCAGCTGAAAGTTTAAATACGTGTCCAGAATTGTTTATATTCTGCTCTTGACAAAATTGCTTATTCCCAGTTTCTGTAGCGTGAACGCTAGTCCATAACAGGTTACCTTCCCAGTATATTTTTACTGGTACCCATTTATACTGATGGGTGAACAGAGACACACTTGTGGTTAAGACCTTGCCCAGGGGTCTTAGCACAGTGAGGGTCTAACTGGGATTTGAACACACAACCTTCCGATCATCCGTGCAGCACCCTAACTACTACGCCACCGGCCACACTAATCATGCTCCAAGCATGCTCATAAATCATGAAGCTCCATACTTTTTTTGAATTATGGAGATCATAGAAATCATTCCCCAATGTAATCCAAGGTTTACAAAGACCCAAAGTTCTGTAACCGCCTTCTGGTTTCCCATGTGCGGAATTCAGATACAGTCTTAGCGTTTAAGTCTAAGCTTTATCATTTTACTGCTGAACATTTAAAGCATAGAAACACAGAGTTCCTTTTGGTGTTTTTTTCCCCCCATAGCCAGAGTATGGAGCAATTTTGACTATCATTTCAGTGCAATATATTTCAGGCTTTGTCCTTGATGAAATGTGATCTACTGTTCTACAAAGCTAAGCTTTATTCAGGAGTGCAAAATGCAGTACTGCTATTAGGATTTGTATCATTTAATCATTAATAATTTGTTGCTATTTTCTTTTTCGATGGACAAACATTCATGAATCTTCTTCTTCATGGATACAGGGAGATACTATGTATACAAACCATGCATTGAACACTGGCTATAAGTACTTTAATGAATGCTTGAATTTGACATGCATTGTTCTTACAGTCTGTGGTTAATAAAGGAGCATGTCTGGATTAGCAATGTCCTGAAGGTAATTTGATTAGAATTCACACATGCCTTCATAACAGTGGTTGGTCTCCTGAAAACCTTTATTTCATCAAGCCTTTTGTTAATAAATTTTTGCTTAATTAAATGTATAGAATTAATTGGTTCACAGGCATTTTCAGGCACTCAGGAGAGTTTTGGTGAAATTGGGAAATAAACACACACTCACATGTTCACTCAGGTTTAATAATGTTGGAGTGGTAGCCCCCCCCATCTCTCTCTCGTTTTTGTGGTATCTATGATTCTGTCCCTTTCAGCTAACCAGACCCGCCCAGTCTATGCTTATGCCCAACTTTTGATTTTTGATCTTTCCCAAAAAACCATTTGCTGCTGAAGCTGGCCACTTTGACTAGCCAAAGTAATACCCCCCACTTCACTGGACCACGGCATGCAAGGATCGTGTAGCGGAAAGGCATGGAGCGCAGTCTACAGAAGAGCTTCGGCATTTTTACACTGAAAATGGGTGAAAATTCTACGGAAAAGTGGAAATTCTTACACTCTCGGAACGTTCGCAGCATGTGCGGAACAGGTACGGCAAAGTACGCCAAAATGACCCCACGGAACACTCACGGAATTTTTTTCGATGAACGTTCAAAAGCACGTTCACGGAATATTTCGGCCTGCCGGAAGCATACGGAAATGAAGGAAGACTTGAGGAATAACTATGGAATCACACGGAATGACACGGAAGATGAGGGAATAATTGCGGAACGTTTGCGGATGACAACATTTTTGCTTCCGTAAGTCTGCCGTGCTCCAGTGAAATGAGAATATACGCCAGCCAGTAATTTTGGCTTTTTCTGCATAATAGAATAGGGTGTTAACTGTGTATTCCTGTTGTCACTCTTAGAAAAGATGGTTTAATTTCTCTTTAAGGTGTTGTTTGGTCAACGTTTTAAGAATGTTGACCTGTTCAACTTTTTCACTCTAAAAATGCATATTTCCCTTTTAAAGAGTATAATTCTTTTAGGGTACAATAATTTAACAACTTCTACATTGAATCATTTAACATAGCTGTTTGGGTTAAACACTACTGTCAATTTTTTGCATAATATAAGGAATTTTGTGAGGAAAAACAGAATCAGGTTTCAAAAGAAAAATTCTCCAAAATGGACAATCTTCCGTCTCGTAGGCATTCTGATGTTGGTAAACAAAATGAGAGATTTAAAAAAAACAACAACAACATTCAATTCATTTTCATGATGGCATGATGGCATAATGGTTGCCTAACCTGCAAGAAGGCCTGGTTTCAATTCCCAGCTCGGGCGTTTCTGTGTGAAGTGTGCATGTTCTCCCCGTGCTTGTGTAGGTCTCCTGCGGACACTCCAGTTTCCTTCCACAGTCCAAAAACATGCACGGTAGTCTAATTGGCTGTTCCAAATCATCCAGAGGGGTGAGTGTGAACATTTGTATGAGCGTTGGCCCTGCAATGGCCTGGCGAGCTGCCTTCGCCCAGAGTTGGCTGAGACGGGCACCAGGCTCCCTATGACCCTAATTAGAATTAAGCAGCTAAGAAAATGAACGAATGAACTAATTTTTGTTTTGCTTGTCTGTCAATCAAGCTCCACTGAATCATTTGAACATCCAACATTGCCTGCTAAAGCTGATGTTATTAATAAACACCTGCTAGCCAATCAAATTTAAGAACATAGAAGCAATCAGGTATGAAACAATACTTTGCAGATATGAATCTACATTTCATTGTTCTATTTTAGGAAATGATCACTTACACTCCATGTCATCTTGATCAAGATGAGCTTGTATAATTATGAACAGTTGAGTCTTCTATTATCGAGTGGCTCACATCCTCTCTGATACAGAAAGACTAATGTATCAGATGTCAGGGCTGTATTTGGACGTTTCCATTATGTGGACCTTTTTAATGTGCACGCCAACCACAGATAGCCTTATACAACCATATTCAAATGCATTTGATAAGTAGATATCAGACAGCCTTATAGTCATATCATTAAAATCTTGTCAAAATATTGTTTATTTTATAATGTACATAGCCTATACAATATGGTTGTATGAACTTGATATGAAAGAAAAATTTTCACACTTGTTGAGGAAATACAGATAAAATACAGCAATTCATAAAGTGAAGAGCATTTAGGCATTCGGGTATGGTCATGTGGTATGGCCTTCAAAAGTCAGGTGACTATAGGCAAGGATGCAGACAAGTATAATGGAAATCCGGTTGTATTTAAATATACTGATAATAAAAAAGAAAGAAAAAAAAGAAAAAAATTGCTCATATGTTACATTCAGTTATGCCATAAAAACGTAATCCATATTTTGTAATTTGTAGAATTATTCCTGTTATACTGCTATTATAAAATTAATCGTATATTATCCGCAATCTGATGAGCAGTATAACTGTGTGTGTGATTTTGTTTAGGGTGGACAATGTATGATACGGTATTCGGGTTTTGTGGTTTAAAGTGGAACAATAGAAAAATGTTGGTTCTATAACACCGAGTGAATTGGATTCCCAATAACCTTAGATTGTCTCAGAGAGCAAAGACTGGCAGTACAATTTCTCTCCTGTCAATCACAGTGACACTGGTCAGTCATTGGTATCTGTGAGTTTATGAATTTGGAACAGCATAGCAAATGTCTTATGGAAGACGTGTGTAATTCAGCATGAGCAGCCGTTTGAAACGCTGTATGAGGCTGACTTCAGATGGATGGGAACTGGTAGATAAATGGGGAAAGGTTTGTTAAAAGTGGAGATTTTATCATTATGCTCACTGGAAATTAGACTTCATCAAGCTCTCAGTTCAAGGCAAGTCTGAAAAAATATGCAGAATGTCAATTCCCCCTCCCCTATATTCATGTCCAAAAGATGAAAACAGACATTTTGTGTTTTATATCCCAGTGTGGATTTATTCGGTAGATGTGAAGTGGTTTGATGACGATAATTAACTGTCATTCTTTATGAAGACACATCTTTCGTGCAGTTATAGTAGATTTGCGCCTATTTAGATTCACTATGACACCACTGGAGAAATCCTTTTCTCTTTAGATTTCCTCCTTGTCCCCTCCCCTCCTATAATTAAGCTGAAGTTTCAGCGAGACAATGACATGGCTACTACCACGGGGTAAACATGATGAAGCCAAGTGCCATGCTCCATGTGCCAGCTCCCTATTATTTATAACTGTGAGACAAACAAAACAAAAATAAAGGGGGGGGGGCAGTGGTGGCCTGGTGGTTAAAGGTGCTTGATCGCTGATACTAAGGTTGGGGGTTCGAGTCCCACTCTCCACAAGGTTGTCACTGGTCCCCCAGTGCAGCTAACTGGGTTATCAAAGGTGGGCCATGTCTCTCACTGTCTATGGTGAGAGGTTTATGTAAAAGAACCATTGCTGACTTTCATAAAGAGTAGGCTGCAAAGCTGGCAGCGTGTTTCTGCCCCTTGCTGAGGGTTGTGTCAGGAAGGGCATCCGACGTAAAAACCTATGCCAAATCAAACATGCCAATCACAGATTCGCTGTGATGACCCCTGAGAAAAAGGGAACAGCCGAAAGGAAAAGAAGATAAACAAAAATACAAGGAACCATGCTGGCACCCCCCCCCCCCCCCCCCACATGCATGTTGCCATATTCTGATTGGTCAATTACAGCATTCTATGGTCTGTTAGTTCTTTCAACAGACCGTTGCTATGGGACAGTTTTTGCTTCTGTTAATGATGAGACAGTTTATTTTAGCAATAATGACTGTTTCACATTTGTCCTTTACTTCATGGTTATATTAATGCCATGTTAATTCAGATTTGACTTATATTTGCATACGTTCATAAATGTAATTAAAAAATTCTGGTCTACCTTAAAATACAGTACAACATAAGTGGCTAGATAGATACAGGCTACTCACTGGAAGAGTCACATACTGTATGTGTGCATAAAGAATATATTTAAATACATAAGAAAACCCAGAATGAATAGATACGCCTTCGAACACCTAACCCAGGGATCACCAACGTGGTGCCCGTGGGCACCAGGTAGCCCGCAAGGACAATATAAGTTGCCCACGGACTTCTTCACTGCTATTTTTAGGACAGGCCCACGGCGCCATGGCGCCACTCTCCATTGAGCTGCGTGTAATTTTTTTAAATATATTTTTATATCAAATCAAGATCTTCACATAGATGAATATTATTAATTATTAATAATAACATATAATTAAAGGTAAGTTGAGCAAAATTGTAATTTCAGAGGTGTGTATCGACCTGGTATCCCTTCGTATTAATTGGTACCCAAGAAGTAGCTCTCAGTTTCAAAAGGGTTGGTGACCCCTGACCTAACCTATAACCAGTGTCTTGCCTTGTTTATGATAATTTTTTTATTATTACAACATTTTTAAAAAAAGATGTTTTAGATCCTTTTGTAATCAGCCTCACTGGCTTGCTGCTGAATTAGTAAAACCATTTGGTCCAGGCCATGCTCCTTTGTCCTTATTTTTTCTGTAAGTAAATAGTTTGGGGGGGGGGGGGGGGGGAGTATGTTATAATTATAATTATACATTTTATATTGAAAAAAATCCCTGGCACAGAAGCTATTGTGTGAAGTTTGCATGTTCTTAGATGCATACATGGGTTTCCTTCCACAGTCCAAATACATGCACATCGGGTTAATTGACTATTCCAAATTACCCCTAGGAATGGGTGTGACTGTGAGTGGTTCTTGTTGGCCCTGTGATGGGCTGGTGAGATGTTCATGGTGTACACTGCCTTTGCCCAGTGTCAGATTTTAATGAATAAATTGCCTAATCAAGCCATCTAAAAAGATACATTTTGAAAGAAAACCTTGTCCATTATATTAAACTACTACAATAAATCACTGTAATTTTCTTTAGAAAAAATAGTTTTTGCCAGGATAATTTAATAATTACATCACTTGGATAAAAACAGACATTGTTGATGCCAAAAAAAGGGTCATCAATTTCACTTTGGGCACTTTCCACAGTTCACAGTACAAAAATACACACAAAATCGGTAGAGACAACAAAAGTGGGTGATGATATTACTGTCATGTTTCCTTTCAGATGCGTTGTGTAATATGAAAGTGCGCGTGAGGGGTTACACATGACCCATTTCGGATGTCAGGTCTGGCTATTCCTCTGCTGCATTAGGGATGTATGCACATCACCATTCTGACGGACTTTTCACACTGACAAGAAAAACCTGTGAGCTCCCACCTCCTAATAATTTCAATACATCTGTTGTGACTGTGGCAGCTGGGGGTGAATAAGAAATGACCTCGGTTGACAGACTGAATCCTTTTGTCCTATAGTGGTCCACCATCTTTAAAAAAAGAATAAGAGACCATTGCTTTCTGCAGCAGCCCTGTGGTGTTTGATCTCATGAGATGAAGGGTCTGGACCCTTGTTTGAGTAAACAACAGTAGCTATCTAAGAGCGACCCACTTCAGCTAGAAAAAGGAGCATATATTACCACCGCTCCCTGCTATCCTTTTACCCAAACGCCCCAGAAAGCCATGTTTAATTAGCTGATTTGATTTCTCCAGTTAATTTTCTTCAGCTAATTCCATCATCAACCACAATGCAAATGAATTACCTTCATGCAATGTTAATGATTGTGTGCCAACCTCTGGGAACAGATAAACAAATCTAAGCTTACTGTGATTAAATTGTTCAATTTGTTAGATACTTTTGAAATAACACGAAGCACAAAAGCAGCCATTAAAATGACAAAAAGGCAGTAAAGTGAGAGGTTTGTTCAATCAGATGTTGTACACGTTTATGGACAAAACATTTCGACTCTTGAAGCTTACACTCTTCTTGACTTCTGTTACAACCCGGTCTAGGTAGAGCCGTAGCATACGGGTAAACAAAACAAACAAACAAACAAAAAAAATCACAACTGCTGTTCCGCTGAGTTCTCTTCTTTATTTATATTGGTTTTCGTGGCCATTCCTTCAGAAGCTGGCCAGGCAAAAATAATAAACAAAACCCATCTAGCTTTAAATGAGCAATCTGTCTTCCCTATGCGGGGGGAAACAATCAAACGAACAAACAAACAAACAAACAAACAAACAAAAAACCCCACAATGGCTTCCCTCACTTCCTAGCTAATTTGAAAACCAGGAGGAAAGGTGGGGAAAATAAATGGCACAGGCTTCCTACTAACCAAGGGGTTGTTAGAACACACACACACACACACACACACACACACCTCTACCAATTTGTCACATCTATTCTTTGTAATATTTGCTCTCTAAGAATTGTTCAAGCACAGTGAAATTGGATGTTGTTGTTGGTTGACTGCAATTTTCAAGTTATTGTGTCAAGTTTTCAAGGATTTAAATGTGGGCTCTGATTGGACCATATGGGCCAGTGGTGTACAGTGGTTAGGGTGCTGCACTCATGATCCGGAGTTTGTGTGTTCAAATCCCAGTTAGACCCTTATTGTGCTAAGACCCCTGGGCAAGGTCTTAACCACAAGTGTGCCTCTGTTCACCCAGCAGTATAAATGGGTATCAGTAAACAATACTGGGAAGGTAACCTGCAATGGACTAGCGTCACATCCAGGAGGAGTTTGACTCCTAGTCGCTTCACGCTATGGAAACTGGGGATAAGCACCGGCCTGATGAGCCACTATGGCTCCGGTGTAAAAAGCTCAAAGGCCTTTTTCTTTTTTCCTGATTGGATCATGGGGTCAGTGGCGTAGTGGTCAGGGTGCCGGGCTCATATTCAAGAGATTGTGAGTTTGAATCCCCATGCTAAGGCTCTGGGCAAGGTTTTAACTACAAATATGCCTCAGCAGTATCAGTAAAAATACTGGGAAGGTATACTAACGTCCCACCCAGAAGTTGAACTCCTTTCCACTTCACACTAAACCGAGGAAAAGCCGGCCTTATGAGCCAGTAGACTTGGGTGTAAAATCCGACATTCATTCATTTTCAAGCCAATTAATCCTAATTAGGGTCGCGGGGAGGTTGGTGCCCATTTCAGCTAACTCCAGGTGAGGGCAGGGTACACCCTGGATAGCTCACCAGGCTACCGTAGAGCCAACACTAACACCAATTAGCCTGTTTTTGTGCATGTTTTTGGACCATGGTAAGAAACCGGAGTACTTGGAGGAAGCAAGCAAGCATGGGGAGAACATGCAAACTTCACACAGAAATATTCAAGCTGGGAATCGAACCCAGGCTGTCTTGCTGTGAGGCGGACGTGCTAACCACTATGCCACCGCCAACAGACTTCTGAAGCACAATTTCCTCCATGATTAATAAAGTGTTTTGTTTGGGCCACACTAGAATATTCAACTTTTTCGCCTTCAGTTATTGTGTGGTCAACTTCAGGTCACGTTGGAAGGTCAACCTTCTTCCCATTAACAACTTTTTTGTTTTCCTCAGGATTTTGATGGTAATTTACGCCGCCTATTTTTCCTTCTAGTTTAACTAATGCTCTACACATTGCTGTGGATAAATACTTTACCCCACAATTGATGCAACCACTGCCATGCTTTACTGTAGGTATGATTTTCTTTGGATGGGTAAGCTGTACTGGGTTTTCACCTACCAGGTATATGTTTTGATGTTGAGGCCAAATAGTATGAGTTTGGTTTCATCTGACCATAACATCATGTTCAATTTGGACTCTGAATCTTCAGGGTGCATTCTGGCCAAGCTTACAAGAGACTAGGCATACAAAGGCCATTGCTTGTTAAAAATCCTTCATTGGCTTGAAAGCTGGCAAAGAACTGTTGGGATCCTCTCTGAATAGTTTCCTCCTTACTCTTTCATACCAGTTTGGAGGGATGGTATAATGTAGGAGTCTTCTAGTCATACCAAACACTTTCTGTTTCTTGATTATAGATTTACAGTACTGTGATCCAAGGAATTGACAAAGCCTTTGAATTTTTTTTATATCAATTTCCTGACCAGTGCCTGACAACTTTATCCCTGAGTTTCTGTGAAAGCTTTGCCATGCATAGATGTTTGTTTGATTTCAGTCACACTTCCAAGCTGAACTAAACAGAATGCTTACATTTTACCAGAAGTGGAGGCCAATTAGTTTGATGTGCAAATGAAGAGGGAAATTGAATGAATGACTTCACTAGTATTTTTAAGAATTAATTATTCTTTAACAATTCTCAGTGATTTTTATTTTCTGAATCATTATTTTATCTTTCACTTGGCTGTTTTAGTTGCATTGTGTAAATATAGCGGAAAACATTCATAGATTAACAGTGTGTAAATCAATTACTAGTAGTATGTTTGACCTCATGTTTCCTTTGTGTTTTCTTATCCAGGTTAAACAGTATTTGTTTTTTCACATGAGGAAGCACATGACATGCAGATGCTCCCCCAGTTACGAACATTTGTTTTACGAACATCCGGAGATACGAACATCTGGTCCGAGGTCAAGAGTGAAGGTGAAAGTGCAGAACAAGTAGTACCAGAAATGGAATAAAATCTATAGAAAGATATATCATAAATATAAGTATGAAATATGATTAAACATTATCCTGAAGTACACTTAACACTAGGCTCCGGCAAAGGGGTGTGGCTGAGACGTGCTTTACACCGGAGGTCCGGGAAGAGAAGCAGAATACATTTCTGAACTCCTGCCAAAAGTTTCAAAGAAGAAACAAATTGACTCCAGTATTATAATGAACTGGATAAGACTGAAACGCTCTGTAAATCTGATCAGATCCGCTGTTCTGTGCTTGAGAGGAACCAAGAGTTTAAACATGGGACATAATGGTATTGATAATGTGATGATTATGTAGAGAGAGAGAGCGAGAGAGAGAGAGAGAGAGAGAGAGAGAGGTTAAAAGTTTTCTAAGTATTTAATTTCATGTCCCCAACTTAGTATGAACTTTCCACCTGTGAAGCCGGTAATGTGTCCTTGTACCGTTCCAGCGACGCGCAGCCTGAAGCGTACGCGTGGCCGCCGCGCACCTCCAGATCCTACAGAGATAACTTCATTATCTGGGACTGGGACCGGGACCGGTGAGTTAAATGGTGTGCCTTGGCGATGCTGAGTGGTTTTGATGTGCAGGATGATGTTTACTGCGGTGTCACGGGAGGAATGGTGTCATTAACAATGATTTGTGATGGTCATGATTTAACCATAAAGACTTTAAAGCTTCAGGCGCGCGGGCAGCGGGTTGAGTCGAGTCGGGTCAACGTGGGGTTGAGTGAGACACAAACCATGACTCATATTGGGAAATGGTTGACAAATAATCCACCAATCAAACAGAATTATGTAGGAAGCATTACACACACTTCAGGTAAATAAATCAGATTATCTTCATGTCGAAGTTTGATTATAGTTCTCCGGTGCTCCTTACAAGGCCAACCGGAAGCTGATCAGTTCAATTGTCCAGTGTTGCCTATGTGTTTGTGTGAGAGAGAGAGAGGGGGGATATGCTTTCAATTAGTTTGAGCTCAAGAGCATCATTACACCGTGTTGCCAGTTATGTAATAACTCAGAGAGAGGGTGAGAGAGAGAGAGAGAGAGAGAGAGAGAGAGAGAGAGAGAGAGAGATTGTATACAGTATAAACTTGTATAGGTTACTTATACAAGGTTTAAACATACATTTCCCTCTAAAGAATGCCCTGTAACAACTTACAAACAAATTTATCTAACGAACGGCCATCTGGAACCTAACTCGTTCGTATGCTGGGGAGCACCTGTACATGTTAATATTTAGTGAGGCCCGTCGAGAAGAAGCCAACAAGAATTAAATTATAAAGGATTGTGGCAACAGTCAGTAGGTGCATTAATAAAGTTTGATGCTCATCGAGAAACGTACTCACTTAAGAGTAAAGATGAAGAAAAAATAAAGCTGTCCTGAAGTGAATAGATATAGAGAAGACGGGACTCAGCGAAACAATCTGTATGCTATAAAGCAGTGAGATTTTCTATTAAGTTGACAAGGTGAACTTCTATGGTATTGCAAATCTGAGAAATACCAATGTTGGTGAATTTGTGACTCTGATTCGCTAGAAGTTGTTGACCACACACACACACACACACACACACACACACACACACACACACACACACACACACACACACTCCATCTACTACACAAATACCAGCATGAGCTGCTGTAATAAACAATAACATTAAAATGAGTGTAATTAAATAAATAGATCAAATTTTGCATACATACGATACATACATATTTTATTGCACTCATTTTAATATGTTGCTTCTTACAGCAGCTTGCAATAGGCTGCAAAGCCATCAGTGTGTTTCTGTCTCTTGCTAAACGGATTATGTCAGGAAGGGCATCTGACGTAAAAAGAAACTTTTGTCAAATCAAATGTGTGAATCAGATAATTCGCTGTGGCGACCCCTGAAAAGGGGAAAAGCCGAAAGGAAAAGAAGTTTCTTACAACAGCTCATGATATGCAGATGGAATATATAATCTGAGAATATGAACAAGAATATCAAATAAATCTGCAGGGTCAGCGCTTCATAAAAGGTAGAGGTAGCAGATGCAGTCGGCCCCCTACTTATGAAGAAGCCTGGGTACGAAATCCCCGGGTTACGAAGATCGTTTTCCTAAGGTTCCGTCCCCAGGATACGAAAACAACCCCTCTTACGAAAAGAAATTCAAAATTCAAACGTGCCAATCAAAATTTCACACGATGTGCGAGTTGCTCTCTAATTGGCTGTCTCTCAACATCCCGCCCCGCTGGCCTCCCATTGGCTAGGAGGGATGACGCAGAGCCAGAAAGAGACCTTAAAGCAGAAATACAGTGAGGACCTCTGATCTTTTAAAAGGTACTGTAATTCCGTGAGAGATAGAGAGAAGGAAGCTTAACTCTTTAGTTTTTAGTTTAGTTTTTTAAGTTGTTTGATTCAGTAAATGTTTAATAAATGTGGGTGCATTTGAGCTCATCTGGAATTCCAATCCCTCAAGGAATCAAGTTAAAGTTGAGTTTGGACCTTCAATATGTCAAGCAGGGAATGCGCTTTGAATTCCACGTCTTGTGGGCGTGGCCCACAGTGCGTGCGAGAGAGAGAGAGAGAGATGTGTGTGTGTTAATAAAAATGTTTAATAATGGTTTAATTAATAAATATGTTAATAAAATGGTTAATATGTTAATAAAATGTTTAAATGGTTTGATAAATAGTTTTCTTTTACTTTTATCACATATTTCATACAAAATTGGTGTACTTTTATCATTTTTAAAGGGTTTATGGGGTTTATCCAGTCCAAAGACTGGAGCCTTGGAACGAATTAGGCGTTTAACATGTAAAATGCAACAAAAAAGGTTCTGGAACGGATTAATTTCGTAGGTAGGGGGCCGACTGTGCACTTGAGTTTTCTAACAAGAAGAGCATGCTGAAGAGCATTTTGGTTTGCATGACGTGACACCCTTTTTCCAAGTTATTGTTAAAAGGAGAGGTTGGTGGGTTATAGGTACCAGAAAACTTGCATTAGGTAATAATTAAAGACTTTATTTTATGAACATTCTGCAGTATTTAATGGAAATAACAAAAAGATTTATCATAAACATAGCAATAGAATCACCGGCAGAATTACTTTGGTAGAAGAAAAGCAAAATACTTCAGAATTTCCTTCTATTGAAAAAAAAAAATTTATTTGGTGACAATGAGATGCTGTCTCATACCACCTTGCTTAGGAACAAACACCCCTTTATTACTTAATGATCTCTCCCGAGTGTATTCATGCATCACATGAGCATTACCGCAGGATCCCTGCATGTTTTAATCCTCCAAGTTTGTTATTGCAATTCTGTCACCGAGGTCATTTGAAAGTCACTTCAAAGAAGAGAATCTGATAAAAAGTATTATTATTTTTCCATGGATTACCCGTGTTCAGAAAGAGAGATCAAAACAAACCTTGCAATTCTGATTAAAGCAACTTTTTTGAGAAACAGGAGATTAAAAAGTGTCGATGATTAAAAATTTGCATAAATAGCTGAAGAATAGAATGCCTCTCATCAAAGCTGAAAATGTTTTAATGACTGAAACCTGTGATCTGTTATAAAATGATTGTGTGAAACAGAGGTTTTAACACGTTGCCTCGCTGCCAGCATTAACATCCCTCCAAACTGACACATGCATGTAGACTCACACAGATGGAAGACATTGCTTCATGCCAAGAGGCACACACATGAGACAATTTTGCCTTGATTTGCAAATTAGTATGCAAATCCCAAACCATAGTGTCGTGTAGCTTGCAGGAAAATCCTCTGCCAGTTTTAATTTATTAAAAAAATTACTTTCACATATAGGATTTTAAGTCTGACAAATTTATGTTGTGTAAAATTGTAAATGTCCTTGTTGTCATACCGTAGTCAATTTTTTTCCTTTTGCTGTCTTAAGCATTTACCTCCATATCTACTCGCACCTGCCTGGTGACACACACATCTTAGAGACAATGTGCAAATACTGAGCTACAAGGCAGACGCACAACTTCACTTCATCTTCTTGCTTTTGGGCTTCTTGTTCTTCCCCCCTGGTTTTGATGTTTCATCCTGTGAAAGAAAAAAGAGAAATGCTTAGAGTACACGGTACAGTATATGAAAAGAAATGAAAGCTGAAATCCACTGATTTCAAACACGAAGCATGAGTAGTACAATAACTTGGCATGAACATGACAGACAGTAATAAACCCATATTTCTTTCTTTCTCGCAGTGCTGATCTTTCATACACTGAAGCTCCACAACACTCATGTGATAAAACTGACGTCACAGAGTCTGGATGTTAGATACTCAAATCAGTGGAGGATTTTTTTGAGATAAAGCGGAGGAAATCATTATTTTATCCCCTGTTGATTTTGAACTTCAAATATTTACAAAGAAAAGAAGAAAGGTCAACTTATATGGCAGGTTAATTTCAACACAAAGAAAAAAAACATATCCAGACGCAATAAGCCCCCCCAAATGTTTTTTATCTATGTCTAATTACCGCCCATGTGTACTGGGAGCAAAATGATAGATCAAACTTACCAATTTTATTCGATCAGTCACCGCAACGGTAAAATGAGGCGTTCACTGCATGTAAAAGTGAGTTTACACGGTATTTTAAGACCCCCTGCCACTGGGAATGTCTATAATGTTCATCAGGAACAACACATTTGATTGTTCCACCGTGCTTTAAATAACAGGAAAATATTTAGCTGTGTTCGCTTGGTAAATGTCCAACAACCGATGAATCATTAAAAAGTGCTACAGCAAAACTATGGAATGCTCTGAATGAATTGAGCAATGAGCCAGATATGGACCTATCAGATAGTGATGACGAGTATTTTTCACCCGATTCTCCTGCTCACTAACTTCCTAAATTTAAAGACGTTACAGACCATGTGCTTTCGTTTATGTTCGTGTTGATTGGTTCAACGTGCCATGTGCTAAAGCTGACATTCGTGTTGATTGGCTCATTTTACTTGGGAAAATGTTTAAATGAAATGTTTAAAGGAACACCACAGGGAGGGAAAAGTAAGGGAAGGAATTTTTTTTTTTTTTTTAATATATGCTGTTTTCTGTTTATTTTCAGCTTTCATGTAAGAAGTTTGGTTGATACCACAAAATGAATAACACAAATACCAGTAAAACTATTTTATTGTTCCGTTATCATTCATATTTTCCACCTCGATGGTTATAAGCACTTACCAGTACACTCCGCTGGTCATATTTTAATAAGCGCCCACCCGTTCCAATTTTTTAAGTGTCCTGGGCGCTTATCACGTCGAATACGGTATAAAAACCACAGGAAACACACTATATAGAGGTTATAAATTTATTTGCATGTGATTGAGTGAAATAATTATTTGATCCCTATTCAAAACATGACATAGAACTAGGTAGAAAAACCCTTGTTGGGAAGCACATACTAGTCCTTCTCAAAAAATTAGCATATTGTGATAAAGTTCATTATTTTCTGTAATGTACTGATAAATATTAGACTTTCATATATTTTAGATTCATTACACACAACTGAAGTAGTTCAAGCCTTTTATTGTTTTAATATTGATGATTTTGGCAAAAAAGAAAAAACAAAAATCCCTATCTCAAAAAATTAGCATATTTCATCCGACCAATTAAAAAAAGTGTTTTTTAATACAAAAAAGTCAACCTTCAAATAAATATGTTCAGTTATGCACTCAATACTTGGTCGGGATCCTTTTGCAGAAATGACTGCTTCAGTGCGGCGTGGCATGGAGGCAATCAGCCTGTGGCACTGCTGAGGTGTTACGGAGGCCCAGGATGCTTCGATAGCGGCCTTAAGCTCATCCACAGTGTTGGGTCTGGTGTCTCTCAACTTTCTCTTCACAATATCCCACAGATTCTCTGTGGGGTTCAGGTCAAGAGTTGAACACAGTAATACCATGGTCATAAACCATTTCCCAGTGGTTTTGGCACTGTGAGCAGGTGCCAGGTCGTGCTGAAAAATGAAATCTTCATCTCCATAAAGCTTTTCAGCAGATGGAAGCATGAAGTGCTCAAAAATCTCCTAATAGCGAGCTGCATTGACCCTGCCCTTGATAAAACACAGTGGACCAACACCAGCAGCTGACATGGCACCCCAGACCATCACTGACTGTGGGTACTTGACACTGGACTTCAGGCATTTTGGCATTTCCTTCTCCCCAGTCTTCCTCCAGACTCTGGCACCTTGATTTCCGAATGACATGCAAAATTTGCTTTCATCCGAAAAAAGTACTTTGGACCACTGAGCAACAGTCCAGTGCTGCTTCTCTGTAGCCCAGGTCAGGCGCTTCTGCCGCTGTTTCTGATTCAAAAGTGGCTTGACCTGGGGAATGCGGCACCTGTAGCCCAGTCCACTGCTTCCACAGGTCCCCCAAGGTCTGGAATCGGCCCTTCTCCACAATCTTCCTCAGGGTCCGGTCACCTCTTCTGGTTGTGCAGCGTTTTCTGCCACACTTTTTCCTTCCCACAGACGTCCCACTGAGGTGCCTTGATACAGCACTCTGGGAACAGCCTATTCGCTCAGAGATTTCTTTCTGTGTCTTACCCTCTTGCTTGAGGGTGTCAATGATGGCCTTCTGGACAGCAGTCAGGTCGGCAGTCTTACCCATGATTGCGGTTTTGAGTAATGAACCAGGCTGGGAGTTTTTAAAAGCCTCAGGAATCTTTTGCAGGTGTTTAGAGTTAATTGGTTGATTCAGATGATTAGGTTAATAGCTCGTTTAGACTACCTGAACATCATATGCTAATTTTTTGAGATTGGAATTTTGGGTTTTCATGAGCTGTATGCCAAAATCATCAGTATTAAAACAATAAAAGACCTGAAATATTTCAGTTGGTGTGCAATCAATCTAAAATATATGAAAGTTTAATTTTTATCAGTATATTACAGAAAATAATGAACTTTATCAAAATATGCTAATTTTTTGCGAAGGGCTAGTAGCTAAAACATTTCGTGCAGCTGGTCTGATTTGCATACATCTCACGTGGCATCTTGGTCCACTCTTCACTGATTCTCTCAAAATCCTTAAGGTTTTGAGGCTGCCATTTGACAACTCAAAGCATTGACTCCTTCCAAAGATTTTCTTTAGGACTAAAGTCTGGAGACTGAGATATTAATTTATTTACAACTGAGCAAACTTACATATGAGCAAATCTTCAAATAAATATTTTCCGCATTTTAACATATTTTAGTACAAACTACACAGGAATCGAATAATCTGATTGATGTGCTGTCTTGATAAATTATTATTAATTAACGATCAATTGATTAATACAACTGATTAAATTAATATAATGATATATAATATATAATGATATAATTGATTATATTAATTAATGATTAATAAATTATTAATTGATACATTATTATTCAATAATGTCAGCAAGAAGGTCTATGTTTAACAATTGCATATCTACAAAATGTACACAATGCTGTAGTCAGAAGTGCAAAGATGGCACAACATTTTCTCTTTTCTTTTTAGACTAATGAAGACCCACTCAATTTTATCAGTAGTCTGTGTTCAAAGAAGGTCTGACTTAACTGTTAAGCAGACTTCTATCCTATTTGAGAGAATGAGTCATGCATTTAATTTGCACCATGGGACATAAACACTACTTAGCATTTGTGCATATCATAGGAAGAACACTTCCTGTGTACATATGGACCAAAACATGCATGCTAACAGTCATTAACATCATCAGTCATCATAATCATCAGTCAGGGTATTGATAATTAATATGTGACAACACTATCACTACCATTAATAATCATCACTGTTATGATGATCATTTAATAAAATAATAATAATAATAATAATAATAATAATAATAATAATAACTACAAATATGATTATTGTTGCTATTATTATCATTATTATTATCATCATTATTATTTTGGAGTACTCAATTTGTGCCCATTGAAGCAGGTGCAAATGAGACAAACAAGGCACTAGTATCCATTTATGTTCCTTTGTAAACAGGCAAAGATTGACACTTAATGGGTGACATCTTACCCAGGGATCTAAGCACAATTGGGGATCTAACAGGGATTTGAGCCTCCAACCTTTTATGAGTCCATCTATTTTCATGATCATCATCATCATGGAAACAGTAACAACAATGTAAAAACAACAATAATAGTTTGCCTGATTCTGCATGCGTTCTCAGATCACTAGTACTTTCAATAATGACTGATTCTCTGTGAGCCAACTGCAATTACTACAATCACATATACAAAAAAAAGTTTGTATTATCATCCCTTTGTGTCGGAATGTGAAGGCAAAATGTACCCACAATGATAATGCTTCTATAAAAAGAATCTGCCATGTCATAATCAAATGGTTGGTGGGTACAACAAAAAATCAAATCAAACACTGCATAATCATTGGCACAGCCCAGCATAAATACGACAGCAGTACACAACAGCAGAACCTGGTTGGCTGGATATAATCAAAACCCGAACCCTGTTCCACATTTTCTGTATTTTCTTGTTTCAGTAACAAGCAGCTCACATAGATATTAGAAAGCTCTCATGCTTGTTTTTGTAATGGAAAAAATGGGATTTGGGGATCCGCTACACTTCAGGAATAAATCTAGGTTAAATTTTGCTGAAAGTGGTTGAAATATGTGTAGTCAAAACATACATATTCGCCCTCCAGCTTTAAAGTACCAAATGCCAACAAATCTTTTCATCCATTTTACACCTACTTTCTTTGAAGCAAACCCCAAACAATAATTTTCAGATGGAAGCTTTAAAAAAAAACGTGTAAAATTATCACGACAAATGTACTGATATTCACAGTTCCCACTTGAAGTACTGAAATAGCAAGGCCGATTCTTTTGTTTTTGCTATGCACGGAAGACATTTACAAAATATCAAGCCTTTTTCATCAGGCCAGATAGCAGAACATCTGCTGTGAAATAAAATCTTAAAGAACCCAAAAATTTACCGCTGGATCCTCCAACTGTTGCTGTGAAAGTGCATACATCTAAACTGAAAAAAATATTGGACAAATTTAACCTGCTTGAGAGGTGTGCCAGAAAAAGTTTTTGCTGACCAACAACAATATTAGAGCAAGACTTCCATTTAACAATTTGGAATGATGTGCTCTGGACGGACAAATCAAACACAGCCAAAGTTATAACTGTGAAACATGATGAAGAAAATGTTCAATCATTGATTCTACTATGAATTCTGCATCATTTCAAAGAGTGGATGATGATAACCTGAGGCCATCTGTCTGAAAGTCAAACTAAAGATTTAACAGTCCACTAGAAAATCCCATGAGCAAATCTACCACGGAATGGCTGAAAAAGAAAAAAAGGTTGGACAAACAGAAAACTTGATGTGTAACATCTGTGCTGAATCCTGGGTAATTGATACATATATTCATGCACTTGCAGAAGATACCTCTGACAAGAAAGAGAGAATTGAGAACACAGATTAGAGTGCCTGCTGGTATGTGTGTGTGTGTGTGTGTGTGTGTGTGTGTGTTTGTGTGTTGGTGAATGCACCTCAGAGTAAGATGGCAAAGCAATAAAGACACTGAAATGCTTATTGGATCATTCAGAAATGGCCTCAGTAATTTTCATTGATGATGCAACCCATTTCATGATAGCAAATAAATTCAAATCGTTACATAAATATTACACCCCACCCCACCGAACCCCTTACCCCCAACAATAGACATGCTATTTAATTGATTCAAACCAAATGAGCATGCATTTAACCAGTGCTTCTCAAATAGTGGGGCACTGTATGATACCGGGGGTGGGTGGGGGTGTTAATGACCCTGGGGAACATGCTTTTCTGGAATTGTGTATGAGAATTAAGTGTAATTGCATTCCACTCCCCTAGTTGGCAGTGGCGCTCTCATTGTCACGCTACGGTGTAGCGGTTTTTCACACGAGCAAATGATATAACCTGCAGTAAACAACCCCTCAAGAAACAATACGGAAAAATTTCTAACAGGAACGAAGAGAAAGGTGGAGAGAGACGGAAATATTAAGACATAAATAAGTTGAATGAGTTTAAATAAGGACTTTTTTTTTTTTTTTTTTTTTTAATTTCAGGTACATTTGGTGCACTTTAAATCTTTTCAATTACAGATTAAAAAACATGTTAATGAAGTTTTTCTTACTTGTAAGTTGAACTATATTTCTTTCTTTTTTGTTTTTAATGTTAGTAAAGCTACAATGTTATGCAGAGGTGTACTAATAACAATTTTATAGACAAATAATACTATTTATAGTCACTTGCATGCTAGGGGGGGTGAAATGTTTTTCTTCCTGGGGGGGCGCCACAGAAAATAATTGAGAAGCACCGATTTTAACTCCAAAAATAAACAACTGAACAAAGCTGTTGGTAGAAGCCTAGAAAAGTACAACAAAATAAGAATGCAGCAGTACAGTTCTCAGAACACAGAAGTGATGTAAGAGTGGGATGGAGTAAATGAGAGTAGATGGGGCTGAGTCAGCTGAGGGTGACCACTGAACAGGGGACCAACATAATCCAAAAAGGAAGAAAATTATATGGTCAGCATCAGAGAACGACAGTAGCGGGAAGGGCTGTCCAACATTTCAGAGAAGAAATTATAGTGTTTTCTTTTATTAATGTAGTTTTCAAATGAGAGAGTAGAGTCCAGGAGGAAACCCAAGTATTTGTCATCATCCAGGGTGTACTCTGCCCTCGACCGGAGTCGGCTGGGATGGGCGCCAGCCTCCTCACGACCCTAATCAGGATTAAGCGGTTACGGAAATTGAATGAATGAGTTGTGATCTTTGTGTTACTGATGGTGAGATAAAGGTTTTTGGGATGCGTGACCTAAAACTGATGAGAAAAACCTCTTTTTTTCGAGCCTACTACAGTACTGTATACAGGTTTTCATGATTAATAGATAGTTATGAAGTATTGAGTATTGTCAGTGCAGGAGTGATGTCTGGTTTTGTACAGATGTAGATGTGAGTATCATTTGCATACCAATGATGCCTGAGACCATGAGAACAGATGATGTGGCCAAGGGGGAGCAATGAGATGGTTGGTGAATTGCTGGGACTGGACACCAGCACAAGGTGAGCGATACAAGGTGCCAATTTTCTTTTAATTTTTAGCATTAATCACTAAGCCAGGAGTTTGGTGTTGAGAATGAGCAGCTAACTATGTGAGTCGAGGCACTCACAGTTAATATTAACCTGTTTCCTTTAGCCTATG
>CM045737.1:36747347-36887347 GCA_024760905.1 Plotosus lineatus | reverse complement strand
TTATTTGTGAAAGTACTAAGAGGTCTGCTGCACTTCTTTTCTTCCTTTCGGCTGTTCCCTTCAGGGGTCGCCACAGCGAATCATCTGCCTCCATCTCACCCTATCCTCCGCATCTTCTTCTCTTACACCAACTACCTTCATGTCCTCCTTCACCACATCCATACATCTTCTCTTTGGTCTTCCTCTAGACCTTCTGCCTGGTAGTTCCAACCTCAGCATCCTACTACCAATATACTCACTAATGCCTCCTCTGTACATGTCCAAACCATCTCAATCTAGCCTCTCTGACTTTGTCTCCAAAACGTCTAACATGTGCTGTCCCTCTGATGTGCTCATTCCTGATCCTATCCATCCTCGTTACTCCCAGAGAGAACCTCAACATTTTCATCTCTGCTACCTCCAGCTCTGCCTCTTGTCTTTTCCTCAGGGCCACTGTTTCTAAACCATACAACATCGCTGGCCTCATCACCGTCTTCTACACTTTTCCTTTCATTCTTGCCGATACCCTCTTATCACACATCACACCGGACAGTTTTCTCCAACCATTCCAACTCGCCCGCACACGCTTCTTCACCTCTTTTCCACACTCTCCATTGCTTTGGATTGGTGAGCCCAAGTAGTTAAAATCCTCCACCTTCTTTATCTCTGCTCCCTGTAACCTCACTGTTCTTCTCAAGTCCTTGTCGTTCACACACATGTATTCTGTCTTACTGAGGCAAACCTTCATTCCTCTCCTTTCCGTCGCATACCTCCAGCTCTCTAGATTTTCCTGCTCTTGTTATCCACTCTCACTACAGATCACAATGTCATCTGCAAGCATCATAGTCCAAGAGGTCTACCGCACAATCTTGTGAAATATTGCTTTATTCTATCCTTATAGCTCATGATAGATTCATGATTAGTTCCTTAAAAAACCTGTATGTAGACTTCCTGGTTTTTTAAACTACAATATTATATTCTTTGTGGATGACTATGGTTTGTATGTGTGAAATGAACTCCTGCAGCATCATTAAAATGTTACACCTGAAGTGATTAATTTCAAAGACGATGCACGAACACAATTTCATTTTATGTTTTGTTGGGTACTCAACAAGCAGCACAGAATGTAAAGTATGAAATACATCATGTCGGAGTAACAAAGTTCAGGTAATTTATATCCTTCATAAGAATGTGAGAAGTGGGGCCGGTGGTGTAGTGG
The DNA here is from genome assembly GCA_024760905.1 of Plotosus lineatus. Lineage (NCBI taxonomy): Eukaryota > Metazoa > Chordata > Actinopteri > Siluriformes > Plotosidae > Plotosus > Plotosus lineatus. The sequence continues at coordinate 36,886,149 of CM045737.1, read as the reverse complement.
TTAGGGTGCTGTGCTCATGGTCAGGAGGTTGTGAGTTCGAATCCCACTGAGACCCTCACTGTGCTAAGACCCCTGGGCAAGGTCTCAACCACAAGTGTGCCTCTGTTCACCCAGCAGTATAAATGGGTACCAGTAAAAATATACTGGGAAGGTAACCTGCGATGGACTAGCGTCCCATCCAGGGGAAGTTGAACTCCTGGTCGCGTCACACTATGGAAACCGGGGATAAGCACCGGCCTGATGAGCCACGAGGCTCGGGTGTAAAAACCCATCAGACTTAAAGATAAGAATGTGAGACGGATGCTAATACTGAATAATAAACAGACGTGACCCATTAAGATTTAACAGATTTTTTTCTCTTGCTAAGTGTCACCTGCCTGTTTGATCTGTCAATCACATTTCGAAGGCTTCCTCAGGGACATGTGTGGTAAACTGCTTGAGAGGTGGGCTTCTCATTCATCTGCATAGTCTAATAAAAGACTACTGAATATTTGTTTATATGTAGATTCCTATCATTTTCTATAAACAGGGTGTGTGTGTGTGAATATAAAAAAAGGAAACCAGGTGAAAGGAGGTTCAGGCCAGGAACAGCTGTGCTTGAGGCACTCAATAGAGAAGGAGCACAGGTGTGAAATATATTGTGCTAATTTGTAGGCAGATTTGCAGCAAAGTACACTGCTGATGCTGATGTACTAAACAACAACAGGAGTGTGCTACTACAAATGAACCATATTTACATTTAAATAAAGGACTTTTGCAACACTGGAAATATTCTCATCTCACCCACAGGTTTCAGTGGTTGAGCTCCCACAAGTTGGTGTGATTGAAAGTGAAATTGGGTTTTGATTGAATTGGTACATCGATTCCACATTCTCTTTTGCAGGTCTTGGATGACTACACAGAGAGACTAAGATTAGAAAGGACTTTACAGATGAGCAATGCACCAATGAGCCAAAGAGCAATGTGTGAGGAGAGGGTTCATCACGGAGGGAGGCCCAGATATTCATTCGCTGTCTTGGAGATGTCTATGAGGTCAAGAGACATCATTATTATTATTATTATTATTATTATTATTATTATTATCATTATAATTGCAAACCTGATTGGAAATAGAGCTTGACCTGGCTCAATGCAGTTTTGTTTGCACACAAAGGCAGGTTTACAAGATTTAGTCAACATTTTAAATCACGAGTAAAACCAAATGGCTTCTTGTTAAGTCCAACTACCTGCCAAGAAATGTTTAGGTCTATACACCACAAGCTATGTAAACGGTCATATTTTTTTTTTTAACTATTTTCAACATAATGCCCTTGCAATAAAAAAATTCAGCACCTAAGAAAATTATGTCGTGAAACAATACAGGAATCCGTCGCTACTTCGTACTTCAATTCATGCTGCTTCAGTGCATTGCGGTTTTTAAAAATAAATAAATAAATAAATAAATATTCATCGAATTAAAAAAATGAGGAAATTAAGGAAGAATAGGGCGAAAAGTTAAGGAAAATGCCACAAAAAACAAGGCCAATTATGCAAAAACCCTAAACCAACACAAAACAAAAAACAACCCAAAATCTCCCATTATAGCTATTTAGATTGTTGCGTCTGTGTGTGCATGTGCATTTGCACGTGCATGTATGTGTTGTTGTCTTCTCATGCAATACCATCTGTATGTGTGTGTATTTATATTTTATTTACAAGTTATGTTATTTTTTAATGTTTAATTGTTATTATACGCATTTATAGCGTTGAATATGTATTTATTGATATTATATACACATATACATGTACATATACGTCAATGGGGGTGGAGGTTGGGGGGTGAGCCTACTTCATGGATTTCGATGGTCATGTGGGGATCTTGATCCCCATTAACTGCGTAAAGTGAAGGGTCCCTGTATTTCTCAGTATGAAGGACTACATGAACTCTTAATAAGTGGCCAATGCTAAGTGTAATCAGAGTTTTGAAGATTAATTATATATTTGTATATACACACACACACACAGACACTCTCCAACTTACATTTTAGTTAGGTTCCGGACGGCCAAACGTAAGGTGAAAAAAAAAAAAACGTAAGTTGTTACTGTATGTTCCAGTGACGTATGACGTGACGTAGGAAGTGACAGCCTTGTGAAGAGTAGGACTTGACCCCCCCAACCCCCCAACCTTAGCATCAGCAATCCAGTGCACTTTTATCACCAGGCCACCACTGCCCCATATATGGATAGATGGATACGTATTTACATATACAGAATTTCTCCATGTATATGTGTCTATATGTGTACATATAGGTATGTGCATATATGCAGTATGTAGGTAAGTGCACATGTATAGCTTGGTGTAGTTCCTTAGTTGTTTTTTGTGCACTTTCTATAATAATTACTGCTAAACAAAGAGCTGCTAAACTGATTTTCACTGTTCATGCAACAGTTGCCAAGAAATAGTTCTTTAATCATTTAATAAACTGCACATTATGAAAAATTCATCAATAGTCTTTTGTGACACATTTAAAAAAATAACACAACATGCTTCATTCTGTGAGGAATAAGTAAATCATATTCTGTTTGTCAACACTGATACTCTGATATTCTTTTCCCCTGCTCTTGAAGATATGTACTTCTTTATACCAACTTTTATTCAACACATTCTCTTCAATTTTCTAAGCCTGATAAAAATTCTGAAGGTGTGTTACACTGGACTTGCAATGAAATCATCCTCTGGTTCTGGTCCAATAAATCCATGTGCACAAAGATAAAATGGTAATTTGGCTATTCTAACTATTCACCCACATACCAAATTCCCTTCGTGCGTGTGCACACACACATGCACGCACACACACACGCGCGCGCGCACACACACACACACACACACACACACACACATGCACACACACACACACACACCTGCAGTAGATGAAGCAGTCTTCCACCAGCAGCCGTCTCTCCATCATCCTCACAATCCTGGAGAAATGTGTTTTTGTCCTCGCAGTATATCCTGTTGTAGTGTAGAGTGGACAGTGAAGAAGAAAAAAAATCCCCCAAGTTGTAAGGGTAGTTCTGAATTTGCTATTTTTGCTGTCATATAACCATTTAATATGCTGTTCAGTACTGAACAGTGGTGTTGCCTACAATATTACAGTACAATATACTAGTAGTTTCTTCTCTTCTTCACTTATCCCTTAACATCCGAGGATGTCGTTGGGGCACCTTCATGGCGAGACTTGGGCTGATTTGGCCTGGCGGAGCCCATCCCTCTCCAGGTCGTAGAAACACGCTGACGACTTTGCAGCCTACTCTTTACGAAAGTCAGCAATGGTTCTTTTACATGCCTCTCACCATAGACAGCGAGAGACATAGCCTGCCTTTGATAACCCAGTTAGTCGCACTGGGGGACAATATAGTTTAAGGTCAAATAATGATTCTGTTTTATGGTCCTTTAAATATAAGATATCCAGCTGTGAGATTGGTGAAAGTGATAAACTACAACATAATTGGATATTATTTCAATTTCACAGAGATTTGATATTTGTATACATTATTTTCTCCATAATAAGGAAAAAGCACAAAACTGTTAACAGTGGTGTGAGAGATGAAGTTACTGTTAAATTCCTGAAGACTATTTTCCAATGAGTGCTCATCTCTTATACCACAGAAACCTGCCAACAATTACTATACAGTAAAACCTCCGCTGACGAACGCTTAAGCTCATGAACTTTTTGCCTCAAGAACATTAAATTTGCGAGCATGTTGTCTCTGCTGACGAACTAGTTTTCGGCGGACGAATCAAACCACGCGGTCGAACAGCGCCACGGTGGCGGCCACGAGAAGCTGACGCACGCTCACGGCGTCACAGTTCGTCACCCCCTTTCTTTGAGTGCGGAAGTGGTTTGTGTTTGATAGACATTTTGGACCATATTGAGTGTACTTTTGCTATTATGGGACCGAAAAAGACCCCACCACAGGCGGAGATCATTGAAAAACACGAACGAGGTGTGCGTTTGTGTGACTCAGCGTCCCAGTACCAGTACACTAAGTCTACCATTGCTCCCATCCTTAAGAACAAGGAAGCTATTAAGGGTGCGTGTGTGGCTAAGGGTGTTTCCAAACAGTAGGCGTTTCCAAACTCTCCTTCCAAACAGTAAGTCCCTCCCTCCCTCCTCCTCCCACTCCATTCCATCAAGCCATCAACTACCATCACAAAGGTAAATAAAACCACTTTATTATACAGTACAGTTTATTTCTTTAATTACAATACAATAGCACATTTATTATACATAAAATAAGGTATATTTTTGTGTAGTTTTAAGGCTTATTTAGTAGAAAATTATGTTTTATGGGGACCTGGGAACGGATTATTCTCATTTTAATGGTTTCTTATGGGAAATAAATGTTCGGAAGACGAACTTTTCGCCTTACACACACTTTCTGGGAACCAATTATGTTCGTGAGCTGAGGTATCACTGTATTTTATTAATTAACTGATGGTAAATCGTATTTTTAACCCTGTTTTGAGTTAGAGTTGAAATTAACACTGTGAGACATCTGTTATAATTTACTCCAAGACAGACTGACAACAAATTAAACGTTAAAGATATTCTACTCTGAAAGCATTTCTTTATTTTACTACATGGTTCGCTTTCTCTTAGAGTGAAGGCTCACTGCAAAATTACTGCTTATCTTTATTCTGTTTTGGAGCACTTCTCGGATGCCTAAATTAACCAAAGATGAGTGCTCAGTGGATATATAATAGCGTTAAGATTGTATTGGTTGCTGTACACCTAGTGATCTATTTAAATTGTAATATAAGCACACATTACGTACTTTGTTAACATTACTTGGGTATTACTAATGCTTAAATCTGTCAGTGTTAGCAACAAATATAATGTTCTCTTCTTCTTCTTCTTTTCCTTTCGGCTTTTCCCTTCAGGGGTCGCCACAGCGAATCATCTGCCTCCATCTCACCCTATTCTTTGCATCTTCTTCGCTTACACCAACGACCTTCATGTCCTCCTTCTCAGATGTGTAAATGCAAGCATCTGGGCAGTGTATTTTTCCCCTTATGTTTTGCAAGCTGTCGTTAGTGTCAGTGTTTTTCAAATCAAATGGGTTAAGGAAAGTTATTAGTCTCCATCAGCTATTCCGTCCAATATGATGTAAGCATTGGATATAATTACCATGTCAAGACCACCTGTAGGTTAATCTCCTCCAGATGACAAGCAACCTCTCCACTACAGCCCCAAACAGTCTCAATAATTGTTTTTTGAAACCTCCAGCAGAATTTGAATATATAGAGGGATCCCTCGCTACTTCGCGCTTCAATTCATGTGCTTCAGTGCATTGCGTTGTTTTTTTTGTTTTTTTTTTAATATTCATCTGTCTGTCTGTCTTCCTTTCGGCTTTTTCCCTTTTACTTGGAAGTCGCCACAGCGAATCATCTGATTCGCACGTTTGAATTGGCAGGGGATTTTTTTACATCAGATGCCCTTCCTGTCACAACCCATTTTTTTTAGCAAGGGACAGAAACACGCTGACGGCTTTGCAGCTACTCTTTACGAATGTCAGCAATGGTTCTTTTACATGAACCTCACCATAGACAGTGAGAGACATGGCTCGCCTTTGATAACCCAGTTAGCCGCACTGGGGGGGACAGTGACAACCTTGTGGAGAGTGGGACTCGAACCCCCAACCTTTGGATCAGCGATCCAGCGCCCTATACCACCAGACCACCACTGGCCCTTTTTTACTATTCATCAAATTAAAAAAATAAAGAAATTAAGGAAGAATAGGGGAAAACGTTCAGGAAAATGCCTCAAAAACCATGCTAATTATGCAAACCCCGCCCCCCCTTAACCAACACAAAACAAAAAACAACCCAAAATCTCCCATCAAAGCTATTTACATTGTTGCGAGGTGCGCATCTGGGTGCTTGCACGCACATCTGTATGTGACATCTGTATGTGTGTATTTATATTTTATTTACATGTTATGCATTATTTTCGTTATTATTATCTTATTTAATAGTTATTATAAGCATTTATAGCATTGAATATGTATTTATTGATATTAAATACACATACTATATACATGTACGTATACGTGAGCCGGTGGGGGAATGTCCTACTTTGTGGATTTTGGTGGTCGCATGGGGATCTCGGTCCCAATTAACCGCGTAAAGTGAGGGATCCCTGTATATTAAAACACACACACAAAGCCTGTAAATTGTATCCAGACAAAGACATACCTATATGCATATATGTTGTGGGTAGCACTTGCAACTTTCTTGTTCTCATACAGTTTGTCTAGCACCCTCTGTACCTGAAATAAATCCATCAGAAAAATGTCAGATAAATCTGAGCTATTTCTCAAATGTGTTAACTTTATTCAAGCAAACCACAAGAAGGTTTAAAGCTCATGTTCTGTGTGGCTGTGAATTAAACACTTTGAAATGATCTATAGCAGCACCTTTTTGGTGACACTATGCAGACCCATACATGCTTGTTTTAATTCATACAGTCTTGTGCAGACTTTCCACTTGATCATTTTAATCCACTTAATGAATGCTATCCCACACCTCAACTGAACCCTAAACCTTTCCTCAGGAACGGAAAGGAAACCTTTTGTCTTTAAGTTAAAAAATAAATAAATAAAAAGTGTACCTGCCATACACCTACACGCTATAAGAGACTCGCCTTTTAAAAAACAATAACTGAACAATGGAGCGTGATTATTGTACTCTTAAATTATATCAACATGAAACATTACATTCAACACTGTGAAGATAAAACCGCACCACTTACATTGAGCTGCGTTTTCACATAAGTGCACTCTGCACACTGTTAAGCAGTTGGATGGACATCCAACTCTGTATCTCCATAATCACTCTACTGAATTCAATTCAAATGCCATGCCAGGTGCAGTGTATCTGGCAGAGTCTTGCACACAGCATCAGTGCTGGGATTTTAAACACATTAATGCCACTACAGATTTGGTAAAAATTCCATCACATGACATCACGGTTAAATCACAATAATCAAGAGCTAGAATTTAGACATTAGAACAGACATTTGTCATTTATTTTTTGACATCATCAAATTTACCATGCTTAAACAAGTTAAAACTACAGAATCTATACTGTATACAAAATGAATAGAGAATGAAGAATTATGGAATATAATGAGGTGATGTGCATGTTGTCCCACCGCTACATCCAATTCTTATCACAACACTGCAAAAACTAATCACGGTGAACAAAACATCTTACTTATAGGTAAATGCAACTAATCTTTCACTTGATTAGACTGCTTTTAAACAAAAACTGCATTTTTATACCTATTTGTAGATTTTTTTTTTACATTTTATGTTTTATTTAAAAGTAAAAACAACCCTAAAAGCATGAAATAGTTTTAACAAAAATGCTCTACCATTTTAAACTGGCAGATGTTTACTTTTATTGCATGTGACAGATGTTTTTATAGAGGTTGACAGTTTGTAGTCAAGGCCCCATAATTGTTTAAAATGCCTGTTTCCATCTCAACCAACATTTCCACAAGTGGTGCAGTTTATCAACTTGGGTGTGTCTGAAACATAAACAGACACAGCAGTGATACTCTAATATACACACACACACACAAACAGACACAGCAGTGATACTCTAATATACACACACACACACAAACACACACATATATATATATATATATATATATATATATATATATATATATATATATATATATATATATATATATATATATATATATATTACACACACACATATATATATATATATATATATATATATATATATATATATATACATACATACTATATATATATATATATATATACATATATATATATATATATATATATATATATATATATATATATATATATATATATATATATATATATATATATGTCCTGTCATATGCACATATGTTTACTCAAAGAACAAAACATGTTGTTTAGTTGAGCAAATTCTGAGCCATGGTTGTTATTACCGTCACATCAATTTTTTTAATAATCAAATTTACCAAGGCTCTCCAAAAGTTGAATTAGATATAAATAAGCTGAGTTTGGATATATATTTGGATATATATGTGATGTATCACATTGAAGCAGGTATTAAGTCACACATTTCAGTTTTCAAATAAGCCTGCAAAGAAGATAAAGAAATCGACTTGGTTTGCTTGCAACAAACTAAACTTTACCATATTTGATTTCAAGATGCCATCACCGCCTTTATAAATTGCACAAATTGCTGAAAACAATGAAAGCAACAAATATGGCCCTTTATGGTCAAAAATAATTTATAACAACTGTGGCCTCTGAGCAAAATAACATGCCCTTCCACATTGCAAAAAAATGTAATGGTTTGCAGAACATGCCCAAAAAAACAAAACATTCAGGGTGGTCAGGGGGACTTGGCCTTCAAACTCTTCCAATCACAATCCAATCAAGCTTCTGTCAGAGATGACAAACAAGTATGTTCTATGGGAGCCCTACCAGCAAACTGCTGCTAACGTCCACAGCACACCAGTTCCAGTGATTATAAATTGATCTGCCATGTTTTTTATTTTATTTTATGGCATTTCCGTGTGTGCATGCATGTCAATGATTACTGTAGTTACTCGGAAAAGTAAGTGGTCATTTGGGGTCATTCGAACAATAATTTTCAGTGACTGGTCATTAGTTAGAGTGGTAACAGTGACTAGTCCGGGAAAAATGACGTCAGTCAAGGAGGCATCTGAGTGTTAGAAAAACTCGTAAAAAAGACATTGAGCTGTGTGAAAAACTCATTGATTCAATACAAAGTTTTCTTGAGAAAGGTCAACGCAGCATATAACAATTTTACATTCTGTAGTGTGAATCTTTCTAATGAAAAGCCAAAGAGGTCACAGAGTAATGGAGATGCTGCAATGTGACAGTTCAAACAGTGTGACATGTGAGCAGTGACTGTTTTTTCCTGAGAGACTGTGCTTCTGGGCATGACCAGATGGTCTATATGCAGGTTTCTCATCTATTCTCTGTGCAGTGCATGCAGATGATTGGGTCTGTCTTACACATTTTATTTTGGCTTTGTTGTGAATTGAGATTTACCTTAAAACTAACTGAAAACTGACATGTACTGAATGCTTGTCTCACAGCAAGAAGGTTGTGGGCTCGAGGGTTTCTGTGTGGGGTTTGTATGTTCTCCTTATGCTTCCAGATACTCTTGTTTCCTTTCACAGTCCAAAGGGCATACACATTATGCTAAATGGCTGTTCCAAATTGGCTTTAGGTGTGAGTGTGAATAGTTTTGTGTGTGTCTTGACCCCATGATGGCCTGGTGAGCTATTCAAGTTGTGCCGTGCCATTGTGCCGTGCCATCGCCCCAGGCCGGCAAAGACAGACTCCAGCTTCCCGCTGATCCTAATAGGACTAAGTGGTTTGGCAAATGAGTATGTCTGCTGGGGAAATCCTTTTACTTTTCATTGGGGGAGATATCATTGTATTATATCACCAATTATAATTAAGTGTAAAAAACAGTGATAACACACATGCACAGTCAGAAACATAATGTCTGACTGGTCAAGAGAGGAACACATTCTCTATATGGACAATATATATTGCAGTGTTTTGCTATTCTATAAGGCAGGGGTCCCCAACCACCGGTCCACGGACCGGTACTGGTCCACGGCTCAATTGGTCCCAGTCCGCAGAAGAAATAATTTATTATTTTTGTTTTATTTATTATCTGAGTCGGAATGATCTTTAATTTTGAAAAATATTTTTTTTTGAAAAATGACCGGATTCTCTTGGTTACGTCGGTCATTTGAGTGCCAAAATGTAACCCACAAGGGGATGGCACATGAACAGAGGCGAGATGGACATGTTTCAACTATTAGCGGGCATTTTGGGTGAGACTGAGCCTGAGCTTTCATTCTCCCAGCTGGTGCACCATCACCTGTAGGGTTTTTTTTTTTCTTTTTTAAGAAAAGTTCAAGCTCTACTTCCCAACCAACTTTATTTCAGCTGTTGAAAAATAACATTCATGGAGTGCTTCTTCTTCTTATTATTATTATTATTATTATCATCATCATTCAGTTCATTTTCTGTAACTGCTTAATCCTAATTAGGGTTGCAGGAAGGCTGGTGCCCATCCCAGCCAACTCCAGGCGAGGGCAGAGTACACCGTGGACAGCTCGCCAGGCCATTGCAGGGATATTATTATTATTATTATTATTATTAATACTACTACTAATAATAATAATAATTTACATAAATAAATTGTATTTACAATATAAACAATCTATGAGCACCCTCCCCCCAATTTTCACGCGTTGACCGGTCTTCTTCTTCTTCTTTTCCTTTTGGCTGTTTCCTTTCGGCTGTTCCCTTCAGGGGTCGCCACAGCAAATGATCTGCCTCCATCTCTCCCTATCCTCTGCATCTTCTACTCTTACTCCAACGACCTTCATGTCCGCCTTCACCGCATCCATAAATCTTCTCTTTGGTTCATTTGCATTTTTAAATGTGGCAGAAGTTTTACGCCGGATGCCCTTCCTGTCGCAACCCTCTGCATTTATCCGGGCTTGGGACCGGCATAAGGAGGAGAGACACTGGTTAGTACCCTCCCCGCCTCATGGCTGCATTACGCATTGACCGGTCCGCAGTGAAAAAAAGGTTGGGGACCCCTGCTATAAGGGATCATAGAACAACCAACAGCTAACCTGTCAGAAAATCAAAGTGGGCAAAGACTTTTTAAACGTGACAATTTGTATAGTAACAGCTTGGGTGAAAGCACTTAAGTGTGACAAGGATATCAACTGGAATCTCAAGAAGTTTTTACTCTAAGAAAAGTGTGTGCGCATAGGGAGAAAGGGCTCATTAAGTGTGTTGTGGTGTCGTTCACCTCCACTGTGGCAAAGACACATCTCAAAGAACGTGATGCCCAGAGACAGGCTGGCAAACAAAATAAAACAAAACAGCAAAACACACATACAGACGTACACACATCCACTAATAACTGTCTCCATCCCTAGCATTCTCATCCCTTGATTCCTGTTCTTACGATGAACCCACATGTGCACTGAATATCAATTACACATATATTCCTCACCAGTGGAACATAAAAACAGCAAAGGAAGGGAATACACACACACTCACACTCACACACACACACACACACACACACACACACACACACACACACACACACACACATACACACACACACACACACACACACAAGAAGCAGCTGTGGTCCAATATTATAGCAAAGAATTTGAAATATGGAATAAATATATGAAGTCTTAGAAGATGCCACTATGACAATGTTCTTCTAATTTTCATGTTTGAATGAGAACATACCCAGCAATGATGTTTTTATACAGCAATCAAACAGCACTAGTAGCCTGAATTCAGCTCCATGTAAAAATTACAATATCTCCAACTTGTGTACTACATACTAGTATTATACAACAATGTGACTAGATGGTCAGGTGGGCATAATTACGTTTGGAGACCACTGGGCAAAGCATATTTCTGCAAACATCGATTATATCATAAGTGATGGTTTGGACATGTACAGAGGAGGGATAGTGAATATACAGGGATCCCTCACTTTCCGCGGTTAATTGGGACCGAGAGCCCCCGTGACCACTGAATTCTGCGAAGTAGGATCAATCCCCCCCGACTGATGTAACCATACATGTATATGTGTATATAATATCAATAAATACATATTCAAAGCTGTAAATGCTAATAATAACAATTAAACTTTCAAAAATAATGCAGAAGATGGAAATAAAATACAAATACACACACACACACACACACACACACACACACACACACACACACAGACGTATGTGCACACACACACACACACACAACACACACACACACACACACACACACAGATGCGCGAGCACACACTCAGATGCGCACCTCACATAAAAATGTAACTACAGTGGTACCTCACTTTACGAAATTAATCTGTTCCAGAGCCTTTTTCGTAACCTGCATTTTTCGTAAGTTGAACCGCATTTTACATGTAAAACAGGTGATTCATTCCAAGGCTCCCAATACTACCCCCTAAACCCTTTAAAAATTATAAAAGCATACCTTTTAAGACCTCCTTCTGCTTCAATATTGTACCGATGGTAGACGGGTTTGGCCAAATTCCCTTGTGATATCAGCCGAGCCCGTTTCTTCTTCTCACTCGCACCAGAAATCACACGTACGTGTTTGTGTGTGTGTGTGTGTGTGTGTGTGTGTGTGTGTGTGTGTGTGTGTGTGTGTGCTGACCATGTCTTCTTAGCAGAGTTATAATCTTATGAATGTTTATGGAAGGTTAAAAGCCTGAGTCAAGAAATAAAGCATAAAACATCAGTAACTGTGTCCTTTAAACGAAAAGCATCATGGTAGACTCAGCTCCATAATAGGCAATGAGGGTAGCTGCGTCATCCCTCCTAGCCAATGGGATTCCTGTCCAGGATGGCGTCAGGTGGACCTGTCCAAGATGGCGCTTGAGTGAAGGCAACATGAACGACAGCTCAGATGTTAGCCAATGGGAGGCCAGCGGGGCAGGATGTTTGAATGTCATTGATGGGAGAGCAGCTCGTGCATTGTTTGAATGTTTGAATGGCGCGTTTTAATTTTTAAGATGGCGCTTTCGTAGCGTGAACTTGTTTCGTATACCGAGATAAAAATTTTAGAAAAATGAGCTTCGGAACCTGCATTTTTCGTTTGGTGAGACTTTCGTAAAGTGAGGTACCATGTAGTTTTGATGGGGGGTTTTGGGTTGTTTTTTATTTTTGTTTGCTTGGAGTTTTTTTGCACAATTGGCCTTGTTTTGTGGCATTTTCCCCAATTCTTCCTTAATTTCCTTGTTTTTTAATTCGATGAATATTTAAATTAAAAAAAAAAAACATGATGCACGGAAGCCGCATGAATTGTAGCGTGAAGTAGCAAGGGATCCCTGTATTGGTAGTAGGATTCTGAGGTTGGAACTACCAGGCAGAAGGCCTTGAGGAAGACCAAAGAGGAGATTTATGGATGTGGTGATGGAGGACATGAAGGTAGTGGGTGTAAGACAAGAAGATGCAGAGGATAGGGTGAGATGGAGGCAGATGATTCGCTGTGGCAACCCCTGAAGGGAACAGCCAAAAGGAAAAGAAGAACAAAGAAGCACATGGATGGTGGCATTGGAGTGGACCATGTCTGTCTCAAAGCAAAAAGAACCTGAGCTCAAATCCTGGGCTCAGGTACATCTATGTGCAGTTCGCATGCTCTCCTCATGTTGCACGAGTTTCCTCTTGGCACTCTGGTTTTCTCCCACAGTCTAAAGGCATGCACATTAGGCTAACTGACTGTTCGAAATTGCCCTTGGTGGCCAGTTCTACAAATGAGTGTTGAACGAGTGAATGATGTCATATGAGGCACCCAAGCTGTGAATTCACAAGTGATATTTTTCTCCTGTCCTGTTCCAGTCAAGTGATGAATAGTTAACAATTATCTGCCAAAGATGAGTTATGAGTCCTGCCTTTAGTGTCCTGAAATACTCCACTATAATCATTGTGGAATGTGCCACTCCTGGGCTGCACTCTATGGTGCCAACATAGCTTTCACCACACATACAGGAAGCTGCAATTCTATTTAGCAAACCCAGAAGTGGCTACTCAGATTGGGAAGCAAGGTGCCTCATGGAGATGGACTCACATTGCATTGGATTGACACCTTTTCTGTCTTGATGAACAGAAACCTGAGCACATATCCGTATCAGTGAAACAGCAGTGATCCTATGGTCAGGTAAGAAATCCGCAAGAGTCTGGGAAATAACATTTTTGTGCTTCAACAAGGTCCAAACATAAATTTTACAAACTCGCTCGAGACTCCTAAACAGCTTGACACGTCACTTAAATCCTTAAGGAATAAGCCAGAAGCACCCTTTTTAGGGAAGGAAAGGTGTGCAAGATCAGCCTTAAATATACTACAGGCTAGTTTTCCACATTACCTTCAACAGCCAAAAGGGACTGGCTTGTGGAAAATCTTTTAAGTCTACAAATACTCCGACTCTAAATCCCAATCCCACTGGAGAAGCATTTCCTTTCCATTAGATATGCATGCTACACTTCCCCCTACAAAGTGATTCACAAATAAAGCAGAATTCAATCCAAGGACAGAACTTAGCAATGCAATACTAAGGGAAAAACAGTAGCTTAGTGACTGTCATGGGACTTGAACACACAATGCTTCTTTCACTGAAACTCTGGGACAGAATGTGAAGGCAAGACACTGCAGGTGAAGACTACAGACACACAAAGCCATTGTGCACGTTGATTACTCTACAAAGAATAATATTGCACCAGATGTGCAAGAAAATTATTTCAGTCTTTTCACAACTGTAACATCATTCTAACAATGTGGTGTTTATAATTTATCCATTTCACGACTGCATCGTCACATACTGACCTTCCTGACTCAATGAATGCATGAATGATATTGCACATGTACTGGAAAAAATTTGTGCCGGTTCTTTCTCTGCCTGTACTACACTATAGACAAATGCATCGCTGGATACAATGACCAAAATAACATTTTATTGATTTTGGATAAAGTAAAGAATTAAATAGTTTTCTGATGATACGAGACTTTTTTTTGGAGTTATCCTGCTGAAACCACAAGATTGGAAATAGACATAAGAAAAGGTGAATACAGTATGTCAGTCAAACAAAGGAAGACTAAATGATCTAATTGGTAATATTAATGATGACAGTCAACATTACATACTAAGTAGTATTAATTAGCTTCATTAATAATTATATCAATATAAGGTTCCCACAAGGATAATATGACACACATGTGAGCGTATACAGTTGCATTATATACCCTTATGATATCCCTATCTCCCCAAAAGCATTTATATATATATATATATATATATATATATATATATATATATATATAGAGAGAGAGAGAGAGAGAGAGAGAGAGAGAGAGAAAGGGAGAGATCCCTCACTTTCCATGGTTAATTGGGACGGAGATCCCCCCCGCGACCACTGAATTCCGCGAAGTAAGATCAACCCCCTCCCCTCCGGCTGATGTATACGTACATGTATATGTGTATATAATATCAATAAATACATATTCAATGCTATAAATGCTTATAATAACAATTAAACATAAAAAATAATACATAAGATGTAAATAAAATATAAATACACACACGTACAGCCGCACTCAGATGCGCACCTCACAAAAATGTAAGTACTTTTGAAGGGAAGTTTTGGGTTGATTATTTGTTTGTTTAGGTTTTTTTTTTGCATAATTGGCCTTGTTTTTGTGGCATTTTCCTGAACTTTGCCCCCTATTCTTCCTTCATTTCCTTTTTTTTTTTAATCTTGATTTAAAAAAAATAAACGCAATGCACTGGAGCCAGATGAATTGAAGCACGAAGTATTGAGGGATCCCTGTATATACACACACACACACACACACACACACACACATTTTATATACGTGTGTGTGTTTATATTATATATATATATATATATATATACACACACACAATGCAGCCATGAGGTGGGGGGGCACTAACCAGTGTCTCTCCCCCTCATGCCGGTCCCAAGCCCGGAGAAATGCAGAGGGTTGTGTCAGGAAGGGCATCCGACGTAAAACCAATGCCAAACATTTATGATGCAAATCAGAAGTCCTACCCCCATACCGGATCGGTCGAGGCCCGGGTTAACAACGACCGCCATCAGTGCTGTCAATCAACAGGGTGCTGATGGAAATTGGACTACTGTTGGTCGAAGACGTCGAAGAAGGAGAGGTGGGAGGCGTGTCCGTAGGCAGAGAGAGAAAAGGAAAGGCATGAGTCTAGGACTGAGAGTGGGGACTTTGAATGTTGGAACGATGCAAAGAAAAGGTAGAGAGCTCGCTGACATGATGCAGAGGAGGAAGGTGGACATACTGTGTGTTCAGGAGACCAGGTGGAAAGGTAGCAAAGCTAAAAGCTTAGGAGCAGGGTTTAAGCTATTTTATCACGGTGTGGATGGGAAGAGAAATGGAGTAGGAGTCATCTTGAAGGAGGAGTTTGTCAGGAATGTTCTAAAAGTGAAAGAGTGTCAGACAGAGTGATGAGTCTCAAGTTAGAAATTGAAGGTGTAATGCTCAATGTTGTTAGTGCTTATGCCCCACAGGCAGGATGTGAGCTAGAAGAGAAGGAGAGATTCTGGAGTGACTTAGATGAAGTGATGCAGAGTACCACCAGAGGTGAAAGAGTGGTCATTGGTGCAGACTTCAATGGACATGTTGGTGCAGGCAACAGAGGGGACGAGGAAGTGATGGGCAGGTTTGGTATCCAGGACAGAAACGCAGAAGGACAGATGTTGATAGATTTTGCAAAAAGGATGGAAATGGCTGTGGTGAATACTTTCTTCGAGAAGAAACAGGAGCATAGGGTGACTTATAAAAGCGGAGGTAGGAGCACACAGGTAGACTACATCTTGTGTAGGCGATGTAATTTGAAGGAAGTCAGTGACTGCAAAGTCATAATGGGTGAGAGTGTTGCCAAACAGCATAGGATGGTGGTGTGCAGGATGAATCTGATGGTGAGAAAGGTGAAAAAGGCAAAGGCAGAGCAGAAGACAAAGTGGTGGAAGCTGAAAAAGGAAGAGTGTCGTGTTGTCTTCAAGGAGGAGTTGAAACAGGCTTTGGGTGGCCAGGAAGTGCTTCCAAATGACTGGACAACCACAGCAAATGTGATCAGGGACACAGGTAGGAGAGTACTTGGTATGTCCTCTGGAAGGAAAGTAGATAAGGAGACTTGGTGGTGGAATGAGGAAGTGCAGGAGTGTGTACAAAGGAAGAGGTTAGCTAAGAAGAAGTGGGACATTGAGAGGACCGAAGAGAGTAAACAGGAGTACAGGGAGACACAGCGTAAGGAGAAAGTAGCAGTGGCTAAGGCCAAACAGAGGGCGTATGATGACTTGTATGATAGGTTGGATAGTAAAGAGGGAGAAAATGATCTATACAGGTTGGCACAGCAGAGAAATAGAGATGGGAAGGACGTGCAGCAAGTTAGATTGATAAAGGACAGAGAGGGAAATGTATTGACTGATGACAGAAGTGTGCTGGGAAGATGGAAAGAGTACTTTGAAGAGCTGATGAATGAGGAAAATGAGAGAGAAAAAGAGTAGAAGAGGTGACCATTGAGGAGCAGGATGTAGCAAAGATCAGTAAGGGTGAAGTGAGAAGGGCATTGAAGAGGATGAAGAATGGAAAGGCAGTTGGTCCTGATGATATACCTGTGGAGGTATGGAAGTGTCTAGGAGAGGTAGCAGTAGATTTTCTGACAAGAACATTCAACAAGGTACTAGAGAGTGAGCAGATGCCGGAGGAGTGGAGGAGAAGTGTGCTGGTGCCCATTTTTAAGAACAAGGGAGACGTGCAGAGTTGCAGCAACTACAGAGGGATAAAGTTGATGAGCCATACGATGAAGTTATGGGAAAGAATAGTGGAAGCTAGACTAAGGGCAGAGGTCAGCATTTGTGAACAACAGTTTGGTTTCATGCCAAGAAAGAGCACCACAGATGCAATGTTTGCTTTGAGGATGTTAATAGAGAAGTACAGAGAAGGTCAGAGGGAGCTACATTGTGCCTTTGTGGATCTGGAAAAAGCATATGACAGGGTGCCAAGAGAAGAACTGTGGTATTGCATGAGGAAGTCTGGAGTGGCAGAGAAGTATGTTAGAGTGGTGCAGGACATGTATGAGAGATGTAAGACAGCGGTGAGGTGTACTGTCGGTGTGACCGACGAATTCAAGGTGGAGGTGGGACTGCATCAAGGGTCAGCTCTCAGCCCCTTCTTGTTTGCTATGGTGATGGACAGGCTGACAGACGAGGTGAAACAAGAATCTCCATGGACTATGATGTTTGCAGATGACATTGTGATCTGTAGTGAGAGCAGAGAACAAGTGCAGGAAAATCTAGAGAGGTGGAGGTATGCCCTGGAAAGGAGAGGAATGAAGGTTAGCCTCAGAAAATCAGAATACATGTGTGTGAATGAGAAGGACCCAGGAGGAACGGTGATGTTACAGGGAGCAGAGATAACGAAGGTGGAGGATTTTAAGTACTTAGGCTCAACAATCCAGAGCAATGGAGAGTGTGGAAAAGAGGTGAAGAAGCGTGTGCAGGCAGGCTGGAATGGTTGGAGAAAAGTGTCCGGTGTGATGTGCGATAGGAGAGTGTCAGCAAGAATGAAGGGAAAAGTGTACAAAACGGTGGTGAGGCCAGCGATGTTGTATGGATTAGAAACAGTGGCGCTGAGGAAAAGGCAGGAGGCAGCGCTGGAGGTAGCGGAGATGAAAATGTTGAGGTTCTCTCTGGGAGTAACGAGGATGGATAAGATCAGAAATGAGTATATCAGAGGGACAGCCCACGTAAGATGTTTTGGAGACAAAGTCAGAGAGGCTAGATTGAGATGGTTTGGACATGTACAGAGGAGGGATAGTGAGTATATTGGCAGTAGGATGCTGAGGTTTGAACTACCAGGCAGAAGGCCTCGAGGAACACCAAAGAAGAGATTTATGGATGTGGTGAAGGAAGACATGAAGGTCGTTGGAGTCAGAAAAGAAGATGCGGAGGACAGGGTGAGGTGGAGGCGGATGATTTGCTGTGGCGACCCCTGAAGGGAGCAGCCGAAAGTAAAAGAAGAAGATATACACACACACACACACACACACACACACACATATGCATATATATATATATATATATATATATATATATATATATATATATATATATATATATATATATATATATATATACATACATACACAGAAACACACATATACATACACTATATGCACAATCAAACAAACAAACAAAATAATCAAGTAAATAAAAGAGCCTTCTTATTAATGGGGTTAAGGTTATGGATGGATGCATTTGTACACTTAATTAGCTGTCATGATTATTATGCTTATTATTTAAATGGCATGTCCTCAGATGGATAGTTATGTGAGTGTGTGTCTCTACAGGAGTTTTCCGTAATGCTGTTATATGATAAGGTGAAAATCCTATGCTTTCTCAGAGTTAAATATCTTCCTGGAGTATTATAATCAACAGGTTATATTATGCATCAAGACCTGCCAGTTCTTCATTGACTTACTTTTTGAGTGATGTAGAATTACTGCAACTTTAAATCTCCAATTTCTGAACTTGTCATTCTTTCTGATTTTTAGTTTAATCTTTTGCTCCGTATCTAACTAAAATCTTGGATAAAACCGCCGCTAGATTATACAAAATTCCATATTTTATTGAAAATAAAAAAATAATAAAATAACAGGTGAATATAAATGTTCCATACCTGTTTAGGTGTCACAACGAGAGCTAGATGAGGTTGAAATGTACTACGTCTGTCTGTGATTGCTTCACCATGTTTAATCTCTGGGAGCTCCTCATCTGAGTCTAACACAAACACAAAGACAGACATCTTCTGTCAGGGTGCATAGCACAAAAGATTACAAGGATGATTTCAGAGTCTTCACAACTTCAAGCTATACATGGCATATCCAAGCGAGATTTGAATGGCATATAAAATGGAAAGATTTTACTTGAAAAACTTTTAATACATTTAAAAAATAATCTTTCGGTTTATTATTCAATATGGCAACTGTTGTTCCAGTTAATTTGAGCTGTAAACATCTTGGTTTTTCTGATGAATATGCATGAAGTATATGCATTTACATGACAATTCAATACATGTGCTCAGGAAAAACAGCATTGAGGAATTGATGGGGATCACTATATAGCTTATAAAGTCATGTATACCGTCAAACATTCTCTAAAAAAAGTGAATTCTCTGGGGCAACATAAAACCATGAAAATGTTAATCGTATTATATTTGGCATGAAAACACTGGAAAGCAAAATTCAGAAATCTTAAATGCTGGTTTGATGAGATGACATGCCTGAAGAAGAGATGGAGAAAGGGTGTTCCTTTGCAGTGCTGAGTCTTAAACCAGCATATTCCGAAATTTCACGCTCATCAGAGTCATCAGGCTGTTCCTCAGTTATCTTTGCATGTTGTGGCTCCAGTCCATCTGCCAACAAACAAAAAGTGTCTAATCACACATCACGCTCAAGAACAATGCTCTCATTATCATCATTAGTTAACACAACACAGAATTCCATCAAACTCAAACATAACATTATCGTTCAGGCTTTCTTAGAGCATGTCATTAAAACACTTCAATCAATGCTTGCAGCTGAGTGAGAATGACAACAAGAAGAAAAGGTCAAAGACCCAGGTCCTTTTGAGGCTGAAGGGCTGATTTGAAGGTTCTTCAACCAGGACTCTGCCAATCAATCACAAACACCCCTCTTGATTCTTTGCATGAAACCGAGCTTCATTTAACTCTTGGTAAAGATAGGAAGACCGTCAGAAGAATGTCCGTTATTAAGACTGTTTTTAATGTATGATTACGAGATCAAAAGATTAAAATTTCAGGATCAAAAGGTTAAAAGTCTTGGTATTAGAAGTGCATGAAATGCATAGAGGTAATATGATACAAGAAAACATTACATTTATGAGTCTCAACTATATTCAACCATAGATCATTAAGTCATAATTAGACATGATTATAAAGTTTTATTAAACTCATCTAGAACTGCGTTGTTTGTCTCACAGCAAGACGGTTCTAGGTACGAGTCGTGGGGTCCTGCGTTTCTGTGTGGAGTTTGTTCTCCTGTGCTCGTATGGGTTTATACAGGCTACTCAGGCTTCTTTCCACAGTCCAAAGACATGAACATTAGATTAACTAGCCGTTCCAAATTACTCCTAGGCTTGGATGTGAGTGTGGATGTTTGTGTGTTGTTCTGTGATGATCTGGCAAGTTGTTCAGGGTGTATCCTCCTTAGCCCAGTGTCGGCTTAGATAGGCTCCAGCCTCCCAATGACCTTAGAATTGAGTGAATTTCCTGACAAAATGGTAGCACTTTTTAAATGAAATGGAAACATTTTCATTTTTCTGTGCTATCATTGATTAAGAGTTTAGAGAATCACACTTTATTTGACAACAAGATTCAAGGCTTTTGAGCTCGATTAATGCAGAATGCTTGTAAGACTCAGCTCCAAACTGTGCTCTATTACAATTCACACTGGAATAAACAACTTAACTTTAAAATATATATATAGAGGTTAAGCTACAAACACATAAATTCAGGTTGTTGTTTTTTTTAATAAACAGCTCCACCCAGTAGATATGAAATTGAAAAACAGCTTCAGGTGACTAAATTGTTAACTTTCGTGTGAGCTCTGTGGAAGGTACTGTGCCCTGCTGATTTTGGTTCCACAATAAATTGTCTGTGTGTTTGCTTGTCCGCAGCCCTGAGATGGGCTCGGTCCCGGTAAGTTACTACTTTGCATGTGAGCTATACAGTGGTAGCTCACCTTACGAAATTCTCACCAAATGAAAAATTCAGGTTATGAAAAGCATTTTCCTAAAATTTTTGTCTCAGGATACGAAACAAGTTCACATTATGAAAGCACCATCTTAAAAATTCAAACGCGCCATTCAAACATTAAAAAGTGCCATTCAAACAAGGCACGAGCTGCTCTCCCATCAATGATGTTCAAACATCCCGCCCCGCTGGCCTCCCATTGGCTAACAACTGAGCTGTCAATCATGTCGCCTTCAGTCAAGCGCCATCTTGGATAGGTCCACCTGACACCATCTTGAACAGGGACACCATCTTGACCTGATGCCAGCTTGGACATCACTGCCTAGGAGGAATGACGCATCTACCTCCCTTTGCCGATTATAGAGCTGAATCCACCATGATGCTTTTCGTGTAAAGGACAGTTCCTGATGTTTTATGCTCTATTTCTTGACTAAGGCTTTTAACCTTCTATAAACATTCGTAAGATTATAACTCTGCTAAGAAGACATGGTCAACACGCGCACGCGCACGCACACACACAGTGAGAAGAAGAAACGGGCTCAAGTGATATCACAAAGGAATATGGTCAAACCCGTCTACCATCGGTACAATATTGAAGCAGAAGGAGGTCTTAAAAGGTATGCTTTTATAATTTTTAAAGGGGTTAGGGGTAGTATTGGGAGTCTTGGAACAAATCACGTGTTTTACATATAAAATGCGGTTCAACTTCTGAAAAATGCAAGTTACAAAAAACACTCTGGTACTGAAGTAAAGTAATATTATGATTGTCATTACATTAACATAGACAGGACATGTGTTCAGTCCACTAATCTTTAAAATATTTTATGATGACCAAGTAAGTAGTAGAGACTATACTTACTATGACAATGCTCTTCAAAAACAAAACAACAGCATTTTTCTTTTAAAACACAGTCAAACATCTATGGTTTTTTGATTCAAGCTGCTTGATTTCAAGGTACCAGTGGTTTCAAATCACTGTTGGAAAAGTAATAACACATAAGACTTGCTTTAACCCCCACCCCCACCGACCACCTTTTTTCTGTGACAAGCATGTTTATGCAGAGAGTGTGAGACATGCTATCAGAGCTCTCAAAAGTTGTATGTCACATTACACGCAGACAGCACCATACTGAACTGCCAAGATCTTTTGCATGCCCCTGTACATCACATTCTAAAAAAATATGAACGATACCAAACAAATGATTTAAAATAACCACCATCAGCTATAAGCGTCACATTTTTAAAATAAGGAATATTACAGGGTTGTAATCAATGAGTTCATATTACAAAAAATAAATAAAATGAACAAAAAAACAAACAAATGTAACTCAGGGAGAGATCATTGCAAAAATAATAATAACAATAATAATAATAATAATAATTTGTCAAAACCCATTCACAAATGTAGGAGTTGCAAATTAAAGCTGCATGCACACAGGAAGCATGCAGGAGCGACATCTGAATCCCTTCACCACTGAGCCACACACAACATTGCCTGGGGAGAGAAGTAAATTGCTTCACCGTTTAAGCTCTTGCTGCATGTGTAATTCCCTGAAATTCTTCTCACTTAAAAATCTTTGAGTGAAACTGAGCAGCAGCATCATACTAGTTCCCAACAGCAGATCCCTGAATGCTTTCATTATCTTACATTATTCCACTTTACCTGTGTAGCCCGTATTAGTAAGAGCTTACTATCATTATCATAAGGGCAGTGGTGGTCTAGTGGATAGGGCGCAGGATCGCTGATCCTAAGGTTGGGGGTTCGAGTCCCCACAGGGCTGTCACTGTCCCCCCGAGTGCAGATAACTGGGTTAGCAAAGGCCGGCCATGTCTCTCACTGTCTATGGTGTGAGGCATGTAAAAGAACCATTGCTGACTTTCGACAAGAGTAGCTGCAAAGCTGTCAGCTTGTTTTCGCCCTGCGATGCCCTGGCGCGCTGTCAAGGGTGTACTCTGCCCTCATCCGGAGTTGGCTGGGATGGGCACCAGCCTCCCCGTGACCCTAATTAGGATTAAGCAGTTACAGAAAATGATGATGATGATGTCTCCTCTGCTCTCTCCACAGGCTTTCTGTAGCTGTCTGCATTAGATTCAAAACCTTTCTGTCTACCGACACTGTCAAACTTGTCCTTCTATTTATTCCTCCATTTATTTCTCCATTTTAAGATGAAAAGAAGGAATTGGATGCAAGGCTGTTAAACTGGCAATACAAAGGCATTAGGTAATTATTGAGAATTAAAGGGATAAACAATTTTCTGGAGTAATCTGACAGCAGCCAGTAATAGCTGGGCTTTACTGCAGACTGTGCTATGCAGCACTTCCTGCTGAGAGATCACACAGCTTGAGCTTGCTGATTCACGCTGTGCTCCAAAACCCTAATTTTGAATAAAATTTTCATAAAAGTAGCTCACATTTTTTTCTGTAATTAGTGTAATAGCATGGAAGAAAGATTAAGAAGCAACAATAAAATGATAACAATAAAAGTGTCTGGGTATCTGACAATTAGTTCACAAACTTTTTTTAATGGTTTTATTGGTTCGGCCGCTGTCATATACTAACAATTTGCAGAACCTATGCTGGCGTAGGACACATTTCAATAAAACGCAGGCATATACATAAATATCAATGTTATACCAGTTTCAAATGTACATGTAACTTATCCAGAACTTATCAAAAACTTACAGCTAATTTTTAATCGAACTTATCTCCAGTGTATATTGACATATGTAGACATATCTGACGTAGTCCGTACGACTACAGAACTTTTATTAAATGTCTTGCCGACTTAGAGCTAGAGTATTATGGGCATATTAACAGTATATAACAAAATTTGCGTGTAAAATGAGGCTCAAACAAGGAAATGGTCAATAATCCTCAAGACTCCATGGGAAGCAGATGTCCACATCATTCAAGAGATGGAGGATCTCGCATGGCTGAGACGAGAACACCTACTAGCTGTCCTTCAACATCATCATGACCATATCAATTTCTCTGTCATTTCCATTATGTTGATATTGCAATGTATAGTGAAGATCTTATTTGAATTAGCAGGCGACAACCTTTTATAAGTTACTTGTGATTGATCATCAGGGAATACACTGCTGCATAAGTTATCTTTGGTCATAAGTTGCGAATGCTGCCAACGCGCTAGGCATTCGTTGGTATATGTTATGCGTAGGTTCAGAGTACACTAGACATTCGATTCAACTTATGAGTAACTTACAAATAATGTGAAAGATCACAAAACTTAACTACAACTTATGGCAACTTACCTACAATTAATGGCCAGCGTATGTGGAACGCATGAAATTTCGTTCATGCCCAAAATGTTTGACAAGCTCGTTGTATTCAGACTTATACCAGTCTGCTGTTTATCCATATTTTTTTTGATCGTCAATGTGTGATGGGGCTGTAAGTAGTTATAGCCCACAAACAGACAATGAGATGGACCAAAAGCCTTGTTTTTGCAAAAATCTTGAAATGGCTAAATGTAAGAAAAGGTTTCCATATGACAAATGATGCTATGTATCTAAGTTATTCTGTATTTAAAATTTCTCTTAGATGTCCAGACAGCCAAATCACGACAAACCTTCAAAAACACCAAAATCTTTCACATGTACTTGTGTTTGAATTTTCAGGATTCGTTATTTTTTTTAACTCCTTTTGTACTGTATTACTTGCCAACAGAGACTGATGGTATTCTTAGTCTGGATCCTAAGCAACCAGTACCAGAATGTATTCAATATTAGAAACTTCGAAGAAATAATGTAAAGCGCTGTGGATAAGAATATCTGCATAGTGGAATAAATGTAAATGTATTATTCACTGGGTAAAGACTGAGCCGCAGCTGAAACCATATAATACCCAACACATGAATTAACCTTCTACAGCACCAACTAATTAAGTATAAGAGCATGTGAAATACACCATGTGTTCAGTTCAGATGACACACTAAAATAACACTTGTAACACAAAAATTACATAAATGAAGATATAATAATACACATCATGTTGAATCAAAGCAATTTCTCCTCTTAAGCACGGTTAATGATGGGTTGTCAGTTTCACGCTTTAATAATCTATGACCATCTCCCATTCCCTCGTCTAACCTCACCAACTCCTGCCAGAGTCTTATTTGAATATTCATGACTTACAATTCATTCTTCTGATCTTTTCGGGAAAGCTGAATTCAATGACCCGGTAACAGTATCTTTAAATTAGTATAATGTTTGCTTTATGTAAAGTGAAATACAGTCGGCTCTCAACTTACGAAATTAATCTATTCCAGAGTCCTTTTCGTATTTCTGGGATTTCGTAAGTAGGGGTCGCACCTTACATGTTAAACGCCTAATTCGTTCCAAGGCTCCAGTCTTTCGACTGGATAAACCCCATAAACCCTTTAAAAATGATAAAAGTAAACCAATTTTGTATGAAATATGTGTCAAAAGTAAAAGAAAATTATTTATTAAACAATTTAAACATTTTATTAACATATTAAAACATCTTATTAACATATTTATTAATTAAACCATTATTAAACATTTTTATTCACACACACACACACACACACCTGTCTCTCTCTCTCTCTCTCTATCTCTTTCTCTCTCTCTCTATCTCTCTCTCACACGTGCGCGCTGCAGGCCACGCCCACAAGACATGGAATTCAAAGCACATTCCCTGCTTGACAAACTCAACTTTAATTTGATTTGTTGAGGGATCGGGATTCCAGATGAGCTCAAATGCGCCCACATTTATTAAACATTTACAGAATTAAAACAACTTAAAAAACTAAAGCGTTATTCCTTCTCTCTTTCTCTCTCTCTCTCTCTCTCTCTCTCTCTCTCTCTCTCTTTCACACACACACACATGCTGTGGGCCACGCCCACAAGACGTGAATTCAAAGCGCATTCTCTGCTTGACAAACTCAACTTTAATTTGATTCCTTGAGGGATCGGAATTCCAGATGAGCTAAAATGCGCCCACATTTATTAAAATTTACTGAATTAAACAACTTAAAAAACTAAACTAAAAACTAAAGAGTTAAGCTTCCTTCTTTCTCTATCTGGGAGGCCAGTGGGGCGGGATATTGAGAGACAGCCAATGAGAGAGAGCAACTCGTGCGTCGTGTGAAATTTTGATTGGCGTGTTTGAATTTCTTTTCGTAAGAGGGGGTTGTTTCGTATCTTGGGGACTGAAACTGAGGAAAATGTTCTTCGTAACTCGGGGATTTCGTACACAGGGGTCTTCGTAAGTTGGGGGCCGACTGTACCACTTTTCATTACATTGTCATAATTACTGTATAACTTTTAATAGCAAAGATATGAGGAAAACACCAAACACTGAAAGACTGACTGCTTAGATAATCTAATCCTACTATTACTCTTGTAGCTGAAGGTAAGTTTAAGATAGATAGACAGACATCATTGAGGATGGATTGTCCTTTTGAATTTGGATACTTTTTTGATCCTTTCTATCTCAATATATTTCCTTGCCAATAAATTGTTGCATTTTAAAAAGTACATTATATAAAAATAGGGATTTTGTGATATCTTTTTTATGTGATAAAATAAAAATTATATAATATATAAGTGTGTGGTCAGTGGTGGTCTAGTGGTATAGGGCGCAGGATCGCTGATCCTAAGGTTGGGGGTTTGAGTACCACTCTCCTCGAGGTTGCCACTGTCCCCCTCCCCAGTTCATTGCTGACTTTTGACAAGAGTAGGCTGCAAAGCCAACAGCGTGTTTCTAATTGGGAGTCAGAGTCCCCTGAGGTAGTTCGTTCACAGTAACACTCTGGCAACTCCTGCAGCGGCACTGGAACCCAGTCGTATCGGCACTCGCCCTTCCATTGAATCCTTCCGGTGGCGCTGAGAGGGGGAACTTGCTGCTTGGGTAACAGCCTGTAGTCCATTACTCCCTACCCCGGCTCTGCGCACTGGAGAGTATCACCAGCCGGGATACCAGCCAGAGCGCAGCCATAGTCCTTCGGGACTGACGGAGGCCTACTAATATATACATACACACACACACACACACACACACACACAAATACACATACATACATATATATATATATATATGTGTGTGTGTGTGTGTGTGTGTGTGTGTGTGTGTGTATATATATATATATATATATATATTATATATTAGTAGCTCTTGAGTCATCATGGTTATACTGCTGCAACACACAGGGTGAGCCTGCATCACAGCAGATGCCTGGGTGCAATCCAGCTTTGCTACCAATAGAGCCTACATGCACCTTGAAACAGGCATGGAAGAGGCATGTAGGTAAATTCAAAAATTCAATGTCCACATGTCAAACAATATGAAATGCAGAAATGACAAAATATCAAATTGTACTGCCTAGAGCAGTGGTTCTTAACCTTGTTGGAGGTATTGAACCCCACCGGTTTCATATGCTTATTCACAGAACCCTTCTTTATTGAAAAATAAAATATGATTTTTTTTTTTTTTCAAATTCAAGACATAGGTATATGTTTTTACTGGGACACTAAGATGAACTGTGCATTTACATCACTGTGTTTAAAGAACAAAACCAATACAATGCATGAACTCCCCCATCACAACTACTTACATTTTTATGTGAGGTGTGCATCTGAGTGCATGCACAGTCATCCGTGTGTGTGTGCACGCGCGTGTGTCTGTATGTGTGCGTATTTATGTTTTATTTACATCTTATGCATTATTTGTGAATGTTTAATTCTTATTATCAGCATTTATAGCATTGAATATGTATCTATTGATATTATATACACACATACATGTACGTATGCGTCAGTCAGCAGAGGGTTGATCCTACTTTGCAGATCATGCAGATAGGACGCTGACTAGCATCACATTCCATTATATATGTGAATCCATATTGTACATATTCGTCCGACCACTTTCTTTTTTTGCTCAACATAGTATGGATTAAAACATTAAGAAAGAAATCACACGACGTACCATCCTGACAGTCACAGTTCGACTACTGAGCACACCAAATTTCCTGCAGCACAGATTGGCCAAGCAATGTAGCGTGATCACCTGCCGCCAGTGATGGCCAAGTCATCATGAATATGAGTCGGGTGTTTGTCTTGACCGCCACCGAACCCCTGAGACTGACTTACCGAACCCTTAGGGTTCGATCGAACCCAAGTTAAGAGCCACTGGCCTAGAATAAGTAACTGGCAAGTTCAAAAATCTGGCTCAGAACTGAAATGATTCCAGATGGATGGACAAACAAACTGTTTACTGTTTATATGCAGGGGGATCATTTTTGAGTTCTGGCCTGGAAGTGACCATTACCCATATTTTTACATGTTAAACTGGTTACCATGGAAACAAAAAATCGAAACTGCAGAATCCCCAAATTAACAAAAGACATTTTACATTGAATACTTGTAACAATTGATAAAGTTATACCTACCGACATTAGAGATAAAATAAGTAAATAGGGTTATATAGTATACAGAGAAGACATTCAGTCTTGTGATTGAACTGTAATGTAATAAATTTGGAGCAACATTTCTGTTTTTTTTTAATGGTAAGATGATTTTGTTAAAATAAAAGTAAAAATCACAATTCTGGGAAATGTGACCAAAATCTTGCACTTGGGCAAACCGGAAATGTTTCTAAATTGGAATTCCTCTAAGCTAGGTTGTGAATTCCGAAAAAGTCCGAAATCGTATGGAATTAACTGCAACTATTAACGTAAGGTTGTTGTACAATTATTTGCTCATCTCACCTTGACCAACATTTCATTTTCAATTGGCCTATAATGCAGTCTATTCCGTGCCCCCCCACCCCCCAAAAGGATTAGTTTTCTCTGGAGCCCCCGAAGAGATACGATGGAAAATTATTTAGCTACTTTTGCAATAACTATTATTGTGGGGGAGCATAAATGTTGTCAGTAACAGTGCAAAAGTTTAAAAACCTAAATAAAAACTCCAAAATTCCACATCAAGACCCTTATGTCAGGCCTTTATTAAAAAATAATAAGTAAAAAAAAAAATTCTAAATTCAATTATACAGACTAACTCCAGTGTCATGAAAGGAGTTTGCACGTTCTGGTTTCTCAGTAACATGACAAGTTGTCTGATTAATTTCAAAGAAAATAAGGATTTCATAATGATCACAAAACCATGCAGAGACAAGGGATTAATGTGAAGATTAAAAGGTTTAATCAAGGCTCCAGACAAACAAATGCCATCAAAAATATTCAAAAGCAGGTTCAGAAGCTGACAGAGAATCGAATGATTAGGCAAACAATTCATCAGAGGTTAAGCATAAAGCAGAGTGGAAAGACAGGTAAGAGATCATACAAGTGATATACGAAATGCTAAGAAAGCTCATCATTAATCGTATGGAAAAACAGGCCGAACACAGAAAATGCGATGAGAAAATCTATGGCTATAATGTATGGCTGTCTAAAAATTAGCCATAGAGCAATTTGCTATTTTATACATGCATTGCAGGTGATCATTGTTCATGGGAAACAGAAGCATGCATAGTCATGTGATCGGCACATCAAAAGTTTGCTGACAGTGCAAGAACAGGCTAATGATTTGAAAATAACTATACGCTTTAACAAAATGATGACAGCAACATTATGTGTAACTACAAATGGAAAAAGACGTCACAGCATTTATCAGTGAAGCATGCCCAGTTAGCGGCAGTATTAAGCCAGCCTGACACTAGTACGCATTCATGGTACGCCACAGTATGCCAAAGTGAGTACCTTTGCGGGAATTGTGAGCGCCATCACGGAAACAATGCGGAAACTATGAGCGAGATGAGTGCCATTGAGGGACATTGCCGACCCAAAAAATGAAACATGTTCATTAATTTTGTCACGCACTCTTTTACGTACCTTTCCGTGAACTATAAGGAACCTGTGAGGAAACAGTGAGGGCACGTGTAAATACCCACCATGTCATGCACGTCACGGATAATCGATGCCGCGCAAAGTTACACCTGTATACTCAATGGTGCTCTTGTGTCCTCCATGCTGTTCATTGACTGCTACGCATTGTCCACCATTAACTGTTGCTGGACCAAGGAGTGAGTTGTGGACAGAACTGTGTTTCTCACTGTTTCCTCAAAGGTACTCAGAGTCTAGTCACCTTTAAGTTTGGGTGAGCACTCAAACCACTGCATTCTGCAACACCACGCACAAACGGTTAACCAATCAGCAATGTCCACATTGACTTGCCCTGTATCTTAAAGGGAAGGGTGTTCAGTTGCATGATATTTACATATTCAGAATGCCAGGTAGAGGAAGAAAGTATCAGGTGTGGATTCTAGCTGCTTACATATGTCAATGTCATAGTCTTCGATTAGTAGTAATGCAGCAGCACCTGCAAGAAAGACACTTTGTAGACTTAATGCCATTTTCTCGGCATCCCTACAGTGCATCATCTTGATGACTACAAGAATGAATGTTTGAGGAATCCAGCTGCCCAATACATACATTTGTGAGGTGTGACAAGGAGTGTCATAAACGGAAGCGCGGTCACCTTTTTAGCGTGATGTGGAGCAAACTTGTCTGGCCATTAAGTGACGTTGAGGAACTTGGAGCACCCCAGGACAAACAATTCACCAAAAGACCGCAATGGTGAGGAATCGAGTAGACGTCGCGGAACATCCTCAATGGTACGAATGAGCAAGTTCTGAGCAAAGCTTATTCCTCTCTGGCACGAACTGTTTGACTGACAGGTGAAATAAACACAAAATCATTCCACCATGGTACCTTTGAACTTAACAACTCTGTGAGTTTGTCTGTGCTACTATACTTGCTAACATAATATTATAAATAGCATGCTCGCCAAGCTCTAAAGAAAACAAACAAACAAAAAAAACCCAATCTAGTCAACTTACAATCTTATGTAGATGGGAGCTTTTAGTTTTTGTTTAGCAATGGAGGAAAGTAGAGTGGTAAAGGGATGCACATTGATCCTTGAGAGGGATCTTAACTTTGATCTGGGCTGGTCAATAAAAAGAGGGCAGCTTGAAGCATGTTAGGCTTTTTAACTCTCTCTTTGTATCTGACCACATCAACTACTTTTCTTTTTTTAATGGATTTTATATTGATTACATTCACACATATAGTTTCTATTCTGCTAACTTGTAAAGATGCAAGTGTTGTAGCACCGTCCATTTTCACCACACAACACTGAGCATCATGTCATCCAAACAGTAAGGTCTTAAAAAGAGCTCCACAACAGAACTTAAAATAAATAATACATGAACCCTATTTTTAAAGAAAAGAAAGGATATCAGAACAGCATCGGTACAGTACAGCGTTGTCTCAACACCACAAGCATCACCAATGTATACAAAATATGATAAAAATGACTAGACTTTGAATTCGTTTGTTCTCAAAAATGCTTCAGAGCCTAGAATTGACACCTCAGAGACCAGAATTGTCCTTGCTCTAGCCTTCATTGTTAACCATGTCCTTATTATTCATATCATGAACGTGCATGGACAGATATTACTTTTGTCGTGACAGCATTGTTGGAAGGTATGCTGTACTGCACATATACAGTCATGCTACTTCACGGATTTCTATGGTCACGTGGAGATCTTGGTCCCAATTAACCGTGGAAAGTGAGGGACCACTGTATATTATAATAAAAATAAAAGGACAGGACAAATACTTTCTATTGAAACTCCATTTATCACTACAGATCTGTTTCGAGGGGTGGTGAAACCATCCTCTCTCTTCAGGTGATTATAAAAGAGATATTCTTCGATAATCACCTGAAGAGAGAGGATGGTTTCACCACCCCTCGAAACAGATCTGTAGTGATAAATGGAGTTTCAATAGAAAGTCTTTGTCCTGTCCTTTTATTTTTATTGTTATTTGCTCTACCAAAAAGTATTGAGCACTCTCCTGCGGAAGGATCTACTCAGAAAATTATATATATATATATATATATATATATATATATATATATATATATATATATATATATACATACATACACAACACACACACACACACATACATACATACATACAGTCATACTTCACCTTACGAAATTAATCCGTTCCAGAAGTGGGTTCGTTACCTGATTTTTTTCGTAAGTTGAGTAGAATTTTATATGTAAAAGGCCTGATTCGTTCCAAGGCTCCCAATACTACCCCCTAAACCCTTTAAAAATTATAAAAGTATACCTTTTAAGGCCTCCTTCTGCTTCAATATTGTACCGATGGTAGACAGGTTTCGGCCATATTCCTTTGAGATATCACTCAATCGCATGCCACAAGCCCGCTTCTTTTCACTCACACCGGAAATCACTTTCTTGGGGCCCATGATGAATGACGAAAAATAAAGTTACAATAAACACACTCGAAAAACTCAGGAAGCAACAGTACCTCTGTCCTTTACGCATGTTAGAACTCCGTGACGAACAATGGATCGAAGACACAAAAGTCGAAAAGCATCATGGGTATTATGGAGATGCAGCTCCATAATAGCCAATGGAAGGGAGCTGCATTTCTGTGACGAACAATGGGTCGAAGGCACAAGAAAAGCATCATGGATATTATGGAGATGCAGCTCCCTCCTATAGCCAATGGGAGGCCAGTGGGGCGGGGTGTTGGGAGATAGCCAATGGGAAAGCAACTCACGCATTGTTTCAATTTTTGAGATGGCGCGTTTTCTAACGTGAATTTTTTTCGTATCCAGAGACGGAAATTTTAGGTAAATGCGTTTCGTAACTTGGATTTTTCTATTGTTGGGTCTTTCATAAGGTGAGGGACCACTGTACACACACACACACACACACACACACACACACACACACACACACACACACACACACACACACACAAAAACCGAATTCCAAAAAAGTTGGCACACTATACAAATTGTGAATAAAAATCGAATGTAATGATGTGGAAGTGCCAAATTTAAACATTTTATTCCGAATAGAACATAGATTTCAGGGTCAAAAGTTTAAACTGAGAAAATATCTTGATTTTAAATTTCATGGTGTCAACAAATCTCAAAAAAGTTAGGACAAGGCCATTTTCACCCCTGTGAGGTATCCCCTCTTCTTACAACAGTCTGTAAATGTCTGGGCACAGACAAGACAAGTTTCTCAAGTTTAGAAATAGGAATGTTGTCCCATTCTTGTCTAATACAGGCCTCTAACTGTTCAACTGTCTTGGGCCTTTTTTGTTGCACCTTCCTCTTTATGATGCACCAAATGTTCTCTGTAGGTGCAGGATCTGGACTGCAGGCAGCCATTTCAATACCCGGATCCTTTTCCTACGCAGCCATGATGTAATTAATGCTGCATGTGGTCTGGCATTATCATGTTGAAAAATGCAAGGTCTTCTCTGAAAGAGATGACGCCTGGATGGGAGCATATGTTGTTCTCGAACATGAATATACCTTTCTGCATTGACGGTGCCTTTCCAGATGTGCAAGTTGCCCATGCCACAAGCACTCATGCAACCCCATACCATCAGAGATGCAAGCTTCTGAACTGAGCGCTGATAACAACTTGGGTTGTCTTTGTTCTCTTTAGTCCGGATGACATGGCGTCCCAGTTTTCAATAAAGAACTTCGAATCGTGATTCGTCTGACCACAAAACAGTTTTCCACTTTGCCACACTCCATTTTAAATGACCCCTGACCCTGAGAAAATGCCTGCACTTCTGGGTCCTGTTTAGAAATGGCTTCTTCTTTGTACTGTAGAGTTTCAGCTGGCAACGGCTGATGGCACAGTGGATTTTATTCACCGACAATGGTTTCTGGAAGTATTGCTGAGTCCATGATGTGATTTCCCTTACAGTAACATTCCTATTTGTGGTGCAGTGCCGTTTAAGGGCCTGAAGATCACGGGCATACAGTATGGTTTTTCGGCCTTGATCCTTATGCACAGAGATTGTTTCTAAATTCTCTGAATTTTTGTATGATGTTATGCACTGTAGATGATGATAACTTCAAACTCTGCAATTTTTCGCTGGGAAACCTTTCTGATATTGCTCCACTATCTTTCTGCACAACATTGGAGAATTGGGGATCCTCTACCCATCTTTGCTTCGGAGAGAAACTGCCACTCTGAGAAGCACTCAGTCATGTTGCCAATGGTATTAACAACAAAACAAAACTAATTTAAGCAGCAGGGAAGGGAAAAGAGAAATAAAGAAAAAACTTTTAATTTGATGACAAATATAATATTTCCAGGGTGTCTTCCCCATGTATGTTTACTTAAGTACGAGTGCATGTATTAAACTTTAATTATAATGGATAAAGGTAATGATTCAAGACTTATGTAGAGTAAAAAGTACAAAAACAAAAGTTCTAAAGTGTTTTCATGCCTTTAAGGACATACGGTAACTTGCAGGAGCCAAAACTAACCACGAAAAAGAGATTAAAGCACAAGAGTGTAATCATCAGTAATCCTGGGTTTATACTTGGGCACGATGTCTGTAGTCTCAGAAATTCAAAAAAAACCTTGGAGCCGAAAGAGCAAGAGTACACTTAGAGTATGACTGAGGTATTAAAAAGGGGGAGAGTACATACAGGAGATGAAACTTGTAGGAATTGTATTTCCATATAAAATACGATGACTTCATCCGATGACAATCAGAAACAGGATATAAGCATGTTACATCATCTTACATCAATGATGTGTACATTACTATATCTTTCAGCAGCCCGCTCTGAAATGAGCTGAGCTTTACTTGCCTTATTCAGGAGTATAAGTTAAATGTCTTATAATAGGGGCTGTCGTGTTATTTGTGCTATCACCACTCCTGTTATTATTTGACGATGACATCTACCCAGAATCTATGAGTGTTACTCAATTCTTATTTGATATATATATATATATATATATACATATACACACACACACACACACACACACACATATATATATATATATATATGAGCACGAAATTAAGAAAATTTTCCAACAGACAGGGGGGCAGGCAGAAGAAAAAATTCTGCAGGACCCCTAAAAATTTTACTGGACCCCACTTTTTCAGGAACGATTAATTGTGATAATGTGTTAAAAAAAAATTCATTCACTTGTTCGCCTGTCTTTTCTTTGGTGTACAATAGCTATTATGACTGAATAAGAAACATACATGTAAACCAATTTTCTATCATATACAACAAAAGAGGGCCGTCGTGGTCTGGTGGTATAGGGCGCTGGATCGCTGATTCTAATGGTTGGGGGTTCGAGTCCCACTCTCCACAAGGTTGTCACTGTCCCCCCCAGTGCAGCTAACTGGGTTATCAAAGGCCGGCAATGTCTCTCATTGTCTATGGTGTGAGGTTCATGTAAAAGAACCATTGCAGACCTTCGTAAAGAGTAGCTGCAAAGCTGTCAGCGTGTTTCTGTCTGAATCAAACATGTGAATCATTTGCTGTGACGACCCCTGAAAAAAGAAAAATGCCGAAAGGAAATCTCATACAACTCTTTATTTATTATTCTGCTGATCAAATTAAAAACTCAGTGACCAAAGAATAACAATGCAAACAAAAAGATGTAAGCAAGAACTAGACTGAGTCTCTAGCTCTATAGTCGAATTATGTTCTCAAAACTTAACATAGAAATCAGTAACCTCAAGTAATTATCAAAGTTGTCTCGAGATAACAATCTACATAATCAAATTATTTGAGATACTTTCCTTCGGTTTTAGCTTCTGTCCTGTTCCTTATCATCATCTGTGTATCTTCCTTTTCTTGTATTATCAACCTCACTCTCCACATAAACAGTACTAGTACTATGGTACATAGTTAGCTTTAAATAACATTAAAGTAGTTCGCTAACTCAAACTTTCAAAGTGTAGGTATAGTCATTGGTCCTGCCTGAAAAGTCTCTTTGGACGTCGATTCTCTTCATAATCTTTATAATCTCTGACAGTGCTACTTGGGCCAGCGTCACTTTGGTCAGTTTTTTTAAAATCTTTTACAAAGCCAGTTAACTCTGTCTGTTTTGACATCGTGAGTTGCAGTTAAATTGATATACTTGCAGAATAGCGGCAAACACGGAAGTTACTGGCATGTGATTCAAATTTAGCCAATGGCTGAGAACTTTTGTTTCTCCATCCTGCTGATTGGTTTCAGATGATGTATACACCTCTTTTTTTCTCCTTCACACACATTTTATCAACGTGACTGCTTGAATTGGGAATTCACTTTTTAGTGTGTTTTTAATGATTATTTAAGCCCGATGATGCCACTGAGCGCCCTGCATCTTCTCTAGCTTCTGGTAAGGAGCTTTCATTGAATTGTCATATCTTAGGCGACGATGGATTGTTCATTTTACAGAAACGGTCTTCTGCCTGACACAAGGCCGGTATTGGGTTGGATTTTTCCAGACCTCCCACAAAAATGCAGATGAACCGGTGCTAATATACTCACAGTGTATGTATGTATTTGTGTGTGTATATATATATATATATATATATATATATATATATATATATATATATATATATATATATATATATATAAAATAAATGTATATAAAATAAAATTTATGTATTTTGTAACATGGGTGAAAGAGTATACTCATTCCAAACATTTGTGCAATATTATGAACTTAAAAAAAACTGTTCATACAATGTTTATGTTCTCAATAATTATTTGTGTGATGTTTATTCATTAATTACTACATATATGTGAAATTTAAATATTTAAAATACTAATTACTATTACTATATTAATACTAATTAGTGGGCAGTGGTGGTCTAGTGGTATAGGGCGCTGGATCACTGATCCAAAGGTTGGGGGTTTGAGTCCCACTCTCCACAAGGTTGTCACTGTCCCCCCCCAGTGCAGTTAACTGGGTTATCAAAGGCCGGCCATGTCTCTCACTGTCTATGGTGTGAGGTGTAAAAGAACCATTGCTGACTTTCGACAAGAGTAGGCTGCAAAGCAGTCAGCATGTTTCCGCCCTGCGATGGCCTGGCGAGCTGTTCAGGGTGTACTCTGCCCTCGCCCGGAGTCGGCTGGGATGGGCGCCAGCCTCCCTGTGACCCTAATTAGGATTAAGCGGTTACAGAAAATGAACTGAACTCTAATTAGTATTGAGACATCGGTTTCAAGAATGATTCAAAGCAGTAGGCACAGTCACTCTTTTCAGATGTGCAGAAAAGCTATAAAATGCTAATTTGTACCTCACAGAGTAGCTTTGGAGAAATCCAGATATAACTATATATTCATGTCTATATGAACAGATAAGGAAAAACACTCCGAGATAACCCAAGAAAAAACTTTGAGAAGAACCAGAATTAAAAGAAAGTCCGTCCTCTTCCTGGTGACACTAGCAGAACACAAGTTCTAGATCTTGAGTTAATATTTGCAGGCTGCTGCTCTTACAACAGGGTCGGAGCTCTAAAAGCGTGAAAGCCTACATGTAATTTTCACCTCTTATTAGTATCAGGGTCACCTATGATCACCCAAATTCTTATGGATGACAGCACAGATTTACAGGAAGCTCAAGGCTTCTGCAGCATCAGAGATGCCACCTCTCAGTAACTGGAGTGCAGATGCATTATGGCAATCAGTGTTCCTTGGAGTAATGATGAAAATGAAGCATTTCGTGCACTGCTGTGCCATTTAGCCCTATTGAAAAACAAGGTTTTGCAACCCTTGCAGTCTGCAGCCTTTGTTACTGAATGGTGGCCAACCATGGATGAGCATGCATTCATATTACAAGCATTACGTACTTTTAAAACAAAATAATTCAGAATAAATTCATGATGATGATGACAAAGTGCAGCATGAAAGCTATGCATGTAATTGAAGGGTTTTTTTGTTGCTCAGCATAGAGACTAAATAAAAATCAGTTTCCAGCTGAGGAAAAAGCTGCTTAACAAGCAATAAAGCTCTGACTGATTACAATGTGTAATTGGTAAGAAAATACTAAGCCTTGAGACATCTCAGAAAAATAAAAACCAGATGGAAACCACACTAAAGACATGCAAGAAATCAGTAACAGTTGCACCATAATAACGGTCCAAACAAATATCTTTCAGTAGATTATTGGGTCCCCACCAAGAGCTCTGTTGCACTATTGATTCTCACCAGTCAGATGATGTCTCAATTTCTGTAACAGTAGCTCTTGAAATGATTTACAGCAAATTATGAACTCCCACTAACAATTAATTTACAGGGGTCAAGAATGGTATGATGGATGCTCTTCTAATACTATTAGTGCACCAAAGTACAATTCCTAATCCAAAAAACCACAATTCTTCAAGAAGCTGCTTCTCCACCTCCTCGATATATTGACTTTGAGTGTGTGCACTGGACAACAAAATTCGTTTGTCTTCCTCCTCCTAATTAAGGTCTCCTCACTCTCTGTGCCTATTATGCTCTAATTGGTTGCCTGAATGCTTCATACTCAATGCGGTGCTTGCGAGGAAGATTATTATGTGTGAATAAACTGATGTGTATTGGGGTGAGAGGCAGGTACATAGAAGACCCACTAGGGTATGCACACACACACACACACACACACATATAAAGAAAGAAACTACAGACGCTCCCCAACTTACGTTTTAGTTCGGTTCCAGATGGCCGAAAGTAAGGTGAAAAAAAAAAACGTAAGTTGTTACTGTATGTTCCAGTGACGTATGACGTTCATACTGTACTATACATCCATAAATACCATTACCGTATCTCATAAAACATGCAATCTTTCTGCTTGTAAATGGTTCCGATGGTTGATGGAGCCATTTGGAAGAAACGTGCAACATTCACGTGTTTTTCACCAGCATCGGTTTTTTTGATAATAGCCATCTTCGTTTCGAACGAGATGGCTTGCCGTTTTTTCTGATTACCACTATCACTCGTAGGCTTACGCTTCTGACCAACCCTATTTGCTTAGGGTTACAAAAGTCCGCAAAACAGTGTAAACACAAAGATCACAGAGACGATGTCTTAACACAAGGGAACCACGTGGTGAACTGTGAAAAAGGAGGGGCACGTTCAGTCTGTCGTTTGTAAACAATGGACGCAGCGTTATTACATCAGTGTACTACGTAGGTACGTCTTGTACTACAGAGAGCACGTTAAACTCAAAATTTGACAGAATTAAAAAAAAAAAAAAAAAAAAAGGTAAAATCGAAAAATACGTAAAACAAATGAATGCAAGTCGGGGAGCATCTGTACGTGTTTATCTTCTTCTTTTACTTTCGGCTGCTCCCTTCAGGGGTCGCCACAGCAAATCATCCGCCTCCACCTCACCCTGTCCTCCGCATCTTCTTTTCTGACTCCAACAACCTTCATGTCTTCCTTCACCACATCCATAAATCTCTTCTTCGGTCTTCCTCGAGGCCTTCTGCCTGGTAGTTCCAACCTCAGCATCCTACTGCCAATATACTCACTATCCCTCCTCTGTACATGTCCAAACCATCTCAATCTAGCCTCTCTGACTTTGTCTCCAAAACATCTTACGTGTGCTGTCCCTCTGATATACTCATTTCTGATCCTATCCATCCTCGTTACTCCCAGGAGAACCTCAACATTTTCATCTCCGCTACCTCCAGCTCTGCCTCCTGCCTTTTCCTCAGCGCCACTGTTTCTAAGCCATACAACATCGCTGGCCTCACCACCATCTTGTACACTTTTCCCTTCATTCTTGCTGACACTCTCCTATCGCACATCACACCGGATACTTTTCTCCAACCATTCCAGCCTGCCTGCACACGCTTCTTCACCTCTTTTCCACACTCTCCATTGCTCTGGATTGTTGAGCCTAAGTACTTAAAATCCTCCACCTTCGTTATCTCTGCTCCCTGTAACATCACCGTTCCTCCTGGGTCCTTCTCATTCACACACATGTATTTTGATTTTCTGAGGCTAACCTTCATTCCTCTCCTTTCCAGGGCATACCTCCACCTCTCGAGATTTTCCTGCACTTGTTCTCTGCTCTCACTACAGATCACGATGTCATCTGCAAACATCATAGTCCATGGAGATTCTTGTCTCACCTCGTCTGTCAGCCTGTCCATCACCATAGCAAACAAGAAGGGGCTCAGAGCTGACCCTTGATGCAGTCCCACCTCCACCTTGAATTCGTCGGTCACACCGACAGCACACCTCACCACTGTCTTACATCTCTCATACATGTCCTGCACCACTCTAACATACTTCTCTGCCACTCCAGACTTCCTCATGCAATACCACAGTTCTTCTCTTGGCACCCTGTCATATGCTTTTCCAGATCCACAAAGGCACAATGTAGCTCCCTCTGACCTTCTCTGTACTTCTCTATTAACATCCTCAAGGCAAACATTGCATCTGTGGTGCTCTTTCTTGGCATGAAACCAAACTGTTGTTCACAAATGCTGACCTCTGCCCTTAGTCTAGCTTCCACTATTCTTTCCCATAACTTCATCGTATGGCTCATCAACTTTATCCCTCTGTAGTTGCTGCAACTCTGCACGTCTCCCTTGTTCTTAAAAATGGGCACCAGCACACTTCTCCTCCACTCCTCCGGCATCTGCTCACTCTCTAGTACCGTGTTGAATGTTCTTGTCAGAAAATCTACTGCTACCTCTCCTAGACACTTCCATACCTCCACAGGTATATCATCAGGACCAACTGCCTTTCCATTCTTCATCCTCTTCAATGCCCTTCTCACTTCACCCTTACTGATCTTTGCTACATCCTGCCCCTCAATGGTTACCTCTTCTACTCTTTTTTCTCTCTCATTTTCCTCATTCATCAGCTCTTCAAAGTACTCTTTCCATCTTCCCAGCACACTTCTGTCATCAGTCAATAGAGTTCCCTCTCTGTCCTTTATCAATCTAACTTGCTGCACGTCCTTTCCATCTCTATTTCTCTGCTGTGCCAACCTGTATAGATCATTTTCTCCCTCTTTACTATCCAACCTATCATACAAGTCATCATACGCCCTCTGTTTGGCCTTAGCCACTGCTACTTTCTCCTTACGCTGTGTCTCCCTGTACTCCTGTTTACTCTCTTCGGTCCTCTCAATGTCCCACTTCTTCTTGGCTAACCTCTTCCTTTGTACACACTCCTGTACTTCCTCATTCCACCACCAAGTCTCCTTATCTACTTTCCTTCCAGAGGACACACCAAGTACTCTCCTACCTGTGTCCCTGATCACATTTGCTGTGGTTGTCCAGTCATTTGGAAGCACTTCCTGGCCACCCAAAGCCTGTTTCAACTCCTCCTTGAAGACAACACGACACTCTTCCTTTTTCAGCTTCCACCACCTTGTCTTCTGCTCTGCCTTTGCCTTTTCACCTTTCTCACCATCAGAGTCATCCTGCACACCACCATCCTATGCTGTTTGGCAACACTCTCACCCACGATGACTTTGCAGTCACTGACTTCCTTCAAATTACATCGCCTACACAAGATGTAGTCTACCTGTGTGCTCCTACCTCCGCTTTTATAAGTCACCCTATGCTCCTGTTTCTTCTGGAAGAAAGTATTCACCACAGCCATTTCCATCCTTTTTGCAAAATCTATCAACATCTGTCCTTCTGCGTTCCTGTCCTGGATACCAAACCTGCCCATCACTTCCTCGTCCCCTCTGTTTCCTGCACCAACATGTCCATTGAAGTCTGCACCAATGACCACTCTTTCACCTCTGGTGGTACTCTGCATCACTTCATCTAAGTCACTCCAGAATCTCTCCTTCTCTTCTAGCTCACATCCTGCCTGTGGGGCATAAGCACTAACAACATTGAGCATTACACCTTCAATTTCTAACTTGAGACTCATCACTCTGTCTGACACTCTTTTCACTTTTAGAACATTCCTGACAAACTCCTCCTTCAAGATGACTCCGACTCCATTTCTCTTCCCATCCACACCGTGATAAAATAGCTTAAACCCTGCTCCTAAGCTTTTAGCTTTGCTACCTTTCCACCTGGTCTCCTGAACACACAGTATGTCCACCTTCCTCCTCTGCATCATGTCAACCAGCTCTCTACCTTTTCTGTGCATAGTTCCAACATTCAAAGTCCCCACTCTCAGTCCTAGACTCATGCCTTTCCTCTTCTCTCTCTGCCTACGGACACGCCTCCCACCTCTCCTTCTTCGACGTCTTCGACCAACAGTAGTCCAATTTCCATCAGCACCCTGTTGATTGACAGCACTGATGGCGGTCGTTGTTAACCCGGGCCTCGACCGATCCGGTATGGAGGTAATACTTTTGATTTGCATTTTAAGTAATTGGCATTGGTTTTACGTCGGATGCCCTTCCTGACACAACCCTCTGCATTTCTCCGGGCTTGGGACCGGCATGAGGGGGAGAGACACTGGTTAGTGCCCCCCCACCTCATGGCTGCATTCATCTGTACGTGTTTATAGCCAGCACAAATAGCTCAGAGATAAAACTCGACATTGCCTAATGCAGCTATTATGGATCAAAAAAAGTGGCGAAAAAAGTATTTAAACAAATTAAATGTTTGTGGGGCAGTGGTGGCGTGGTGGTAAGGTGCTGGATCACTGATCCCATGTTTGAGGGTTCAAGCCCCATTCTCAACAGATTGTCACTGTCCCCCCAGTGTAGCTAACTGGGTTATCAAAGGCCAGCCAGATCTTTCATTGTCTACATGGGTACAAGTGGAAAATTTGAAAAACTTGAAAAGTCTGATGTATTCAGACAG
Source organism: Plotosus lineatus (assembly GCA_024760905.1). Lineage (NCBI taxonomy): Eukaryota > Metazoa > Chordata > Actinopteri > Siluriformes > Plotosidae > Plotosus > Plotosus lineatus. The sequence goes on along the minus strand of CM045737.1, from coordinate 36,843,069 downwards.
GATTGGCATAGCCATGCCGGGGGGGTTTAAAATGTGGTGTGCCCCCCTTTAGGCTCGGAAAAAAATTTCAATTGCAAGTTAAAATGGTTGTCTCTCATGCAATCTTTTCCCAACATTTACAGTAATATACAATCTGCAAATTCATACATATATATATATATATATATATACACACACACACACACACATATATATATATATATATATATATATACATATATATATACACACACACACACATATATATACACACACACACACACATATATATATATATATATATATATATATATATATATATATATACACACACACACACACACACACACACACACACACACACACATATATATATATATATATATATACTGATGCACAATAAAGATTTTTTTATTTAAATTATAAGACATTTGTTGAACAATCTAACAACTACCAACGGACTTCTTTCTGAACAACATTTTTTTTAAAATGTATGTCATGTGCATTTGATTAAGGAGTCAGGTATTGGTTCCTATTAAATCTCATACATACAGCAAAGTCGTCAGCGTGTTTCTGTCCCTTGCTAAAAAGGGTTGTGACAGGAAGGGCATCCGACGTAAAAACCTCTGCCAAATCAAACGTGCGAATCAGATGATTCGCTGTGGCGACTTCCGAGTAAAAAAGAAAAAGCCGAAAGGAAGACAGATATACAGTACAGTACTTGAATTTTTTTCCTTAGACCAAAAATATGCCTGATCAAATAATGCTGTTTGTTTCAATCCATTACCGACTATAAATAACCAAAATGTAAAAATTAAAAGCTTGCAATTTTTTATTTCATTTTTTATTTGATAGGTGATCAAATCAATATAAACATGATGAATTGCAACACTTGTGATGACTCTTGGTGAATTCTGCAAAGAAATCAACACAAAACTAAATATGAAGACAATTCTATCTATTACTTCATAGTACTTATCTCAGGTAGCTCAAAACTTCCATGTAATATTCAGTCAAAATAGATATTTTGTGAGACTATAACTGTCATCACAAAAAATATATGTCACAAAATTATTATAGCTGTCACTTTGTCTTGATTCTTTTCCGCTGATGTGAATCACCATCAGAGCTGCTAGTTATTTTTCTTTTCTGAATTGGGTTTTTCATTAATTTTGCAACTCTGTTTGCTTTCTCTAATTTCAATAACTGTACAGATGTCTGCAGTTTTTCTTCATGCTCGTTCTGTTTCTTTTCTTTTTGTTGTTTTATGTTTCCTGTATGTGGCGAAAGCGCTGATGCATGCTTTCTTCATTGCTGTTGAGACTTTGAGATCTGTGCTTTTCATCCTTGTTTTCCTTAAAACAGTTTTCATGATGCCACATATTCATAGTTGAGAGTCATTCTGGTCCCATCTTTCTCTATAGTGTCAAGTGTCGCTAACCAAACCAACACGCTTTTAATAGCTGTGATTTCATTTGACAGGAAGTTCGAGTGAGTTCAATCAAAAATGCTGTTATAGCCAGGACCAAAGAATCGGGGAACATTGAGAATGACTGCTACTTTTTCCACCGCACAACGTGCTTATATGTTTTCATGGAATCAACAGCGATCACACTGCTTAATCCCAGCAGGTTTGTCACAGCCATACGGCCCATGGACGTAAGCGTGGTAGATCGAATTACCGATGTTATGAGTTCTCGTGTGAAAATCACACCACAAGAAATTACACACCTTCGCGTATGCGTGCAGTAGCGCGAACCGAGCGAGTAACGCAAACCGCCTACGCGGCCGCCAAGCCTAACATACTAGGATACCCCCCCACACACACACACAAAGAAATCTCAACGGATTTACATGATTTGAAACAATTATTAAATTAAATCCTGAAAATCCGGAGCTTCCGGCACATGACGGAAAACTTGCACCGATGTATCTATGGTGAGAGGCATGCAAAAGAACCATTGCTGACGTTCGTCAAGAGTAGACTGCATAGCCTTCAGCAAGTTTCTGCCCTATGATAGCCTGGAGAGTTGTCAAGGGTGTACTCTGCCCTCGACCAGAGTCGGCTGAGATGGGTGCCAGCCTCCCCGCAACCCTAATTAGGATTAAGCGGTTCAGAAAATGAATAAATGTTTGTGGAAAGCTTGATATATGGTTCCCTGGTATTTCTGGAGAGGAGGAATGTATTTAACATTTATGGATGGACTATCTATTGTCCTTTATTTATAAGCTTATACATGCAGAAGAGGGCAAATGGGATTTTCCTCCATGTGCCTTGTGCTGCCGTGATGCAGCAGTTGAAAAAGACAAACTTTCTTAATGGACAACAAAACATAACTATAAATGGATTGAAAGATATGATGTGATTCTTTTATTAAAAAATATGTTGCTTACCGAGAGGCACAATGGAATAACCTTTGCCGTCATGTAAGGCGGTTGTTTGTATCTAGTAGATGCCACCCCCATTTCTAGCCAAAAGCCAAGAGAGCAAAACCACTGATCTCCAGGGTGAGAGAAATGCCATATGCTCTTTCCTCAACATTCACAGTTCACAGGTGTCTAGACGCTTATACATGTGGAAGAGGGCAAATAGTATTTTCCTCCATGTGTGTTGTGCTGCCGTGTGATGCAGCAGTTTAAAAACGGAAAGAGGCTTACTTTATCTTGGTAAAAGTAAATGATAGCTCCTATTTTCAATCATAACAAACAGGGAAATACAGGGATCCCTCACTTTCCGCGCTTAATTAGGACTGAGATCCCCCAGCGACCACCGAATTCCGCAAAGTAGGATCGACACACCCCCCCCCCCCGACTGATGTATACACACATGTATATGTGTATATAATATCAATAAATACATATTCAATGCTATAAATGCTTATAATAAATAACATTAAAAATAATGCATAAGGTGTAAACAAAATATAAATACACTCAGATGCACACCTCTCATAAAAATGTAAGTAGTTTTGATGGGAGATTTTGGGTTGTTTTTTGTTTGTTTAGGGTTTTTTTGCACAATTGGCCTTGTTTTGTGGCATTTTCCTTAACTTTTCCCCCTATTCTTCCTTAATTTCCTTATTTTTTTAATTACATGAATATTTAAAAAAAAACTGCGATGCACTGAAGCTGTATGAATTGAAGCACGAAGAAGTGAGGGAGCCCTGTATAATCACATTACATGTACGTTCTTTTGAATACTGAAGGAATAAAAAATCTCACTTTCAAGAAAATCTACTACTTGTAAAATTTATCTTTCGTGTCAGCATGAATTAGAGTGCAGTTTACAGAAAAAGGTATGAAAATTCACAAAATTTTAGGATTTATGTTCAAATTTATACTGAAATATCACAACACTTTACTGCATTTTCTTAATGAAGAAATAATAAATAAAGATGCCTATTATTTCATAAAAGCTGTTTGACTTCAATATCAGTAAAAGTCAAGTCTTCAATTTTTTGGTTTAAAATTAATGCAAAAATCACATTAATCCCATGAGACATATGACTCATCCATCCTGCTGCACTTGTCCGCCCTGTTCTATCATTTCCCAGTTCAATTACAGATGAATGTTCAGCACAAAACTCTATAAAAACTGATTCAAATCAATCTCTCCAAGGCCCTTATTTACTAAATGATTGGCCAAAAGAAAATTGGAAGTACAGTGCAGTCAATTACATGCAAATTTCTGCATTTATCAATGTAGACATGAGCAGAAGCTATGATCAGCTCACGTGTGTGAAAGTTCATGGTAGAAAAACTGAGTCTGAAAATTATTAATAAACCAATATCTTAGCATAAACACTTTAAAAGATCAAATGCTGGACCACTTACTAAAAAGTGAGGGGTTACATGAAATATTAACGCCCTCTAAATAATTTATTCCTCTTATAAGACTAACCTCAATTATTTACACTGAGTCAACATTAAATAAAGTGTGAGCCATTACCTCAGTTTTTCTCTTGATTAAGTTTGTATTTCTTTTAGTGTGCAAGTATACAATCATCACAAAATATACACAACATGTGGCAAAAATATTCTATTTTATAAAGTATATCGTACAGTATATGGTCATAATTCCATAACATAAATAGACTGGATATTTACAGTGAATGAGGTTGTTAGTTTTTTGGTGCAAGAATAATTTCACTTTTATTTTGAGATAGCCTTCGTGGTAGGCTTCTGGTGAAATAATTATAAGCAATTAAAATCAAGCAATTAAAAGCAGTGAGTAGGAAACCGATTTGCAGTGTGACAGGTTACTCTTATTCAGTCACTAATCAAGAGCTTTCATCAAATCTCGCCAATGGCACATCTGGCTCTGTGAGAAACCGTCTACTTTCCTTCCAGACAACCACCCCGAAAGAAATTTATTTTCTGTAGAAAGTGACAAGCGACTATGAAGTCGTGTTCCTCTTTCAAGGCATCTAGTGTCATTATGTGTCAATACAGGAGGCGGAGGACATTCACTCAGTCTCTTATCTGTCGGGCTCAGTAAAGCTGAACTCCAGACTCTTTTAATGATGAATGAATTTCAGACCTGACCCATTTTCCCCCAATTTACCAACTTATAGAATTGTGATATAACATTGTTATATCTCTAGAGTGTAAACTATACACATTACACATTATGGAAGATAATGGGATTTTTACACCCGAGCCATAGTGGCTCATCAGGCCGGTGCTTATCCGCTTATTCCATAGAGTGAAGCGACTAGGAGTTCAACTCCTCCTGGATGGGACCCTAATCCATCTCAGGTTACCTTCCCAGTATATATTACTGGTACCCATTTATACTGCTGGGTGAACAGAGGCACACTTGTGGTTAAGACCTTGCCCAGGGGTCTTAGCACAGTGGGGGGGCTAACTGGGATTTGAACTCACAACCTCCCGATCAGCACTCTAACCACTACGCCACCAGCCCCACACATTATGGGAGCAAGCTCCAAATTAAATATTTAAACCTCAGCTGGAGTTTGATTGTTGATGAAAATGCTGTTGACTGTAGCAGTGATTTCTTTCCATACTGAATTTTTCTGATTTCCTTCTTCTTCTTCTTTTCCTTTCGGCTTTTCCCTTCAGGGGTCGCCACAGCAAATCATCTGCCTCCATCTCACCCTATCCTTTGCATCTTCTTCTCTTACACCAACTGCCTTCATGTCCTCCTTCACTACATCCATGAATCGTCTCTTTGGTCTTCCTCTAGGGCTTTTGCCTGGTAGTTCCAGCCTCAGCATCCAATATACTCACTATCCCGCCTCTGTACATGTCCAAACCATCTCAATCTAGCCTCTCTGACTTTGTCTCCAAAACGTCTTACATGTGCTGTCCCTCTGATGTGCTCATTCCTAATCCTATCCATCCTCGTTACTCCCAAAGAGAACCTCAACATTTTCATCTCTGCTACCTCCAGCTCTGCCTCCTGTCTTTTCCCCAGGGCCACTGTTTCTAACCCATACAACATCGTTGGCCTCAACACCGTCTTGTACACTTTTCCTTTCATTCTTGCCGATACCCTCCTATCACATATCACACCGGACACTTTTCTCCAACCATTCCAACTTGCCTGCACACGCTTCTTGACCTCTTTTCCACACTCTCCATTGCTCTGGATTGTTGAGCCTAAGTACTTAAAATCCTCCACCTTTCTTATCTCTGCTCCCTGTAATCTCACCGTTCCTCTTGGGTCCTTGTCATTCATGCACATGTATTCTGTCTTACTGAGGCTAATCTTCATTCCCCTCCTTTCCAGGGCATACTGCCACCTCTCTAGATTTTCCTGCACTTGTTCTCTGCTCTCACTACAGATCACGATGTCATCTGCAAACATCATAGTCCATGGGGAATCTTGTCTAACCTCGTCTGTCAGCCTGTCTATCACCATAGCAAACAAGAAGGGGCTGAGAGCTGACCCTTGATGCAGTCCCACCTCCACCTTGAACTCTTCTGTCACACCGACAGCACACCTCACCACTGTCTTACATCTCTCATACATGTCCTGCACCACTCTAACATACTTCTCTGCCACTCCAGACTTCCTCATGCAATACCACAGTTCTTCTCTCGGCACCCTGTCATATGCTTTCTCCAGATCCACAAAGGCACAATGCAGCTCCCTCTGACCTTCACTGTACTTCTCCATTAACATCCTCAAGGCAAACACTGCATCTGTGGTGCTCTTTCTTGGCATGAAACCAAACTGTTGTTCACAAATGCTGACCTCTGCCCTTAGTCTAGCTTCCACTATTCTTTCCCATAACTTCATCGTATGGCTCATCAACTTTATCCCTCTGTAGTTGCCACGTCTCCCTTGTTCTTAAAAATGGGCACCAGCACACTTCTCCTCCATTCCTCTGGCATCCTCTCACTCTCTAAGACCTTGTTAAATGTTCTTGTCAGAAAATCTACTGCTACCTCTCCTAGACACGTCCATACCTCCACCGGTATGTCATCAGGACCAACTGCCTTTCCATTCTTCATCCTCTTCAATGCCCTTCTCACTTCACCCTTACTAATCTTTGCTACTTCCTGGTCCTCAACGGTCACCTCTTCTACTCTTTTTTTTCTCTCTCATTTTCCTCATTCATCATCTCTTCAAAGTACTCTTTCCATCTTCCCAGCACACTTATGTCATCAGTCAATACATTTCCCTCTCTGTCCTTTATCAATCTAACTTTCTGCACGTCCTTCCCATCTCTATTTCTCTGCTGTGCCAACCTGCATAAATCATTTTCTCCCTCCTTACTTTCCAACCGAGCATACAAATCATCAAACGTGCTCTGTTTGGCCTTTGACACTGCTACCTTTACCTTACGCTGTGTCTCCCTGTACTCCTGTTTACTCTCTTCGGTTTTATCAATGTCACACTTCTTCTTAGCTAACCTCTTCCTTTGTACACACTCCTGCACTTCCTCATTCCACCACCAAGTCTCCTTATCTACTTTCCTTCCAGATTACACACCAAGTATTCTCCTACCTGTCTCCCTGATCACATTAGCTGTAGTTGTCCAGTCATCTGGAAGCACTTCCTGACCACCCAAAGCCTGTTTCAACTCCTCCTTGAAGACAACCCGACACTCTTCCTTTTTCAACTTCCACCACTTTGTCTTCTGCTCTGCCTTTGCCTTCTTCACCTTCCTCACCATCAGCATCATCCTGCACACCACCATCCTATGCTGTTTGGCAACACTCTCACCCGCTACTACTTTGCAGTCACTGACTTCCTTTAAATTACATCGCCTGCACAAGATGTAGTCTACCTGTGTGCTCCTACCTCCACTTTTATAAGTCACCCTATGCTCCTCTCTCTTCTGGGGGGGGGGCACAAACCAGTGTCTCTCCCTCACGCCGATCCCAAGCCCGGATAAATGCAGAGGGTTGCGTCAGGAAGGGCATCCGGCGTAAAACAAATGCCAAATAAACTATGCGAATCACAAGAAAGAATGACATACCGGATCGGTCGAGGCCCGGGTTAACAACGACCGCCATCAGTGCCGTCAACCAACAGGGTGCTAATGGAAATTGGACTACTGTTGGTCGAAGACGTCGAAGAAGAAGAGGCGGGAGGCGTGTCCGTTGCCAGAGAGAGAAGAGGAAAGGCATGAGTCTAGGACTGAAAGTAGGGACTTTGAATGTTGGAACTATGGCAGGAAAAGGTAGAGAGCTGGCTGACATGATGCAGAGGAGGAAGGTGGACATACTGTGTGTTCAGGAGACCAGGTGGAAAGGTAACAAGGCTAGAAGCATAGGAGCAGGGTTTAAGCTGTTTTATCATGGTGTGGATGGGAAGAGAAATGGAGTCGGAGTCATCTTGAAGGAGGAGTTTGTCAGGAATGTTCTAGAAGTGAAAAGAGTGTCAGACAGAGTGATGAGTCTCAAGTTAGAAATTGAAGGTGTGATGGTCAATGTTGTTAGTGCTTATGCCCAACAGACAGGATGTGAGCGAGAAGAGAAGGAGAGATTCTGGAGGGAGTTAGATGAAGTGATGCAGAGTACCCCCAGAGGTGAAAGAGTGGTCATTGGGGCAGACTTCAATGGATATGTTGGTGCAGAAGGACAGATGTTGGTAGATTTTAGGGCCCAAAAGAAATACCGTATTCGACGTAATAAGTGCCCTGCTCCAATGTGCTAAAGTTGACACTGTTGATTGGCTCTGGGAAAATGTTTAAAAGAAATGATTAAAGGGAGGGAAAAGTAAGGGGTCTTTTTTTTTTTTAATTATATTGTTTTGTTTATTTTCAGCTTTCATGTAAGTAGTTTGGTTGATACCACAAATGAACAACGAAAATACCATTAAAACGCTTTTATTGTTCTGTTATTATTCATGTTTTCCACCTCGATGGTAACAAGCACTTACTCTTCCACTCTGCTGGTAACATTTTAATAAGCCCCCACCCCCACGTTCCAATTTTTTTAAAGCGCCCTTGGCGCTTATCACGTTGAGTACGGTAATTAATTGTTGGACTTACACTTCTGTTTCAAGAGTAGAAAAGTCTGTCTTCTCTGTTCTAGCTCTCCGTGTCAATGTCTGGCTGTGCACCGTTTTTTTTGTTTTTTTTTAACGATGGTTTGCTGTTGCAACTGGCTGATGAATCAAACACTGATATATGATGATTTCTGGGATTTGATCTGAACTTGTTTAACTATGTTTGCTTTTCTTATGTTCCTGTGTGGTATATACATATATACGTAGTTATATGCTTCTGACTTGGTGGTGATTGCTAAATATCTCTGAGGGGTAGCTGTGGTGAATTAAAGTTATTAGCTGTTTAAAACGATCACGTAGAACAACAACAACAATTCCATCCAGCAAAATCTATTCATGCCTTTGCTCACGGATGTTATGATTTGAGGCATGCCTTTCTAATTGGCTGTTCCAGCCTGGTAGTGACAAGAACTTGTTGGCTTGGCTGGGCTATGTCACTGAAGCATGTAGCACAATACATTAATGGCCATTGCTGAGCTGCACAAAGAACAAGCACAGAGATTGCAGAAAACATGTCTTTTTGTTGTTTCTTTTCCTCCCTCAGACACGAAGCCTTGGAGTAATCATGAACAATTGCCTGTCCTTCCCTTCTCATATCACTAATCTTTCTCAATCATGTCAAAATGCTCCTCTTCAACATCCGAAGGATTCATCCATTTCTTTCCCCTAAGGCCAATCAGATACTTGTTCAGTCCCTTGACATCTCAAGACTTGATTACTGCAACTCACTCCTGGCAGGTCCATCTTTGAGCGCTATTCGACCTCTGCAACTGATCCAGAATGCAGCTGAATGGTTTGTTTCCTTCCTTCTCAAATTTTCCCACATCACTCCACTGCTACAATCTTTCCACTGGCTTCTTGTCTGTCTGTCTTCTTTTCGGCTTTTTCCCTTTTACTCGGGAGTCGCCACAGTGAATCATCTGATTCGCACGTTTGATTTGGCAGAGGTTTTTACGTCGGATGTCCTTCCTGTCACAACCCTTTTAGCAAGGGACAGAAACACGCTGACAACTTTGCAGCCTACTCTTTACCAATGTCAGCAATGGTTCTTTTACATGCCTCTCACCATAGACAGTGAGCGACATGGCCCGCCTTTGATAACCCAGTTAGCCACACTGGGGGGGGACAGTGACAACCTTGTGGAGAGTGGGACTCGAACCCCCAACCTTTGGATCAGCGATCCAGCGCCCTATACCACTAGACCACCACTTCCCCCACTTCCACTGGCTTCTTGTAGCTGCTCCTATTAGATTGAAAACAATAGTGCTTGGACACAAAGCCAAAAATGGACCTGCACCTTTCTACCTCAAAGCACTTATCACACCTCGCACTGCACCACGTTCTCTCAGATCCTCTAGCACTGCTAGACTGGTCCCTCCCTCTACCATCAGAGAAGGGAAAAATCAAATCTCTTCTCTGTTCTGGCTCCACACAGTGGTGGAATGAACTTCCTCTGGATGTACGGACAGCTGAGTCACTGAGGGTCTTCAAACGACAGCTGCCAACCTACCTTTTTCAGCAGTACTTAGATTAGACCTATGCTTTACACACACACACACACACACACACACACACACACACACACACACACACACAAAAAAAAAAAAAAAAAAAAAAAAACACCTATCCACTAAGGGTGACAGTATATTTAGTCTCAATAAGAGCTAGCTACATGTGCCATTTGGGATTTGCCATCGTGCACATCTCTGCCAGCATGCTTATCCTCAGAGTCACTAGAATGTAACGGATCACTGTCTCCACAAGTAACATCAAACCCGCCAAACATGTTATCTTCACTTCTAGGGAAAACATAACGGCTAACCCCACACAAGCATGAGAGTTAACGTTAATGAAATTCGTTGACATGGGAGGCTGATCCACGAAGCGGATGATAGGCGCGTGATAGGGGCATGAGGTGCATGAAGCATGTGGGAGGGTGCAAGAGGGGGTATGCCCCTCCTGTGGAGAAGTTAAAAAAACAGAAATAGCTCCAAATGCTGCATTCTGGTGGTGGTGGTAATATGAAAATTAAAGCATACTGTCCTGAATACACTATGTACACTATGCCAGTGGTTCTCAAATAGTGGGGAGCGTACCCCCTTGGGGGGGTGCTGTATGATGCCGGGGAGGTGGGCGCGGTGTGATGCTGAGGAGAGTGCGTATGACCCTGGGGAACATGGTTTTCTGGAATGGTGTACGAGAATGAAGTGTAATTGCACCTCCACTCCAGTAATTGACAGTGGTGCTCTTATTGTTACGCTATGGTGTAGCAGTATTTCGCAGTAAACAACACGGAGAATTTTCTAACAGAAACGAAGGGAAAGGTGGAGAGAGACAAAGATATTAAGACATAAATAAGTTGAATGAATTTAAATAAGGCCTTTTTTTCAGGCACATTGGTGCACTTTAAATCATTTTAAATATTTAAATCATTTAAAAATATTAATGAAGTTTTTCTTTATTGTAAGTTTAACTATATTTCTGTCCTTTTTTGGTTTTATTGTTAATAAAGATAGAATGTTATGCAGAGGTGTACTCATAACAATTTTATAGACAAATAATAATAATACTACAGTACAGTCTGCCCCCTTCTTACGAAAACCCCTGAATACGAAAATTCCAGTACGTATACTAAAAACATTTTCCTAAATTTTTGTCCTCTGTATGTGAAACAACTGCTTACGAAATCGTCAAACGCGCCATTCAAACACTCAAAGAGAGCGAGTTGCTCTCCCATTGGCTAGGAGGGATGACGCAGCTCCCTCCCATTGGCTATCTTTCAACATCCCGCCCCACTGGCCTCCCATTGGCTAGGAGGGATGACGCTGTCGTTCCAACTTTGTTCAAGTTTGTGTGAACTGTGTTCATGTTTGTGTGTCATTCCAACTGTATTTTATGGCTCAGGCTTTTAACCTTCCATAAAGATTTGTAAGAATATAACTCTGCTAAGAAGACATGGTCAACACACACACACACACACACACACACACACGTACGTGTGATTCCCAGTGAAAGTGACTCCCGGTGCCATGGTCATTGTAAGATTATAACTCTGCTAAAAGGTATGCTTTTATAATTTTTAAAGGGTAGTATTGGGAGCCTTGGAATGAATCACGCGTTTTACATGTAAAATGCGCCTCTACTTACGAAAACTCCAGGTTCCGAAAAAGGCGCTGGAACGGATTCATTTCGTAAGAAGGGGGCCGACTGTATTTATAGTTACTTGCGGGGTTGGGGGGCTAAAAATGTTTTTTCTTCCTAGAGGGGGCGCCACAAAATAATTGAGAAGCACTGCACTATGCTAATAACAAAACAGAGGTGCATTATTATGTTTAACCTGGCACCTGATTATCAAATTATAGAACAAAAAATTATAACATTTACCAGCTGTTACATTAGAACACTGTCAGACTTAGTGATTTAAATATCATCTTGAAAATTTAGCATTTTAAGTTTTTTGGTATAACTGGGATAGAAAGAAGTGTTCAGTAATTGTCAGTATTTCAGGTGTTCATTTTTGTGTTTTCTTCCTATTGTTAGTTCTGACATCCTGTTCTTTGGCAAGCATTGAAGCCTTATTTTGCTTTTTCCACAAAAGGGATTCTAGTCTCTGCTTCATTTTCTTTTTGTATGCCAATCTTGCCACTTTTTCTGCCACCTCTCTAGTTGCTCTTGCTTTTTTCTTGGAAACAATGTCAGACTTCTTTATTCTTAGAGTGCCTTTGTTCTTGGCCTTGCCGCCTGTCAGTGTATCACCCGTGCTTGCTTTCGTCCAGTACCGGTAGATCTAACTTTAAATATTTGGATGATGCACAGAAAAAAACAACAGAGACATAATTCAATTTCAATAATATTAAACTATATTACGTTTCAAGTTTTATTATACTCTAGACCTGAGGCTCAACATATATATTCACAGAAAATTTCTGCAATGGCACGATGCAAGTTGAGCGATGATGAGGGAACACTGCATTCAGGAACGTTTTATTAACCGCAGAAAACGAATGTGGTTCCTGATAGATCTAGAATGAAATTAAAATTCGCGGAAATCTGCGAATTCGTGGACAATTCTCCTGGATGTCCCCACAGTTCAGTCCCCATTATTAATCCACAAGGGGGAAAGATTTTTGTGATTTTATGGTCATTTATGTAAAATATGTTTCTGTATCAATTTAATACAGAACACAAGATAGATACAAATTGTGTTGTAAGGATGACCAATACATGTTCTCTTTCATGCTCCATCTCAGGGACCTTTCAGTGATATTCATATTGCAACAATTTTTTGCTGTATAAACACATAAAATCTGCTGAAGCCAAATGTTGTTACCGAAATAACCTTTTTAGGAAGGTTGTAAATACCTAAACCATGCTTATTGAAAATAACCGAACTGAAAATAGCTATTCATGCATTGCCCCGATGAATTCAACTAGAGTCAATTCATTCGGATTTGTCATTCACTCATTCATTTTCTATAACTGCTTAATCCTAATTAGGGTCATGGGGAGGCTGGCACCCCTCCCCGTCAGCCGGGCAGAAACACGCTGAGGGCTATGCAGCCCACTCTTGTCGAAGGTCAGCAATGGTTCTTTTGCATGCCCCCCACCATAGACCGTGAGAGACATGGCCGGCCTTTGATAACCCACTTAGCTGCATTGGGGGGACAGTGACAACCTGTAGAGAGTGGGGCTTGAATCCCCGACCTTAGGATCAGTGATCCAGCACCTTTACCACCAGGCCACCACTGTCCGCATTCAGATTTGTGTAGCATTTAACAATAAACAGGGTCTATGTTAAAAACATCTCGATGGAGAAGTCTACTGAACAAACCAGATTTGGACACTGGTTAACTAGAATATTCACTTTAAGGTGAGTGAATTAACAAATCAGTGGAGTAATATTCTTTAAAGAGCTGAGCCCAAGTCAATGAGTGACACTTATTTTATAACAACACTGACACCTAGAGTGTGATTAAAAAAAAAAACAACCCAAAAACAGGCATCTCCTTTATTCGATGCTCCTTTCCTTATATTAATCATATCTTCTGTTTATTAAGACTGTCCATTACAGATAGGGTGATGATCTTTGGTTTTACTCTTTTTCTTCCAATCTGGAAGATTCAGCAGGATAACTCAAAAAATAAGTCACATAACAGCATGACACTTTCACAATGTCTAAATATGGTATACAGAACTCAAAAAATAGCTTGAGTTCCATTCCTGGCTTCATCCAAAAATAATTGTGGTTTTTTTTGGTCATTGTATCCAGCCATGTATTTCTATATGTACCCAGAAGTGTCCCAATACATGCAAAATAGCAATAATACATGCATTCATTCAGACAGGGAAGCATATTTTCATGACTTTGTACAAAACTCGGCAAAACTACACACATCCTACCATCAGAATGCTGCTAAAGTTGTGAAAAAATGCAAGTAAACCTGTTTAAGTGTCTGTTAGCTTCAGTTTGCAGTCTTTCAACATGCACAATCCCTGTGCTCACACACACACACACACACACACACACACACACACACATTATACTGGTCCTTCTCAAAAAATTAGCATATTGTGATAAAGTTCATTATTTTCTGTACTGCACTGATAAAAATTAAACTTTCATATATTTTAGATTCATTGCACACCAACTGAAATATTTCAGGTCTTTTAGTGTTTTAATACTGATGATTTTGGCATACATCTCATGAAAACACAAAATTCCTATCTCAAAAAATTAACATATCATGAAAAGGTAGTCTAAACGAGCTATTAAGCTAATCATCTGAATCAACCAATTAACTCTAAACACCTGCAAAAGATTCCTGAGGCTTTTAAAAACTCCCAGCCTGGTTCATTACTCAAAACCGCAATCATGGGTAAGACTGCCGACCTGACTGCTGTCCAGAAGGCCATCATTGACACCCTCAAGCAAGAGAGTAAGACACAGAAAGAAATCTCTGAGTGAATCGGCTGTTCCCAGAGTGCTGTATCAAGACACCTCAGTGGGACGTCTGTGGGAAAGAAAAAGTGTGGCAGAAAACGCTGCACAACCAGAAGAGGTGACCGGACCCTGAGGAAGATTGTAGAGAAGGGCTGATTCCAGACCTTGGGGGACCTGTGGAAGCAGTGGACTGAGTCTGGAGTAGAAACATCCAGAGCCACCGTGCACAGGCATGTGCACGAAATGGGCTACAGGTGCTGCATTCCTCAGGTCAAGCCACTTTTGAACCAGAAACAGCGGCAGAAGAACCTGAGCTGGGCTACAGAGAAGCAGCACTGGACTGTTGCTCAGTGGTCCAAAGTACTTTTTTCGGATGAAAGCAAATTTTGTATGTCATTCGGAAATCAAGGTGCCAGAGTTAGCTGCTTCTGTTGGTCCACTGTGTTTTATCAAGGGCAGGGTCAATGCAGCTCGCTATCAGGAGATTTTGGAGCACTTCATGCTTCCATCTGCTGAAAAACTTTACGGAGATGAAGATTTTCATTTTTCAGCACGACCTGGCACCTGCTCACAGTGCCAAAACCACTGCTAAATGGTTTACTGACCATGGTATTACTGTGCTCAATTGGCCTGCCAACTCTCCTGACCTGAACCCCATAGAGAATCTGTGGGATATTGTGAAGAGAAAGTTGAGAGACACCAGACCCAACACTGTGGATGAGCTTAAGGCCGCTATCGAAGCATCCTGGGCCTCCGTAACACCTCAGCAGTGCCACAGGCTGATTGCCTCCATGCCACGCCGCACTGAAGCAGTCATTTCTGCAAAAGGATTCCCGACCAAGTATTGAGTGCGGAACTGAACATAATTATTTGAAGGTTGACTTTTTTTAATTAAAAACACTTTTTTTATTGGTCAGATGAAATATGCTAATTTTTTGAGATAAGAATTTTGAGATAGGAAGACAGAAAATTATCAATATTAAAACAATAAAACGCTTGAAATACTTCAGTTGTGTGTAATGAATCTAAAATATATGAAAGTGTAATGCTTATCAGTACATTACAGAAAATAATGAACTTTATCACAATATGCTAATTTTTTGAGAAGGACCAGAGTGTGTGTATATATATAAGTTAGTATTTTGTTGTTCTTTCAGAATGTACAGTCAGAACTATACACCGTAATGCATTCAATGTATCCCATAATACATCTTAAAAAAGTAGAGTACAAGCAATGGTAACTATCCAGTCAATATCTACCATCATGCATTGCATTTGGGCTGTTGGCATAAAATGCAAGCAAGTTTACTGACATACAAAATTTCTTGACAGACATAGAAACATTTTTTCGATAACAATTTTTGTGGGGAATAAAGAATTATAAAGCACTTGCCTACTTTGTATTTCTGCTGTATTTTTTTTAATAAAATACAAATTTACAACAAAATATGGACAAACGATAATGAGATGTTTTTATGAACGCTGTGATACACACAACCACTCAAAGGTTTACCTGCGTTTGCATTCTGTGATCTGTCGACCAGGAATTCCCGAATTTTCTCTACCCACAGGTACAGGATACTCTCTCCAGGATTTTCTCTGAATTTATATAAAATATTCAGGTTATAAGGGAATCGTAATAAGTAATAATATCACCATGATGATTTGGATGATCTATTAATATTTTTGGAAAGACTTCAGTGTCATCTTATTAACTTCATGAACTAGAAAATGAAGGCTGGCGAGAGACTGTTTACAGTATAAGTTTTTTTTTTTTAACATCCCACAACATTAAATACTGTATAAAGATAAGTAGTCAGAAATATGCTATTAAATACAAATAAAATAAAAGTACTATATTTTGTAGAGTGGGGGCATGGTGGCGTAGTGGTTGGCCCATACGCCTCACAGCAAGGAGGTACTGTGTTTGAGTCCTGGGCTCGGTGACGGTGTTTCTGTGGGGAGTTTGCATGTTCTCTGTGTTCTTATGAGTTTCCTCCAGGTTCTCCATGGATATACCCATCAGACTATTTGGGTATAACGAATAGCCCTTGTATGAGGGTGTGAATGAATGGTTGTATACATGTTGGCCCTGTCATGGATTGGTGTCCAGTCCTGGCCAGTATGTATCCACCCTCTCTATAGTCTTTAGCCTCCGAGTGACCCCAGTAGAATGGATGAATTTTGACACAATTCTAATGGTACAAGATGAATAAACCAATTCAGGGTGGTATTGGGTAGCCATTGGAAACAGTTATTTCGCTCGATGACTCTTCCCTGTCCTTAATCATAACCTTCGACAACATGTCCTAAAATGTTTGATCCTGTCCACGTAATAAAATGGTAACCTCGTGTAAGTTTTGTGCATGGCTTTGAAAGCTATGATAGCACTTACAGATAGAGTTCTTCAAGGCTATTTGACAGTGTGATTCTGTCTGGACCTCTTAACCATGCAGCACTGAAAAGACAACAGAACAAATACAGTGCATTGTAACTTCATTTTGCAAACATATCACTTGCATTAAACTGAACGGGTGATGAATTAATTTTGATTACCAAAAATGACTAATGATTACGCAAGGATTTAAGATAAATATTTCATGAAGACAATCACTTTCCATAAATGATTTCAGCAGACTAAACTCTATGAAATCCACTGCCAATCAGCAGTGGTTCTGAAATTATTTGACATTGAAACGATAGCAAATTACTGAAATGTCTGATGAGGTCAAACTGCAAATAACAGACTGATTGACACATGACACAAATAACAGCTTAAAATTATTACACTTGTAGGAAGAACAAGACAATTCTTCATTTAACACAAGGCATTCTCACAGTGATCACAATAGGGCCAAAGGACCAGTTAAACCCATTACATACCTTCAGCAATAATATTCTAAAATATTTAGTGAACATAATTTTACCACCTCAACCAAAAACCTGGTGGATCAACAAAGACTTATTTACTTTCACTTAGCATTTGCATTGAAGCTCAGGGTCAATGGGTTTTCACATTGTATGACCTAATAGTTACCACTCTTTAATTTTTTTTTAAATCTGATCAAGTTTGACATTGTATACAATATAAAATTAAATTATAATTAATATCCAGTAGACTCTTGTTAATATGCACTTCATTTAAATATGTTTCTGCTTAATATGCTCCCACCCCTTGGACCCTATTTGAAACATGGGTATGATCAAAAACACATTTTTTGTCATTTATCACTGAAAATGACCAATACTTTGAATAAAATGGACCATATTAAGCACTATGACTGCATGCACGCCTGCATATCAGCTCCAACAACTGCATACGCACAGCAATCCACACTTCTTTGGATCTATATATAGGGGCAATACATGACAAACTGATTAAAATACATACACAGTAACTTAGATCCAAGGAAGTGTGGATTGCTGTGTGTCCAGTTTTGAGTAGTATGCAGTTGTTGGAGCTGATATGCAGTACTGCACTGTGTATGTATTTTAATAGCTTTGTCATATATTGTCCTGTGGAGGTATGCCCTGGAAAGGAGAGGAATGAAGGTTAGCCTCAGAAAATCAGAATACATGTGTGTGAATGAGACGGACCCAGGACGAACGGTGATGTTACAGGGAGCAGAGCAATGGAGAGTGTGGAAAACAGGTGAAGAAGCGTGTGCAGGCAGGTTGGAATGGTTGGAGAAAGGTGTCCGGTGTGATGTGTGATAGGAGAGTATCAGCAAGAATGAAAGGAAAAGTGTACAAGACGGTGTTGAGGCCAACGATGTTGTACGGTTTAGAAACAGTGGTGCTGAGGAAAAGGCAGGAGGCAGAGCTGGAGGTAGCAGAGATGAAAATGTTGAGGTTCTCTCTGGGAGTAACGAGGATGGATAGGATCAGAAATAGGTACATCAGAGGGACAGCACATGTAAGATGTTTTGGAGACAAAGTCAGAGAGGCTCGATTGAGATGGTTTGGACATATACAGAGGAGGGATAGTGAGTATACTGGCAGTAGGATGCTGAGGTTGGAACTACTAGGCAGAAGGTCTAGAGGAAGACCAAAGAGATTTATGGATGTGGTGAAGGAAGACATGAAGGTCTTTGGAGTAACAGAAGATGCAGAGGAGAGGGTGAGATGGAGGCGGATGATTTGCTGTGGCGCCCCCTGAAGGGAACAGCCGAAAGGAGAAGAAGAAGAATAAGTAATATATTGTCCTCTTTAAATCTTTTTCTGCACACATGACTGTCTTCTTACATTTCAGGGACACGGAACCATATCTACATTTTTGGAATAAGAAGTTTCACATGCGGACCCAGACATAAGAAAATGAACAAGAGTCTATTTTTTTGTGTATACATACTTTTAATTAAGTGCCGGCGGAAGCGTCGGCTACTATTAGCCTAGCGCCGGTTATATTTTATAATAGTAAATAATAATATGTAATAATATAATAATAATCTTTCATAAAAACATTTTCACGGCTTTGTTAAGCTCTGAACTTGACAACACGATCACTTGTTTTGAAAATTTCTCAATCGGTTCACGTCCGATATCCCATGATGCACTATGCTACCTCATTCAAAAGCACGCCATGTTTTTGTTAATCACGTGCCGCCATGTGCCTGCGCTCCCGTCAGGCTCCCGTGTAGGTTTACCTGTAAATCGTGACGGGTCCAAACTGATGTGAGTCGTACCGACAAGCATGGCACCGAAGCGAAGTAGAGCTAAACCACCAACATTAAATACGTTGTGGAAGCGACTCAACACCGATGATTCCACTGTTTCGGAAACATCCGTCTCACATGAAATAGGTAAAAAAATGTTTTATGTCATGTTCGAACACAAATTATTTCTTCATTGCACTGAGCGATAATAGTGAAAACTAGCACCCAACTAAACTTCTTCTTCTTTTCCTTTCGGCTTTTCCCTTCAGGGGTCGCCACAGCGAATCATCTGCCTCCATCTCACCCTATCCTTTGCTTCTTCTTCTCTTACACCAACGACCTTCATGTCCTCCTTTACCACATCCATGAATCGTCTCTTTGGTCTTCCTCTAGGCCTTTTGCCTGGTAGTTCCAGCCTCAGCATCCTATTACCAATATACTCACTATCCCTCCTCTGTACATGTCCAAACCATCTCAATCTAGCCTCTCTGACTTTGTCTCCAAAACGTCTTACATGTGCTGTCCCTCTGATGTGCTCATTCCTAATCCTATCCATCCTCGTTACTCCCAAAGAGAACCTCAACATTTTCATCTCTGCTACCTCCAACTCTGCCTCCTGTCTTTTCCCCAGGGCCACTGTTTCTAACCCATACAGCATCGTTGGCCTCAACACCGTCTTGTACACTTTTCCTTTCATTTTTGCCGATACCCTCCTATCACACATCACACGAACACTTTTCTCCAACCATTCCAACCTGCCTGCACACGCTTCTTCACCTCTTTTCCACACTCTCCATTGCTCTGTATTGTTGAGCCTAAGTACTTAAAATCCTCCACCTTTCTTATCTCTGCTCCCTGTAATCTCACTGTTCCTCTTTGGTCCTTGGCATTCATGCACATGTATTCTGTCTTACTGAGGCTAATCTTCATTCCCCTCCTTTCCAGGGCATACCTCCACCTCTCTAGATTTTCCTGCACTTGTTCTCTGCTCTCACTACAGATTACAATGTCATCTGCAAACATCATAGTCCATGGGGAATCTTGTCTAACCTCGTCTGTCAGCCTGTCCATCACCATAGCGAACAAGAAGGGGCTGAGAGCTGACCCTTGATGCAGTCCCAACTCCACCTTGCACTCTTCTGTCACACCGACAGCACACCTCACCACTGTCTTACATCTCTCATACATGTCCTGCACCACTCTAACATACTTCTCTGCCACTCCAGACTTCCTCATGCAATACCACAGTTCTTCTCTCGGCTCCCTGTCATATGCTTTCTCCAGATCCACAAAGGCACAATGCAGCTCCGTCTGACCTTCTCTGTATTTCTCCATTAACATCCTCAAGGCAAACACTGCATCTGTGGTGCTCTTTCTGGGCATGAAACCAAACTGTTGTTCACAAATGCTGACTTCTGCCCTGAGTCTAGCTTCCACTATTCTTTCCCATAACTTCATCGTATGGCTCATCAACTTTATCCCTCTGTAGTTGCCACAACTCTGCACGTCTCCCTTGTTCTTAAAAATGGGCACCAGCACACTTCTCCTCCATTCCTCTGGCATCCTCTCACTCTCTAAGACCTTGTTAAATGTTCTTGTCAGAAAATCTACTGCTACCTCTCCTAGACACTTCCATACCTCCACCGGTATGTCATCAGGACCAACTGCCTTTCCATTCTTCATCCTCTTCAATGCCCTCCTCACTTCACCCTTACTAATCTTTGCTACTTCCTGCTCCTCAATGGCAACCTCTTCTACTCTTTTTTCTCTCTCATTTTCCTCATTCATCAGCTCTTCAAAGTACTCTTTCCATCTTCCCAGCACACTTCTGTCATCAGTCAATACATTTCCCTCTCTGTCCTTTATCAATCTAACTTGCTGCACATCCTTCCCAGCTCTATTTCTCTGCTGTGCCAACCTGTATAAATCATTTTCTCCTCCTTACTTTCCAACCGAGCATACAAGTCATCAAACGCGCTCTGTTTGGCCTTTGACACTGCTACCTTTGCCTTACGCTGTGTCTCCTGTACTCCTGTTTACTCTCTTCGGTTTTGTCAATGTCCCACTTCTTCTTAGCTAATCTCTTCCTTTGTACACACTCCTGCACTTCCTCATTCCACCACCAAGTCTCCTTATCTACTTTCCTTCCAGATGACACACCAAGTATTCTCCTACCTGTCTCCCTGATCACATTCGCTGTAGTTGTCCAGTCATCTGGAAGCACTTCCTGACCACCCAAAGCCTGTTTCAACTCCTCCTTGAAGACAACCCGACACTCTTCATTTTTCAGCTTCCACCACTTTGTCTTCTGCTCTGCCTTTGCCTTCTTCACCTTCCTCACCATCAGCATCATCCTGCACACCACCATCCTATGCTGTTTGGCAACACTCTCACCGCCTACTACTTTGCAGTCACTGACTTCCTTTAAATTACATCGCCTGCACAAGATGTAGTCTACCTGTGTGCTCCTACCTCCACTTTTATAAGTCACCCTATGCTCCTCTCTCTTCTGGAAGAAAGTATTCACCACAGCCATTTCCATCATTTTTGCAAAATCTACCAACATCTGTCCTTCTGCGTTCCTGTCCTGGATACCAAACCTACCCATCACTTCCTCGTCCCCTCTGTTTCCTGCACCAACATGTCCATTGAAGTCTGCCCCAATGACCACTCTTTCACCTCTGGGGGTACTCTGCATCACTTCATCTAACTCCCTCCAGAATCTCTCCTTCTCTTCTCGCTCACATCCTGTCTGTGGGGCATAAGCACTAACAACATTGACCATCACACCTTTAATTTCTAACTTGAGACTCATCACTCTGTCTGACACTCTTTTCACTTCTAGAACATTCCTGGCAAACTCCTCCTTCAAGATGAACTCCTCCTTCAAGATGATAGCACCCAACTAAACTAGCCTAATCTTATTCTTAATGGATTCACGCCACACTATACAGAGACGAACATTCATGTACGTATTTGACTTGGGCTACTACGTTAACAAGTAGATCTACATAACGCTCGTGAGGTCATACATTCAACACGAGCCTTATGTAGATCTGTTTGTTAACGTAGCCCAAGTCATTCCCACGCCTTTTTCATGGCAAACCGGTCTTAATACAGTAATGGGGTTTCACTAGCAGCTCAGTGTGATTATTTCACATTGGTGGTGGAGGGGGTGTTGTGTGGGCGCAAATAAGATTGTTAGACGTTTAATTTCGAACAAAGAAAATCGGCGTCAGTGGCAGGTATTAGGAGGCCAAAGGGACCACCCCACTGCCCCCTCACTCCCCCCCCCCCCCCAAGAAAAAAAAAAAAAAAAGAGTCCATAAATTAGGTACAGATCTATCAACATACCTCAAAAATATTATTTCGCATTAATTTTGTGCATAAAAGTTAACCATTGATTTTGTTATTTATTACATAAATGTTTTGTAGGTATTATAATTCTCGGATTTCTCTTTCCACATTTTTTCCACATTTCACAAATGTTATATATTAGTAAGGTAACTGTTATATTTTTCAAATAAGAAATAAATTGTATGTACTTTCCTTTAAGATGCACCACAGAGCACATGAATTTTAAAACTTTTTGGGGGTGCCCCCCCCCTCCCAGACCTCCCTGTGGGACTGTGGGAGGGGACACCCCTCCCGTACCCTCCCCATGCTTGCCTCAAACAATTTAAACTCTAAAACTTAATGGATGCCCTGTTATTATATATTATATACAGTATACAGAAACACCATGTACTTACTTAATTTGGTATATTGGAGGTGAGGAGCTTGGGTAGTCTTCAGGTAGTATAACCTTTCAAAAACAAAACATGTTTATATATGTATATATATATATATATATATATATATATATATATATATATATATATATTTGTAATGTATATAACAGCTATAATATTTATGCATTACTGACACAAATAATATGCTAGAAAGGGCAATTCATCTTGACTGGATGCCCAGTTATTATCAGCCTGCATGACTTTACTTGACTGCTCTTTACCTGTAAACAAACCGAACATTTATGTTCAGAAATATCTTCAGATATTTTGATGCAAAAGACCCTCGACGCCTCATTGATCACACACCACTCATCCCCATAAATAGAGGAAAGTGCCTCAATTTCTTCAACCTAATAAAAGTGAAAGCAAAGTTATCAAAGACATTTCTATTACCCTGCACACGTTGTTATTTAGACAGAAAATGTGTCCATTTACGACAGAGATGTAAACTCACCTGTCGCTGCAGATTGTCGTCATTTTCTGTGATTGTGTCCATTTAATTTCAACACATTACTGTTTGTCGATACAGAATTGCTGGCGTGTTACAGACAGTGGGTAAATTCCGAATAACTCTATATTCCCTACACTAGTGCACTACACAGCTGAAGAAAATGTACACTTTGCAGTGCAATCGATATTCGATGTGGGAAACATTTGAGATTAAGCCTACAGCAAGTAATGCAAATACATTCAATTATAGGAATTAATGTACATGTATGTAGTTGCCTTGTCGACAGTCTACACGATTTAGTTTAGTTTGTATTTATTTATATATTTATTTGGGTTTTTGTTAACTTATGGGTTCAGTTCGGAGCTTGTGGAAACTAACACTTCCGGGTCACAGACGAACACCGTCTCATGGGTTGTGACGCTTTCTTCGACCTCCCACACATACAACACAAATCCCATAAGATCAGAGGAGAGCGAAGGACTTTTATATTTTCATATTTAAAAAAAGTTCAGATTTTATACATTAATATATTTTAAATGAAAACAAACATGATGAATTGACTCATTATTCTGTTGAATGCTATTTAATGATATTTATAAGTGTTATAATAGATATAAGTTATAATATATAAGTAATATTTATTTTCATATGTACTCAATACACATTTGTTTATGATAATAAATTCATTGGGGGGTTGGTGGTCTAGTGGTTAGGGTGCAGGATCGAGTCCCCACAGGGTTGTCACTGTCCCCCCAGTGCAGCTAACTGGGTTATCAAAAAGGCAGGCCATGTCTCTCACTGTCTATGGTGAGAGGCATGTAAAAGAACCATTCCGCCAGCGTGTTTCCATGACCTGGAGAGGGATGGGCTCCGCCAGATCAAATCAGCCCAAGTCTCGCCGTAAAGGCGCCCCAATGACATCCTCAGGATGTTAAGGGATAAGTGAAGTGAGTGAATAAATTCATTGTGTAATAGCCCTGGTGATACATACCGTTTGGTAATGATTCGATGTCAGTTACTTAAACTGTAATTTTTGAAATTTTGTATTATACTATTGTCACAAAGTGGAAAAACAAGAATGCTCAGAATGCCTTGGTATGCTGCAGCATTACAATTTACAGTAGTTTCACTGGAATTAAGGCCCCCAAATTAATTCCTGCTTGAGTGTTGCTATAGACATGGTGTGCCAGGGATGATGTGGAAGAATTTAAGTGGCCTGCACAAAACCCTGTCCTCAATCTCACTGAACAACTTTGAGATGAATTACATTTCAGCTTCAAAAATTTCCTCAACCAATGTCTGACTTCACTGCTTTTATGGCTTAACAAACTCCCACAATTACATTCCAGCATGTAGGGGCAATGTCTTCCAAAAAAAGGGATGTATTATCACATTATTAACATTAAATCTGACACTGAATGTTAACAGATCAGATGTGGATAGGTGTGACGATCAGAGGATTACAGCCTAAAAAAATAAGAAAAAACTTGTGCTGATTGGATAAGTCAAATTACTGTCAGAGCTGAGCCGTCAAGTCTGACATAGGTGAGATTCCTTTATTCTTCATAGATTAAATCAGATCTATTTTTTCCAATGCACTCAGTCAATATGAGTTGTCAACCCGGTTATACAACAGGCAATACGTTAAATTATGATGTCACGAATAAGAAAATACAAATAGCTTCTATGATGTAGCAAAAAGAAGTTCTGATGAAATCATAATAAGAAGATCTATAGATAACTATTCTTATGAGATTACAATGAAGTCTCCGTTTCTGTCACGATTCACATCATGTATGACTTTTTCAACACTTTTGGTCATAATAGTTTGTAGGGTACACTAGATGAACTTAATAAAAATAGGCACTGAATCTTTTTCCCCCCCACTTCAATGCTCGGGGAAGAAGAATGCATAAGAAATAAGCCAAGCCCAAATAATATCCAATCAGGGGGAAATATGCAAAGCAGAAGCGTCTTGACCAATAAAAATACATGGCTTCATGAATAATTAATCGTATATCAATGTTGTTGTACTTCATGCGCACTGGCGCTGGCAGAAAGAAAAATAAGCTATATTTCAAGTCGAAGGTTAATAGTAATGGCGACAGCGATTTACCTTGAACACTATCTTGACAGTGAGTATACGTGTGTCTGCTCACGTTAGTGTAACAATCTGTGTTTTTATTTTTTAAAGAAACACACCCACATATACACATCTGGCGCTCATGAGGGCTTTTGGTGGCTTCGCAACGCGAGTCGACGCTGGCGAGCTAAGCTAAGCTAAGCTAACTATCAGGCTAGCCTGTGGTATTAAAATATTCGCCGAGTTGATAAATGTTTCCAAATATACTAAAGTGATTGTCCAACCAAGGTATTGACTAGGGTACTGTTAACAAAGGTAATTTTATAAGCATGTGTAGTGTTGTAGTTAGCTCGCTAACGCCAAAGTTTTGCAGTGTTTGTTAGCTGGAATGAATAATTAGCTAAACTACCTTTCAAAGAATGCAAGCTTTACTGATGATTTCAAGTGAATATTGTTTTTATTCTATACTTTTAATTAAAGAAATTTTTGAATAATTACTGACAGAATTTTTTTTTTTTTTTAATACAATTTGTCAAGTAAAATTGGCCAGCTTCCATCTAGCTTAGTCAGCTGTAAACACAACAGTTGTTCTGCAATGTGTGCTAAACTTTACAGTGCAGTTCATGATTTGGATGTGACATTGTTCATTAATCCAGTTTCTCTTGTCAAATTCATGTTTATATATTTTACTGCTGTCACAACCGACTCATTAGCTTATCAAAACATCCCTAATTAGATTAAAAATGAGACTTCGAGCAAAACAGTAAATAAATCAAGAAAGAATAAACCTGAAAACGTGAAAGTGTCTGTAAATGTCAGAGTTGTTTATTTGTTATTTACTTTCTCTACTACTTAATCTTAATAGGTTCATGGGGAGGCTGGTGTTTATCTCAGCCAACACATTTGCCACTGCAGGGTACATACACCCTGAATAGCTCACCAGAACATTACAAAGCAACACACAACTATTCACTCACAACTTAGGGCCATTTGGAGCAGTCATTCAGCCTATTGTGGTCTATGGACTGTGAGAGGAAGCCTGACTACCTGGAGGAAACCCGTGCCAGCATGGGAGAGCATACAAACTACAATGAAATTACTCAAGGCTGGGAACTGAACCCAGGGGCATCTTACTATGATTTGGACATCCTATGTCAGAGTTAGAACTGGGGAAATTTTGTCTTTGGAGTGTGTATGTAGGATAGCAGTGATGAAAGTGAAATAATGTTTCCACTGTGCTTTTGGAGATTTTAATTATGTACCACATCATTTGTTCCCAGGCATTGAAAATTTACCATGTGAACTACAGAGGAACTTTACACTGATGCGAGAGCTGGACAACAGGACAGAGGGTGAGTAAAGATTCAGGTTTATGCAATCTTAATGCATTACCAGTCCTGCAGTGGCCTGGTAAGCTGCCCAGGGTGTATCCCGCCCTCACCTAGAGTTGGCCGAGATGGGCGCCAGCATCCCTGTGACCCTAATTAGGATTAAGCGGTTCAGAAAATAAATGAATTTTGTTTTATTTTACTTGGGCAGATACTACAGTGTAATTGATGTAGTAAAGAGATTTGAATTCAGTGTCTGGTTTTTGTAAATCTTTCTATAAGTGTACTGCTGTTTAAACAATGGTTATATAACACTGTAATCGTCTGACCCTTTTTTCGATTTATGTACAAAATTTCATGGTGCTGTGTCCTCATCCCCTTACGACATGGCAGAAAAGAAGGGGGAGATCGATAAACTTGCTGAAGAGTACATCACAAATGTCCGGAACCTTGCTTCTGAGCAACGGGTGGAGCACCTGCAGAAGATTCAGAATGCCTACAGTAAATGTAAAGAGTACAGCGATGACAAAGTGCAGCTTGCCATGCAGACATATGAAATGGTTAGTGTATGTACCATCATCTGCTAGTGCAGCAGGTTAAGTGCCTAGAATTGATTCCAATAGGATACAGAATTGAATTTATTTCAGCAAAAAAATATATATAAATTGTTTAAGCAATATGCAACATGTATCTATATTATGACCAAGGTAACACAAAAAGTGTATAACAGATTTCTATTGTGACCCGAGAATCATAGCATGAATTATTATAAATACCCCATTTCCTATTGAAGTTGTATTTTAAAGAGTCCAGTAATCTTTGAATTGTACTTTCAAAAATCTCAGGCATATGGTTTATTGTTTATGTGAAAGGCAGCTTGTTTTTGGTGGGCAAAACGTTTCAGATATCACTCCTCTCCAGAACAATTAGAAATCCACTTGGTATGACTATCTTGAATTTATAACATAGTAAAATCATCTCTATAGCTCTGATTTTTTAAGCTCATGCGACCAAAGGTGGATGGAAATGATATAGAATCAATTAATTTGTTGTATGTGTATGGGGTGAATAGGTTGGGAGTGTATATGGGTCATGGTTTCATAGTCACAACACATTTTTATGTTAGATTTGTCAAATGGTTCTGCCAGAGAGAGCAACTAGACACCTGTGGCCTGTTTTCCATTTAAAATCCTTTGAATCCCTTAAAGAAATGTTAATGTTTTCTAGGTTGACAAGCACATCCGAAGACTGGATGCAGACCTTGCCCGCTTTGAGAATGAGCTAAAAGAGAAGCTGGATGTCAGTGGTTATGAGAGTCCTGACAGTAGAGCCCTGAAAAGTAAGAACAGCATTCTAATTTCATGAAAATAATGAGCTCAACATGCTCTTGCACTCCCACTTTTTTATTTTTGGGGAGATGAATAGCATATGTCTCATTGATTTGTGCTGAAAATTCCTGATGAATGTAAATGAAATAGATCAGCCAGAGTTACGCGACCGTTTAGTTGGTAGCGATCGAGGGATGCCTGCCCCATCATGTGGCTACTGCTTATCCAAATCATCATCCTCAGCTTAAAAGATATTGTTTGTGTCAGTAATAATAGCTTGAGAAAATGGCAGCATAATTCCAAATTCACAAATCAAATTATTAAAACTCCGTCGACTAATGTTTAAAGAAGGTAGTGATACTTTTTTTTTTAAATAATTCATAGAAAAGCAAATTATGAGAATACCAATGAAGCAGGTTTCAGACATTAAACACATGTTGACTGATCTACATTGGGTTGGTGGAAAATTCTTTTTTTTTTTTTTTTTTTGGCTGAATTGTTTCCTAAATGTGTGCTGGCTACATGCACGGACTGCACTGTTCATCCAGACACAGCAGTTTTTATAAAGAATGACTTGATGAGAAAGGCTTTGTGATTTTAGTTACTCTGCGCCAGCATCCATGTCATGCATTTCTTTTCCAACCACAAATGAGAAGGTTGCTCAAGGTTTGGCATAATTCTATGCAAGAACAAAATGCTCCCATCAGGATGAAACGTATAACTGAAATGTGGATATTTCTACCACGTTATGTATATGAATAAAAGCACACTAACCAAATTATAATATGGATTTTTAAATATACACATGAGGACTGTCACATTCTTTCTGGGTATTGTGACACACAACTATATCTACTCATTCATGCAATTTATATAAAATCAGCCAATCATGTCAGCGATGCAGATATGAGGAAACGAAAACTATCAAACTGAAGGGGAAATGTGATTTCAGTGATCATTGGTGTTAAACAGTCTGGTTTGAGTATTTCCTTTCTTTATGTAACTTCTGATCTCAAACTTAACCCTCTCTTAGAATATTGCAATGAAGAAAAACGTGCTGTGAGTGGCAGTTTTGTGGACTCAAATGCCTTGTTGATGAAACAGCTCAACAGTGATTGGCCAGACTGGTTTGCAGTTACAGAAAGGTTGTGGTAACAAAGATAAATACTCTTTAGGACAATTGTGATGACCAGAAGAACATCTAAACTGGTATAACCTTAAAGCTTGAGGTAGATGTGTTCCTAGAAGACCTGGAGACGGTGTTGGGTTCCATATCTGTCAGCCAAGAACATAAATCTGAGGCAATCGAGGTTTTGCAGTCAGGTGACATGCTGTTTATGCCACCATATTGGAGTGAAAACAAACATATACTTTACAATTGAGGTGCCTGTTTTTAGCTTGGTAGATTACATAAATATGAATGTTGACAGCCGTAATACAATCCCAGTGCTTTCCGAGCTCCCTGGTAATTATGATAACGATCATAAACGACAGTATATTCAAAAACTACGGTTATCAGGGCTAACAAATGACCCATACGTTTTGCCCGATGGTTGGTTTGTTAACTGCATGGATGAAGCAACAGACAGGATACCTGGTTTAACATACCCGGATATCTATAATGATTTGATTAATCGCACGTCTGATTATACTCACGAAAAACTGAAAAGTTTCAAAGGGCTTAGAGTGTAGTAATCATTTGTTAATGATTTCTCCCCCCGGAACTTGGGATATTCCCGTTCTGTAATGCATTGTGGGATTAAACAAGTGAAGCGGAAACCAAAGAACGACATGTTTGTTGTGTGTGTTAGAACACGTATTAAAGACTGTTAAAGTTAAATCTGGAAAGCGCAGGAGTATTTTTTTTATCTGAATGTGGTTCGGCACTTCGCGAGCATATTATACCCAGGAAAGCCTCTAATATGGCCCGTGGCAAGCTGTGTGAGGACACCAAAGTATTAATCATGGCAAAGGTAATTATGACTCACATTTTTTTTTAAATAATTTTGCCTACATTGTATATTAAGCACAAACATGTGGATCTAAATCGATGAAGTATTATAATAGTTATATTATATATATACTGTACATGTTATAATAAAGACTAAATAGCATTTTAGCCGCCCTCAGCTTATAAACGGACATCAGATATACAGTTAAATAGAATCAAACTGTGGTTAAGACAATAAATAATAATATATCTACTGATAAAAATTACTTGCCTCCAACAAAATGTTCGCTACATACACGACTGGTAGGAGCCGGTCGCCAATCTTTCCTTTTGTTGTCGGTATCAGCTCTTTTCAAAGCAGAAATCCGTTTCTCTCTTCGGGCCTTATTAGCAGGAAATCTATGATATTTAACACCTGGTTTCTTTCCTCTATAACTTGTACAACCAACAGCAACACAGTTAAGTGCCATTTTGCACTTGTTTAATAAATAAATGCAGTATTAAACCCTTACACACGCTTGTGTTATTGTGTTGGGGCCAGAGTGAATGGTTTGTTTTCACTCCAATGTAGCGGAATAAACAAAACTCGCATTGGGATAATGTATGCATGACGTCAGCTGCAAAACCTTTATAGGAGGTACAGGCTCACCAAAACCAATGAAGCACACTGATGATCGGGTTAGAATTTAGTTGAAACAGCATAAATTAATGGACCCAACCTGCATTGTGACCACAGTCCGAGTTGTTGGAGGTGGTGTAATTTTTTTGTGACAACCTATGTGAAAACAGGGATCCCTCACTTTCTGCTGTTAATTAGGATTGAGGATCAACCCCCCCCCCCACTGAAGTATACGTACATGTATATGTGTATATAATATCAATAAATACATATTCAACACTATAAATGCTTATAATAACAATTAAATATTCAAAAATAATGCATAAGCTGTAAATAAAATATAAATACACACTTGCAGACACGCACACAGATGCATGTGCACGCACTCAGATGTGCACCTCACATAAAATGTAAGTAGTTTTGATGGGGGGTTTTGGGTTGTTTTTGTTTGTTTGGGGATTTTTTTTTGCATAATTGGCCTTTTTTTGTGGCATTTCCCTTAACTTTCCCCCTATTCTTCCTCAATTTCCTTATTTTTTTAATTTGATGAATATTAAAAAAAAAAAAAAAAAAAACGTGATGCACTGAAGCCACATGAATTGAAATATGAAGTAGCAAGGGATCCTTGTATTGTTGCTGCCTGTGTGCATTTTTTGATGGCTAGAGTTTACCCATCGTTTTATGCTGGTGTTCCAAGCTTGGTCCTACGGAACCTGTGCCTTGTACATTTTTAGTATTTTCCTTGTCCCTAACCCACCTGATTTAACTCATTCATTAATTAACAGCTGTTTGTGACTTTAAGTGGGTGTGACAGAGCAGGACATGGCATAAAATATGCAGGACAAGGGGTCCTTCAGGACCAGGGTCAGGAACCCCTGGCCTAATAGCTATAGACAGCATGATAATGCTGAATGCCACAGAGCAAAAGTAGTCTTGAACTGGTTTCCAGGAAACGACGGGGACTTAAAGGGCCGGTCACCAATCTGAATCCAATACGACACTTTGCTAGAGAATGGGAGAGTCGTACCAAGAAAGTGCACCTGAAAAATCTGAAGGAAATCCGTGATCTAGTCCGGTTAATGTGCACGAGAATCTTGTGTTCTGTAGAATCCATGGCTTTAATAGTTGAGGCCGTTTTGAAAGCAAAGTGAGACCCTACCCACTATGAGTATTCTGTTCCTAATAGTGTTCAGTCAGTGTCTATGAAATACTTCTCATTGGCATGTCTCGCTTGTAGCAGAGTTTGTTTTGACCTGTATTAGAACAGCAGAGCCGAGTCCCTTCTCTTTCTTTCATTGAACCTTTCACTTCATGTACAGTCCACTTGTTAATGATAATTTAGAATTGTGATTTTTAATTTATATGGTGACCTACACTAGAGCATTTAATGGGCTGGGCTGTTCCAGGGCAGGGTTTGTTTAAGCCCTCTGATCTCAAGAAATTTTCTTTTCTTTTCATAGAAGGAGGCAGCAGAGGGCTTAAGGATAAGCGAGGATCCAAAGGCAGAGGAAGAAAATGTTCTGATGATGACTCGCCACGAAAGAAAAAAATGAAAAACAGGTTTAAGAATTAGTTTATTATCTGTAGCACATAGTGTTTTTTCCCTTCAGCATTAATACAGTAATCCGATTGTTTGTTCACTAGGATAATTACACTATAATTAACCAATCTTATGGTGGCCTTTTTAACTTTCTGTTTTCTAGTCCTGATTTCCAGGAGTCCCTCTTGCCAGTGCACCCATCAGATGTCCTGGATATGCCAGTGGACCCCAATGAGCCCACATACTGTTTATGCCATCAAGTATCATATGGTGAAATGATTGGATGCGACAACCCAGATGTATGCCTTGTTTTTTATTATGATGATTATTATTAAACAACTAAAGTTATTTTTTTTAATTTCCCTGTAATTTATTATTTAAAACATTTTCAGACCTGCTACTTCATTTAAGAGATTAAGATGTATATGTCATAAAAGACAGTTATTGGCTTTCAATTCAGCAGTACTCATTTTCATAGGTTCAGGATAACATTCCCACAACGACAAATTTACAATTTACTACAAATGCGGGCAGTGGTGGCTCGGTGGTTAAGTTTCTGGATTGTTGATTTGAAGGTTGGCAGCTTAAGACCCATTACCACCAAGCCTGGGTCTTTGAGCAGGGCCCTTAAGGATCAATTACTTAGTTTTATGAAAATGATACTCTGACAATGGTGTTTTCCAAATGCCGTGAATATGAATTTGTGATAACTGGTCAGAAGGTCTTCACTGATTTTTCTATAACAGCATCTCTGGAAGTATTTACACATGCAATATAAACAATAAGTTTAGTCAGTTTAATGTTCTCATTTTTAAACTTGATCATTTTTCTAATAACTATTAATTTGTTGATGAACTACTGCAGTATGCTGTTACATTAACAACATTTGGCAGATGCTCTTATCCAGAGCGATTTACAATTATCTTTTTTTTTGTACAACTTAGTAATTGAGGCTCAAGGACCCAACAGTGGTGATAGTGGGGATTGAACCACTGACCTTTTGATCAGTAACAAACTGCCTTAACCACTAAGCCGTCACTGCCCTGTTAATACCGCCACCTGTAATGTTGGAGGTTTTTAACCCATGTTGTTTGGGTGAAAGATTATGAACAGATGTGGATAAGTGTATTTTCTAGAGTAGGTTGTGGTACAAGTAACGAACTATTACATTTTGGAGGTCATCTGGACGTCTGTGCATGGGACATGTTGAAAAAAAATCCACAAACTGTGCATCAAACACCCATTAGGTGGAGACATTTTATTATAACTATGACAAGTTATAATAATCCATTTGTGACTAGTGGAGATACCATGCAGTGTGAGTTCCCTGCCAGTTTAACAACTAAAAGCATTATTTGTTGATTTAGCGAAGTTTTTAACGTTGGAAATTCTTCAGTACAGAGAAGTTTACAATGTGCAGTTTCTCACTAACTTTACAAATTACATTTTTAAGAGACTTTGTAGAGGTTTCAGGTTTAATTTTACATATAGGACACCCAAGTGTCTTATTATTTACTGAGTAGTAGACTGCAGTCAGTATTTTTCATAAGTTTAACCTTTTTTTAAATTTTTTAAACAGTGTCCAATTGAATGGTTTCACTTTGCATGTGTGGATCTCACAACAAAGCCCAAAGGAAAATGGTATGTCAGACAGCTCATGGAATGACATGCATTCAAATACACCAAATATTTTAAAATGTTAATTTCAATAAGTGCTTTTCTCGTTGTCTAGGTTTTGTCCACGGTGCACCCAGGACCGGAAGAAAAAATAAAGTTTCTAACTCCTATGACTTTTATACATAAATATATGCACATATATAAAGACCGTATTTTGCGGACTACGATGCGCACCGGATTATTAGGCGCATTAGCGAAACAAAAGTCAGATAAGTCAAACTTTATTCAACTCCTTCACAAAAAAAACATCATTGTTCAGTTGTAAGGTTTTTAACACACAGAATATAAAATAATATGCTTCACAATACGTCAACATTGATATTGTTACAACTGGACAAACAAACTTTCCTTTTCAGTTTATTCCTCTTCCACAAATCCATCAAATTCTTCATTTTTGGTGTCTGAATTTAACAGTTGCGCGATTTTGACATCAAGCATGCCCAGATCCCTCTCATCATTATCCGAGTCAGTCTCATTGCCCTTCATTTCACACGCTGCCACTGTTGCCTTGAGTCGAATAGAGACTGCAGAAATGCTTCTACCTGCTGTTCTCTGTTCAGGAACCCACTGTTCAATTTTATCTTCTAACTGTGGCCATCTTGCTTTGTTCCCTCGGAAACTCTGTTTGGTCTTCTTCCTTCCTCCACTTTCGTACCATTGATTCATTAATATTGAATTCTCTGGCAGCTGCTCTATTCCCATGTTGTACTGCGTGACTGATAGCCTTCAGTTTGAAATGTATATCATAAGCATGTCTCTTAACAGGTGCCATTTTGGGGTCCTACACCATAATATTACCTGTATAGCACAATACGTTTTACTCAACGAGGCACCTGACTACGGTAGCCGTAATGCTCCGACAATCCATCAAGTGGTGTGACTTCGTCAGTACATAAGATATTATAGTCCAAAAAATACGGTGTGTATATATTTGTTTATATGTATGTATTTTGTCTGTTGTAAAATAGTTTATGTACAGTGTGTGTGTGTGTGTGTGTGTGGTGTGTGTATGTATGTATGTATGTGTGTGTGTGTGTGATTATATATATGAGTATATATATCACACACATCACTTTCTATATGACTATGATAAAGGAAAAAACACAATGAAAGAAAACCTTATTTTCTAATGTACTTGAAATGTGTCTGTTTTGTTCATTCAAGTAACCTGGTATATATTTTATTTTCTATGGAAAGTGAAAGCTTACATGTGTATATGTACACACTTCTACTGAATTAGCAACATAGGACTTTGTGCTGTATGAAATCAAAGCATTAAAATCATTGCTCTTGCAACTTTATTTTGCATATTTACATGTTAGAATGTTAATACAGCACAAAAACATTTAAGGCGAGAATTTATCAAGATTTTATTTTTTAAAACGAGTGTCCGAGATGTTATATCTATAAAGGAGAAAATGTAATTTTACCTGCTCTTAAACGAAGACTACTTCTGGAACTTCATCCAGATGAACAGCAGTTCATCTGCATTATTTTTGTAGGACTATTTCTGCTTTGGCATAATTGAACTTTTCCTCCACCAGCTTTGATGCACTTTTTTTTTTTAATCAGAATTTGTTCTCTTGAGCACCATGACCAAGCCCTGTGTTTTTCAGAAGTGTCTTATAGGAGAAGTTGGATTAGAGATCAGTTTCCATACCATGTCAGTTTTTTCATCAAATACACATTGGGCATGCATTTGTCTGAGTATGGAGGAACTCATTCCTTAAGGAAATAAGAGGACCAAAAAGGAAGATTTTTTTTAAATGTATGTAATTTTTAACCATAGATACAGACTATCTTTTAAAGGTTTATTTTTGATGATTGTATTTCATTCATAAATGATTACCCTCTTATGAGAATTTTTAAATAATTTTGAAGTAACCTTACTTTTTTATGATTACATCCATGCAGTCCACATACAGGTCAAAGTGTGAAAAATGTCCACATCATGAATTTTATTTCCTTTTTAAATCTAAACTAAAAATCTAATGGGAAATATATTCTGGTTTGTATTTGGAGTCATTACCCTGTTTAAACTGGTGTTTTTATATAGGGTTTGAAGACCTTTCTTGAATCCTCATAAA
Organism: Plotosus lineatus; assembly: GCA_024760905.1. NCBI lineage: Eukaryota > Metazoa > Chordata > Actinopteri > Siluriformes > Plotosidae > Plotosus > Plotosus lineatus. Next base: position 36,807,154 of record CM045737.1, on the reverse strand, counting down.
ATCTGGACTGGACGTATTAAATGTATGTGCTGCTGTTGCTTTGCTTTTGACTGGCTTTTTTTTTTTTTTTTTTTTGCTTGCATCTGGTAATTTTATTTCAGAAATCTGTAGAAAACATGGTATTTTAAAATGTTTTTTAAAGAGCTGGCATTAAAGTATCAGTGTATAATTTGATCAGTGCATTGACCTACACTGCTGTTGTACTACCTGAAATGTCTCCTTTCACTGTGCATACTTGAAAGTATTGCATTTGTCCATGTTCCTGACTATAGACATGTACTGAAAATACTTAAATCAGTACCTGTGATTCAAAATGTGAAGTATGACAATCAAATCATCCAGCATCCACAGATAATTTACTGTGATTTTTGATATTTAACATAGATTTGTGGAGATATTAAGAAAAAAAAAATATGTTTAGCATTACTATTACACGGGATCAGCGGGATTTGATTGGTATGCTGTCTTGATTTACAGCATTTGCTAGATGCTCTTATCCAGAGTCACTTATAATGATTATTATTTTTTTATATAGCTGAGGGTAAATGGCCTTGATTAAAGGCCCAACGGTGGTGATGGTAGGGCTTGAACCCCTGACCTTCGGATCAGTAAAGTATCTCGTTAACTATGCCACCACTGCCCTTCCCTGTCTTGAGACTTAAAAGAATCATTATTTCGAGTTGATAATGCTTGAATCAAATTAGCAGACAGTCGGTTTTACATGGAGCAAGCAGTGTAATCACTTCATGATTTAAAATGAAAAAATAAATCCTACAAAACTCATTTCAGTTTGGTTTTCTTGTGCTTCCCACAGCCCATACTGAAACACCTTTAATAACGCATGGTTTAACTTAATTGGGTTTGAATGAATACACTGAAATGGTCAGAACAGATGCTATTAGCTACACGGTGCAATTTCCCCCCCTGTGCTTCCGGATTGCATATAGTTAAACCCTTGCAGAGAATTAAAGCAGTACTGTACCTGCTGTTATGTGAGCTAAGAGTTTAAAAAATACAAATAAAGCATAATTTTTTTGTGTTTTATTTGCCCCTGTTGGTCCCATGTACCACTCCGAAACAACTTCTAATCAGTTTCAGAGACAGCAGAAAAGATTCCACTCAGGCAAGGCAGGAGAACTGTAAGGCCCCCCCAGTGCTCTGTAGTCTCAAGAAGGTCCCAATGTGGTACAAAACCTCATTCCTGGCCCAGAGGTCCCCAGGATTACAGACCAGTGGAATTGACTTAACATGTCATGAAGACCCTCAAGGGACTCCTACTGGATCAGCTTGGACTCCCCTTACGTTGGTTACGCGTAGTGCTTAGCATGTCCACCTCACAGCGAGAAGGCCTGGGTTCGATTCCCGGCCTGGGCGTTTCTGTGTGGAGTTTGCATGTTCTCCCTGTGCTTGTGTGGGTTTCTTCTGGGTACTCCGGTTTCCTCCCACAGTCCAAAAACATGCACAGTAGGTTAATTGGCGGTTCCAAATTGCCCACAGGTGTGAGTGAGTCTGCATGTGGCCTGGCGAACCATACGGTAGATTATTGTGATCAGACATGGCAATCCCTGTATGAGCATCATTCAAGCTTCAGGAATCGACGTCCATTCCTCGTGATTGGATGTAGACGTAGAGAGAGAGTTTGCTTTCCAGGCCCATCTTTCTACGTCTGTGCGCACGTGTGTGTGTATGTATGCATGCATGTATATATGTACACACACACCTATATATATGCATAGATCACCTTTGGTATATAATTGTTAATTAGTCATAAACAATGGCAAAACTTTCTCCACCTTATCATGGCATGCTTTTGGGTGGTGGGTAAAAACTAGAGAATCCTGAAGGAGTTCATACAGACACATCAGGAACATTCACCCATGATCAAGATGGAATCGGGTTGTGACCCTGGAACCATAGGCTACACTACCTTGTTTTTTTTTAAAATTCTTCATCTGATTGGTCCCAGCTGCAGGTTTCTTGTACGCTCTTTTCAGGAAACTCTACTTCCAGATCATACACAAAGTCTGGGTCATCTTTGCGGCGTCGGTTGAGCTCGAACAGCAGGTCCATTTGCTCTTTGTGTCGCTTCAACTCTTCATCACTGAGCCTGTTGAGATCATCCTCATTTGTGCGAGAGCGACACTGTTCTCTCAGACTTTCCTCCACACTCAGACCACGCAGGTGATCCCGAAACACATTGTGCAACCTCACCAGCTGTTCCAAGGGCACCGAGTCCAAGTAAACTCCATGACGAGAATGATGCTTCAGTCTCTCTGCAGCCCTGTTGCAATCTGGAGCAGGTAAATTTAAATAAATCACCGCACCATGTTTGATCAATAGAAATCACAAAAGTGAATAAATATAGTCATTTACCTGAATATTGTGAAAAGCTCCTTATTGGCATTACTCTTTTACGCAACTTGTTTGTATGCTTTTTTTCATATATGAGGATCACTGAGGGTGGATCAAATTTAATCCCACATTGCTTGGCTACGATAGGCATGATTTCTGCCAACCACTTTGTACTTTTTTCTTCTGACCTGTAAGAGAAGAAAATAAATTGTGTAAAATATATGACATGATTTCAGTTCTGATGTCAAGTGCAATTAATTAATAATCTCGACCAGTCCTTTTCAATTATTTTCTGTGGCGCCCCCTCTAGGAAGAAAAAAACATTTCATGTCCGCCCCACGTGCAATTCTAAATAGTATTATTTGTCTATATCTAGTATTATGTCTAGTATTATGACATATATGTATATTATAGACATATATGTCTATGTCTAGTATTAGTACACCTCTGCATAACATTGCATCTTTATTAACATTAAAAACAAAAAAGGAAATAAATATTGTTCAACTTACAATAAAGAAAATCTTCATTAACATTGCTTTTTAATCTTTAATAGAAAATATTTAAAGTGCACCAATAAATCTTCCTGTGCTGACCGTTTCTTGAGGGGTTGTTTACTGCACTTCATGTCGTTTGCTCGTGGGAAAAACCGTTACACCATAGCGCGACAATGAGAGCGCCACTGCCATCTAGTGGAGTGGAATTGAAATTACATTTAATTCTCGAACACTATTCCAGAAAAGCATGTTCCTCAGGGTCCCCCAGTGCAGCTAACTGGGTTATCAAGGACGGGTCGTGTCTCTCACTGTCTATGGTGAGAGGCATGTAAAAGAACCATTGCTGACTTTCGTCAAGAGTAGGCTACATAGCCGTCAACGTGTTTCTGTCCCTAGCTACAGGGTTGTGTCAGGAAGGGCATCCGATGTAAAAACCTATGCCGAATCAAATGTGCGATTCATTCGCTGTGGCGACCCCTGATAAAAGGAAAAGGCCGAAAGGAATTCTCTTCTCATGTTCCTCAGGGTCATACACGCTCCCTCTGGCATCACACCGCACCCCACTACAGTACAGTATTTGAGAAGCACTGATCTTGACTACCATGACCTGGATGATTGAGAATCTGGACACAGGTTACCAAGTCCTTAAATGCATCCACCCAAAAGTAAACACACAATAAAGAAAAGTGCAAACTTTCACCTAAAAAATGATAAGGATGAACAAGAAGGAAATATCTGCTCATTTCTTGTGTCTTTTGTGACAGTGACTGTTCTTTGAAGAAAAAGTCTTTGAGCTTATTGTGCTCAGTAGATTTGAGGTAACATATAAAACAAAACTAAATAACAAGTCTGTATGAAAAGTACAGTAGAACTCTATTCCTCACGAAAAACAGTATAAGCCAAATTACTCTCCTACATATTTAAACTGCTAGATACCCAAATTCGCTTTTTTTTTTTTTTTGCTCAGTTCAATTGTATTTTACTCTATTAAGACATTTTCTTTGCAATGAATTTTTGTATTAATAATTAATAAATAAAACACAAAACGTTGGCATGAAGCTACTTTGCTGTTTGCCTATCAGTATTGTAGTAGCTGTTGCCATCACAACAGAAGAGCGTTCAACAGAAAACCTCTCGGTGTTATACCCGGCAGCTTACTAGTCAATCCAAATTCTTTATCCCGAAAGATTTTAATTGTTGTTTTAAATACCTTTAAAAACCTATAAAATGTTGTTCGTAGAATTAGTAATTTAAAATGCAATTCAGCATCAACAAAACAACATCCACAGGACCGCTTCAAGATGGCGCGTTGTTGTTGTTGTTCTTCCTCGTCATTTGTAACGTTACTAGAATGACTGCCCTCTGTCGGTCAGTAATAACGAAATACGGAAATATACCGCCGATGACGGCCATATCCCAAATCATCTCTTTCCTTAATATGTAGAGCACTAATATCCGGATGGACACTTGCACCACAGGACTATAAATTGTACAGTTGAAATGATCGTGAGGTTCACGACGAATGCAATTTGCATGTTTTGTATTATATAGCTGTCTTTCTAAAATATGTATCGCATGTCCACTTGGAGCCTCTTTAGTGTGCCTGTGTAGTGAGTTTGGAAGATTTACGGAGCCAGCCATTTCCACCGGCATAAGTTGTTGACCATGCTAATCTTTTATTTTGTAACTGTGTTTTGTTTTTGTGTTTGTGGAGCTTTAGAAAAAGGTAACAAACTTGTTGCAAGTGTGTGTGTGTTGCGATAGAGAGCAAGTTTTAGAAACGAGTAAGACATATATAAAAATAAATAAATATAGATAAATAAACCATCTGGTGGGGTTACTGTGTTTTCTTCTCCTGTTAAATGTCCTTCTTTGTTGATCCTTGAATTCCTTGATTGTGTTTTGGTTTGTTTCAGATTATGTCGGTTGTGGTTTTACAGCTTCTTGGCTTGAATCAGTGGTCATGTCCATGAAACTTATCAAACAGGGATTTCACAGGTAAGCAACACGACTGGAGAAATGTGAAGCCTGACACTGAAATTGTTATTACAGGTTTACTATGTTAATCTTCTGCCACTGGGAAACAAAAATAATCTAAACATAATATAATAGATTAATTTAATCATCAATTTGAGTGTTGCTTGTTCAATTTTAAGTTTTAAAATACCACTGAAATAAAAGTAAAAAAAATCCTCACCAATTAATTTGCTGGACCGCTTTATCCTTTATTAGGGTCTCAGCTGACGTTGGGTGAAGATGGGGTACTAAACAGCTGGACACACACACACACACATCCACACCTAGGATTAATTTGGAACAGGCAAATAGCCTAATGTACATGTCTTTGGACTGAGGGCGGAAACCGGATTACCCAGAGGAAACCTACATGAGCACAGGGAGAATACGCAAATTCCATACACAAAAGCCCAAGCCTAGGACTTGAACCCAGGACTTTCTTGCTGCGAGTTGGATGTGCTAACCACTACACCACCCTAACAACGGTACTGGCTACAGTGGTACCTCGGTTCTCAAACGCTTTAAAGGTCGAAGTACTGTAACCGGAATTGGACCAAAAAAATCCAGAATTTTTTTGTCCCGGAAGTCAAACAAAATCCGGAAGACGAACGCAAAAAAAGCTCGAGAAAAGTCGAGGAAAAAAAGAGAATTCTTATTTCTTCTTTTCGGCTTTTTCTCGTTCTCGAGAGTTGCCACAGCGAATTATCTGATTCGCACATTTGATTTGGCATGGGTTTTTACATCGGAAGCCCTTCCTGTCACAACCCTTTTAGCAAGGGACAGAAACATGCTGATGGCTTTGCAGCTACTCTTTACAAAAGTCAGCAATGGTACTTTTACATGCCTCTCACCATAGACAGTGAGAGACATGGCCCGCCTTTGATAACCCAGTTAGCTGCACTGGGGGGGACAAAAACGAGACTGAGAGGGAGGGGAAATGCACGCTTTCCGGAAGTCCGGAAGCTGTTGAGCTGTATCACCTTGATAAAGCTAAAACTAGCAGTGCTGTGAACACCTTTAATGATGAGGTCATGAGCCACTTCTGTAAGGTTTTGAAAAGAAGGCAGAAATAAGCCATGTTAAAAATGTTTTTCAAGCAAAGAAAGGGACATCCTGAAGAAGAGTCATCCATGCCAAAGCGAATAGCAAGAGAAAAAAAAAACACCTTTGGCTGATTCAACTGAAACTGTTATGGAAGGGGATCCTCCTCCTCTCTCCCTCTCCAACATTTACGCATGCCAACTGCTCACCACCACAAAGATATAAAAATTCTTATCTTTAGTGTTTTTGTGCTTTAAGTGTACTGTGGTTTTTATTTTAGTATATTGTATTCAATCATTTTTCACCTAATTTGCTGACCTATGGTACGATTTACGGTACCGTTAACTTCTGTTCAAAAGATGACGGAATGGATTAAGGCCATTTACATTATTTGTAATGGGGAAAAATAGATTCAGATTTCGAACAAATCGGAATTCGAACAGCCGTCTGGAACAAATTGTGGTTGAGAACCGAGGTACCACTGTATATAAGTAAATACAATACATGTTTCTTTAGCAAACCCTTTATTCTGTTCACGGTTCTAGTATCTTTATTCAGCCCCGCAAGAATATTGGGAGAATACACTTTGAATTGGACGCTAGTTCATCATAGTACATCATAAGCACTTATTTACACCTACAGACAATTTAGACTTGCCAGTCCACCTAATAGCCTGATAAATCATTCTCAAACGACCATGGTGGCATAGTGGTTAGCATCTCAACCAAAAGGTCCTGGGTTCAAGTCCTGAGGGGCTTCTGTGTGGAAACCCCTTACAGACAGTAACTACTTCTCTCGTGGAGATATGAGATGGTGCTGCATTAATGTCTCACCTACAGATTTTGCTGTTGAATAAAATTGATTGTAATGCCAAGCGATGAAGGCATGTTGACAACTCGTACTGTTTAATGCAATTTGTGTAACACAGAAATGTGTGAAATCATTTAAGGATCCAATTGTTCCAGTAATTATTTCCTTAGAGATGGTGTTTGCTGTTACATTAGTATTAAGTAATGCAAATGATATTTCAGAAAAATTATTTGTGATATCGGTATCACGAGATCAGACATTTGGGTTGACATATAGACAGACATGTTTTATTAATCCCGGTGGAAATTTTTGGAATACTAAACTATTATTATGCTTTTAACAGGGACCTTGTTTATGAAGTTCAACATGAGCCTATGTCACTTCCTGTCAAGGCTCTGCTTCTACAAAGAATGCCCACTGGAGCTTATATGGATCAGTATCAGCTCGCAGCTCTGAGAGATGAAATGGGGTTAAAGGTGACGATGTCTTATAATCTTTTTCTTCTCAGTGTGCAGAAGTGATGAGTCAAATTTTTATGAACTCCTCAAAAATTGCATGAACTAGTTGATCAAATAAGTAAAAGGGAATCGGCATGTATAACTACAAGCTATGTTCATATGTGACAGGTGCTTCTTGATGCAGTTGTAGATCTAGAGAGCCCCGCCCACATGTCTTCCACTTTCTCTGCACTGGTCTTTCTCAGTCCCCCTGAGCCACTGCAAGCTGCAGTTCCTGTCCATGGACGGTACCACGAGGCATCCAGTTCAGGTGGATGGGAACAAGTAATCATTGAACCACCAAGACTGCTGATTCGTTCAGAACACTGTGGGTAAAAAAAACCCATAAAATACTGATAGAAATTCTATGGTATGTGTCCACTGTTGACCTGCATGCTGATTAAAATCGCTCGCCATATAATAGTGATCATTCAGAGAAAACACATCTTTTCCTTTGTCCTTTCCCAAAGTAGTTCCTACACACTATATACTTCTATCTGGTTAACATAAAATATGAATAATGTTTTTTAAGCATAATTTTAAACATTCAATCTCCATAATTGTAGATATGTTTTTGTTTTTTTTACTGAATACTGCTGTAAATTAACTTAAAAATATTTATCTCTGTGCCTTTTTGGAGCCACCATAATAAGAATAAACTTGAACGTAAAGATATTAAATAGTAGTACCGTATTTGCCGGACTATACATCGCTCCAGAGTACAAGTCACATTTCTAACAAGGCCATTTCTTCAGTGGTACCCGAGCCTAGAGTGCCCTCTTGCGGTTGTGAGTGTAAAAATAACATATATGTGAAATTATGTTTGTTATTATTATGACGAACATAATTATATGTAATAATTTCACATATAAATAACTCTGGAGTATAAGTTGCACCTTCAGCCAAAGTATGGAAAAAGTGTGACTTGTAGTCTGGAAAAAACGGTATAACGTATATACTGCCCTCCCAAGCCAGACCGCAGTATCTGCAAAATCATGAAACTGAGAAAATTGAGCCCACTAGGTGGAGCTGATTGCACTTAGTCAGAAAAACATAAAAGGCCAATTTGGCTAAAATTGCAGATACTGCGGTCTGGCTTGGGAGGGCAGTATATACTACTTGGGAAAGGCACAATCTGATTGGTCTGCTGTCTGGGGATATAGATCTAGAAAATGTTGGATAATACAGTACTTTAATTAAAACAACAGGCATTTAGTTTGTTGTGTACACTTTAAGTAGGTGTAGTCTTCATTATCATAAAAAAAAAATAAGCCATATAATCCTTATATTAATTCATTCATTTCCTCAACCGATTAATCCTACTCGGTTAGGTACTCTGGTGCACCATGAATAGCTCAGCAGTCCATCACATACCCACCACACGCTACCATTCACACTCAAAGTTGCACCAAGGGTTAATTGGGACAACCTATTAGCAGTGTGCATGTCTTTGGACTGTGGGAGGAGAGCAGGGTATCTAGAAGCAACCCACAGAAGCATGGGAAGAGCATGTCAACTTCAGCCAAGAAAGAAACACTCTTGCCGAGTCTCTGACTCAGCCCCAGGACTTTTTTGCTGTGAGACAGATGTGCTATCCTCTATGCCAGGGGTGTCAAACTCATGCCACAAAGGGCCATGTGGCTGCATGTTTTTGTTTCAACCAAGCAGCAGCAGCATACCTGTCTGTCTTCCTTTCGGCTTTTTCCCTTTTACTTGGGAGTTGCCACAGCGTCTGATTCGCACGTTTGATTTGGCAGAGGTTTTTACGTCGGATGCCCTTCCTGTCACAACCCTTTAAGCAAGGGACAGAAACACGCTGACGACTTTGCAGCCTACTCTTTACGAATGTCAGCACTGGTTCTTTTACATGCCTCTCACCATAGACGGTGTGGGGTTGCTGGCGTAGTGGTTAGGGTGCTGCGCTCATGATCGGGAGGTTGTGAGTTCGAATCCCATTGAGACCCTCACTGTGCTAAGACCCCTGGGCAAGGTCTCAACCACAAGTGTGCCTCCGTTCACCCAGCGGTATAAATGGGTACCAGAGCACACAGATTGACCAATCAACTGCCTGAAGCCTCAAATCGTTTATTTAAATGAGCAAAGTCCGGTGTGCTGCTGCTGCTTAGTTGAAACAAAAACCTGCAGCCACATGGCCTTTTGTGGCATGAGTTTGACACCCCTGCTCTATACCATCGTGCTGCCACTTAGCCCTTGTTAGTTGTTGTTTTCATGTGGTATACATATTAAAACAACATTTGAACAACTATGAAATCACACCTTTAAGGATTAGGGTTTACTTATGTCTCCGTGTCGTATATACTATATCTCTGAATGAGTATGAAAAGTCGACATTAACGACACAATGATTACCTGTGCTGGGAGCATGCGTGATTGACCTGACCTTAATGGTAAAATATGTTTAAAAACACAACCTAAATCTCAATCACAACATTTTAATTTAGTTTACTTTTTATGTCCATGTGTTGTTTTGTATGAAAACCGTTGTCTGCCTCAATGGATGTCAGTGAATTGACTAGTCCCCATACTTACCAGTGACATTCACCAAGCCTGAGAGTAATAATTATTAGTTATTTTAATCTGCAGTCCTTGAATTCATGAGTTATGCATTGTAGACAGTGTCTTAAGTGATGTGGTTCTGGAGACGAGAGTGGAGGGAGATGTTCAGACTACATGCAGTGGAAATTTCACCATAGTTAATTTGTCTCTCCGTTCTGTGTTAGGTGACACTGTAGAGCTTGAATTAGCTCACAGGATGGTTGAAGCTCCTTGTACATTTCAGAACGAGAGTTTGTGCTCATGGTTGGAGATCCATGGATTGCAGGTAACAGAGACTTTTCGAGGAAACCCAACTGATGTGTAATTCCTGAGATTATATGATGCACATGAATGACTGCATGCATGTAAAGATCTATTAAATGCAGTCATACAGTATTGTTGTGATTTTTAAGATGCTTTTAAAGAAAAATATATTATGATTTTACACAATATGTGTACATCACTGGAACGGACCGCTGCAGAGAAAGAAGGAAAAGGCAAGAAAACAACAATCACCAGTGCCTCAATGTCTCAGTGAGATGGTCTAGGACGATTGATTTCCAGTCAAACATTAGCAGAGCTCTGGTGCAGTTAGAAAGCTTTTTGACTCGTACGACTTGCCTTGGATTTGTGAAAATACATTTGACCCATTGTACACAAATTTTTAAAATCAAATATTTTTTTAAATGATCTAGGTGAATACAACGATCACGTTGATTATTTTCTGGCTCTGTGATGACCTACAAGTGTTATGTTCTTTCATTAATTTTATGAACCAACCGCTTAATCCTACTTAGGGTTGTGGGGAGGCTGGCACCCATTTCAGCTGACTCTGGGCGAGAGCAAAGTACACACTACACAACTCGCCAGGGCAGCGTTGACAGCTACTGTTGACAAAAGTCAGCAATGCTTCTTTTACATGTCTCTCACCACAGACAGTGAGAGACATGGCAGGCCTTTGATAATCCAGTTAGTTGCAATGGGAAAACCACAGTGACAACTGCTGACAATGGGGCTTGAACCCCCAACCTTGAGCGTGGTAATCCAGTGCCTTACCACCAGGCTACCATTTCCAAAATATTAGTCTATGTAGCATAACAAAAAAGTGCTACAGTACTTTGGTTACTGTTTATGATGTGATGGGCCATGGTGATTGGATGTTACTTGAGTAAAACATCCCAAGTTCAAGAGTAAAAGTTTTGATTTAAAGGAATATTGTTACTTTGGGTTTTCCTAGTCAGAGGTCATACATAAATTCCATCCAGTAATGGAATACACAATAACAAAAATACTTGTGTAATTACTCCCCTATAGGTGCCAAGTGTGAGTCTTGAGGTGCCCGTGGGTGACTCGTCTCTGATCATTCCAGTGTGTGTTGTAACTACACTGGTGTCTCTACTGTGTAGTGGTTTTCTCATCAGAGCTGTTTGGAAACATGGACTCTTCTGAAACTGTGAGAGTCAAAACTGAAATGGTTTCAGGCTTTCACGAGCAGCTGTACAGTTACAAACTTGTGTTCATAATCACAAAGGACCACTTTTACACTCCTGGAATGAACTGATATTTTTTCCTGTCCTGGAAGATTTCTGTATACTACTCTCATTGTTACTGCTTTGTATATATTGTGTCTTTTTCAGAAAATATTTGTTACTTAATAGCATCATGTATAGATGAATGTATAATGGTTGAAAGTATAATGTTTTTCATATGTCAGAAATATTTTGTTCTGTGTATGGAAACACCCATTAGGCTTTATGGTACAGTACTGTATATTGAATACAGAAGGAAGCCCAAATAAAGAAACATGTCAAGCAGCAATGATTCAGTTGGGCAATGATTCAGATTTGGGCCTTCCCCATGAGCCCAACAGTAGCTTGGAATCTCTGGTGCTTGAACTCCTGTCATTCGGGTCACTAATCCAGAACCTTAACCACTAAAGCCTCCAGAAATATTTATTTCATGATTTCAGGGTTTAAACTGATTTAGAGACATTTTATGAATACTATGAGAGTTTTTCATTGACACTTACTTTATTATATTGAAAATTCATTCTAGTCTTTAATGTACAAACACATTTTGCAAGTAAAATTTTAGAATGTATTTAATGATCATTTTGTCAGATTCTACGTATTTGTAGCAGTTATTTTTATGGCCAGAAGTAAAAGCCATTTTTTACATTTACATTTTTTTTAATCTAGTAGACTTAAACTTGGGTTGCAGGGAGGCTGAAGCCTAGCTCAGCTGACTCTATGTGAAGACAGATACACCCTAAATCAAACCATCACAAGGCACTATACACACAACCATTCATACTCACACCTAGGAGCAATTTCAAGCAGCCTGTATAGCCTAATATGTCTGGAATGCAAGAGAAAACTGGAGTACCTGCTAACCAGAGCAAGCAGGGAAAGAACATTCAGACTCCACACAGAAACACTGTCACCAAGCATGGGACTCAAACCCAGGACCTTCTTACTGTCAAACACATACAGTACTAGTCATTGTTCCCTAATTTATTTATATTTTCATCATTATTATTATTATTATTATTATTATTTCCATTTCAACATTGTGTATTGCATTTTTTTTTCAGAATTTCAAACCCGTCTTTGAATTCATATTTTCAAGGTCTTTACATTTGTCTGGTGTTTGCCCAGAATTCATGAAAAGCGGAAGCGGTTGTACGGTGTCATTATTATTTTCCCACTCCTATCTGGACAAATCCTGTCTTCTCGACTTTGATTGGTTAGTAGCCGTATCTGGCTAAATCTCGACTTCTTAACTCTGATTGGCTGGAAGCCTAAAAACTCGTATTCTATGATTGGCTAATAACATGTGCCTTTTAAATGTTCGCCAATACGAATAAAGAAACGGGGCGATGTCTTAATACGGGTGGGGGAAAGATGAACACAAGGTTCTCTGTATTGAAGGGTTGAGGAAGGTAGGAGCAGGGGCTCCGGGTGAAGACTCTGGGTCTGGGAAACCTCGTTCCTACCACTCGCCTTATGCCGATTTACCACAAAGAGTGAAGACTCGGTAATTACTCCGGCTTTTCATGGTAAAGTTGGTTGCAGATATTTTCTCGGTTGTCAAGACTTATTGTGTATTTTTTTTAAAAAGGGTTTTTGCTGCCCAGAGTCTTTTTTTGTTGTGGTGAAAGAGTGAGAAACTGCTTCAGGTCTGGCTTGCCTACTCGGCAAGTTTCGTGGAAGTTTGCAGAGTGGGGCTGCACAGGTGAGCTGCTGACTAACGGTCCAGTTGTTTTCATATTTTAGAATCCGATTTATTCAAATAATTTCAGAGCTGTTTGCATTTCTCCCGCATGTTCCTTTTTCTGGTCAGCATTCGAGTTGAGCTAACAGGCTAGCTCGCTAGTTAGCAAGCTGAGTATTACTGTACAGTAAAATGTAATTTTCTCTCACACAGATGTAAAGTTATCATCTCTGACCCGCATTGTGGTTCTGCTTAGGAAAACATCTCGCCAAGTGTAGCTGCTGTAGTCTAACCATCACTAACAGACGAGTACAATAACAAGTGATCTCAGTGGTGATGGTCATTGACCACAATGTAGCTTTACAGTTAGCAGAGTTGATCAGCACTGTTGTCCACCCTTAAGGAGAAAGTTGATTATGGACGCTTAAAAATTGCCAGAGTTCACCAGATGACATCATAGCCTACTCAACGTTAGAATTGAATCTTGATCATTTCCAAATTTAAAGTGTGTTACATCAGTGGAGAGTCAGTTATGACACTTGGATTAGAGTTTGATATAAAACAAATCATCATCACACACAGGTATGTTAGAATACAGAACACTCACTTGCCTTAATCCTGCAGAGCAACACACACACACACACACACACACACACACACACACACACACACACACACACATCCAATCTCATGCCTAGGGCCAGTTTTGGAACTCCCAAACCCAATGTGTGTCTTTGGACTTTGGGAGGAAACCTGATTACCTGTAGGAAACCCACACAAGCACGAGAAGAAAATGGAAAGACCATACAAATTGGACCTTTTTGCTGTGAGGTGGACAAATGCTGATTATAGTAAATTAAAACAAATGTGATTTAAAATAAATATAAAATCTAGATATAGAACTAATGTATTCTGTTTATAGGGGCAGTGGTGGCCTAGTGGTGAAGGTGCTGGATCACTGGTCCTAGGGTGGTCACTCCACCCCCCCCCACCCCCCCCCCCCAGTGCAGCTAACTGGGTTATCAAAGGCAGGTCATGTCTCTCACTGTCTATGGTGAGAGGTTCATGTAAAAGAACCATTGCTGACTTTTGACAAGAGTAGGCTGCATAGCTGTCAGTGTGTTTCTGCCCCTTGCTAAAGGGTTGTGTCAGGAAGGGCATTGGACGTTAAAAAAAAAAAAAAAACGTATGCCAAATCAAACATGTGAATCACATGATTTGCTGTGGTGACCCCTGAAAGGTAACAGCCAAAAAAAGAGGAAATTGTGTTTAAAATGGTACATGTTTTCCTACATTTACCATTATAACCAGAAGAAAAGCTTTTTTTCTTTTTAAATAAAAATCTGAATTTCTGACAGCTCTATACATGGACATTCCATTTTTAAATTGCATTGTAGGTGTACTTCAAGGCATAAGGGTCATATATGTGTATGTATGTGTGTGTGTGTATATATAATGTGTGTGTGTGGTGTTCTATTTTAAAAACATCCGTTTGAAAATGACTTGAGCTTTAAAACATAAACAAGACTAATTATTGCAAAGAAACTTGAGATCTGCCTTTGAATTAAAACCATTAGCATGAACTGAATAAAAAAAACTGCAGTATTTTACTTATTCTTCATTTATAATTCCATTGTGATGTTTTTTTTAATCCATCTTAAGTTTCTATTAAACTCCACATTTTTTCCCTCTGTATAAGAAATCAATAGGGGCAGTGGTGGTCTAGTGGTATAGGGTGCTGGATCGCTGATCCCAAGGTTGGGGGTTCGAGTCCCACTCTCCACAAGGTTGTCACTGCCCCCCCAGGGCAGCTAACTGGGTTATCAAAGGCAGGCCATGTCTCTCACTGTCTATGGTGAGAGGCATGTAAAAGAACCATTGCTGACTTTTGTAAAGAGTAGCTGCAAAGTCATCAGCGTGTTTCTGCCCCTTGCTAATAGGGTTGTGACAGGAAGGGCATCCAACGTAAAAACCTCTGCCAAATCAAACGTGCAAATCAGATGATTCGCTGTGGCGATTCCCGAGTAAAAGGGAAAAAGCCGAAAGGATGACAGACATAAGAAATCAATAACAATTGATTTTTTTAAAAAAAGGCTAAAATAGCTCACCACATAGCATTTTTACATCCATTGCTATACAGCAGTATTTCTGACATCTTTAACTGGTGACCTCTGGTTCAAGCATGTGCAAAACCAAATTGCACAGGAACCAGGTATTCCCTGGAATTATATGAAGGTGTTGTATTAATGAGTGACACACCAGACATTTGTAATTATATAGTTGGATTTAGAGTTGTAAAAAAAATAAAAATGGCAGTGGTGGTCTAGTGGTATAGGGCGCAGGATCGCTGATCCTAAGGTTGGGGGTTCGAGTCCCACTCTCCACAAGGTGACCCCCACTGCCCCCAGTGCAGCTAACTGGGTTATCAAAGGCGGGCCATGTCTCTCACTGTCTATGGTGTGAGGCATGTAAAAGAACCGTTGCTGACTTTGATAAAGAGTAGCTGCAAAGCAGTCAGTGTGTTTCTGTCCCTTGCTACAGGGTTGTGCCAGGAAGCACATCCGACGTAAAAACCTATGCCAAATCAAATGTGCGAATCATTTGCTGCTGTGGCGACCCCTGATAAAGGGAAAAGCCGAAAGGAAATCTCATTTATAGTTGTAAAATATCTAAAAACATGTAGGTTCCTGAAGTCACTTGTGTTATACCAACTATAAGCAGTTCTACCAGCCTCAGCTGAGAAACAAAGGTCATGGCCGGCCTTTGATAACCCAGTTAGCTGCACTGGAGGAACAGTGACACCCTTGTGGACAGTGGGACTTGAACCCCCAACCTTAGGATCAGTGATCCAGCACCTTGTACACTAGGCCACCACTGACTTATGTTTGTGTATTCATATTTTATTTATATCTTATGCATTATTTTTTAATGTTTGTTATATTCAATGTTATAAATGCTTATAATACAAATTAAACATTAAAAAATTACATAAGATGTAAATAAAATGTTAATACACACATACAGATGGTATTGCATGAGAAGAAGATGACACACATGCATATGCGTACACGCGCACAGATGCGCGTGCACACACAGATGCAGCAATGTAAGTAGTTTTGATGAGAGATTTTGGTTTGCGTTTTGTTTGTTTAGGGTTTGTTTTTTTTTGTATAATTGGCCTTGTTTTTGTGGCATTTTCCTTAAACACCCCCCATTCTTCCTTAATTTCCTTATTTTTTAATTCAATGAATATTTATTAAAAAAAAAAACGCGATGCACTGAAGCCGCATGAATTGAAGTACGAAGTAGCGAGGGATCCCTGTATATCATAAGATTTTCACTAATTTCTCTCTAGCCTTCTCCTTTTCTACTAAAACTCTACCACTGCAGTGTTTGTTTAAATACAGTCAGTACAGCACCAATGCAGCCGTGAGGCGGGGCACAAACCAGTGTCTCTACCTCACGCCGGTCCCAAGCCCGGATAAATGCAGAGGGTTGCGTCAGGAAGGGCATCCAGCCTAAAACAAATGCCAAATAAAAAATGCGAGTCATTACAAAGAATGTCATACCGGATCGGTCAAGGCCCGGGTTAACAAAGACCGCCATCAGTGCTGTTAACCAATAGGGTGCTGGTGGAAATTGGACTACTGTTGGTCGAAGAAGGAGAGGCAGGAGGCGTGTCTATAGGCAGAGAGAGCAGAAGAAAGGCATGAGTCTCGGACTGAAAGTAGGGACTTTGAATGTTGGAACTATGGCAGGAAAAGGTAGAGAGGAGAGTAACGAGGATGGATAGGATCAGGAATGAGTACATCAGAGGGACAGCACATGTAAGACGTTTTGGAGACAAAGTCAGAGAGGCTAGATTGAGATGGTTTGGACATGTACAGAGCAGGGATAGTGAGTGTATTGGTAGTAGGATGCTGAGGTTGGAACTCCCGGGCAGAAGGCCTAGAGGAAGACCAAAGAGACGGTTCATGGATGTGGTGAAGGAGGACATGAAGGTAGCTGGTATAAGAGAAGATGCAAAGGATAGGGTGAGATGGAGGCAGATGATTCGCTGTGGCGACCCCTGAAGGGAAAAGCCGAAAGGAAAAGAAGACGGGCAGTACAGCACCCTTCCTCAGTCTATTCTGCCTCCATGCACATCTCCAAACTTTTCATAACACTGGGCTTGTGGACAGAGGATTCCTCTGTGAAATGACCGGAACAAAGGTAGAAATATTTGCCCAGCTTCCAGTCTCGATCTCCTACAGCTCATTGCGAATGGCCCATTCTTTTCTTTTGTCCTCTTCACTTAGAAACTGAAACTTATATCTAATTCAGTCCTATTATTGCAGCAGAAGGCACTGTAATAAGACATGATTATCTTTGTGATGAAGCTAGCGCAAACGCATAACTACACCTCCCAAGCAAGTAAACAAAGCTGACCAGAAATAGTGTGCTGTACTGGTGCTTAATTCAAATAACGTGATGCATCGAGTGGTCACGGAAATTGCAGAAGGTTCACCATTAGTCCGTAAATGATTGATTTTCTCAGAAATACCAGTGAATGATAATTAATTTTTTTGAAGAAGTATTTTCTACTTCAGAGACTTACAAATTTTATTTTGCCTGAATACAAAGTTTTCCCTGCAAACATTTATAACATTATTCATCTGGGTTTTTTTTTCTTCTTTTTTTCTGGTTGTGTCCATTTATAATGTAGTAAACAAGAACAAGAGCCGTAATCTTGTACATAAGCGATAACTTGTCCTCTGTCTTTCCCCCTTTCTACACACAGTCATGTGTTTAATAAACAGAAGGTGGCAAATGATTTCAAGAGAAATAAAAATATGGCAATATTTTCTTATAAATATAAGTATGAAAGGGAAAAAGTGACCTGGCAGCAATGTCACGTGAGGCCAAGGTTTATTGAAGAGTGTGGGCAGCGAAGGAGAGTACATCTGGTCTGACCCTACTGAGGTATTAGTGGAGGATAACCTGCTACATCTGTTGGTGCTGGCGAAGAGAGCAAGCTGTCGGAACACAGAATATTACTCTTTTTTTTTTTTTTATTCAAGTACAAAAACGCCCACAATTGCTCATATATTGGAGGCCCAGAAATCATTTTAAAGTTATCTTTAAAATTCATATACAGGTACAACCTCCCTAGTCCGGCACCCCGTGGTTCGGCATAATTTTAATGCGCTGACATTACAGGTAAAGACATTGTAAGTGAAAGCGACGATGATGAAGTGAAATGAAGTTCAAGAGCGAATATCGATCGACAAATGTATCCAGATGACTACGGACTTGATTGAAGCATTCAAGCGACATAACATATTTACGGAAAAAGAAATCATGACGCTTTACCTCTGGAAAGAACTTCTCATCAAAGAAAAGCCTAAAAACATGAAACGGACATCGCTGGACAACTGGTTCCAGAGAGCTACTTCAGCCCGTAAACAGTCTACAGTCGCGCATCCTGTACCCAGTACGTCCACTACCCCAGACGCCTCCCCAGATGACCACCGAGCCGAGACACCAGATAACATACCACCTGAAAGTTCTGCTACTCCGGATGTCACCCCAGTCAAGACCACAGATATAACTCCAGTATAGTGTAACTTGAAGTTCTCTGAACGTACAGTACCTGTACCGGGCTCCGAAGCCATAATAGTATACACAAGTGTACTGTACATATATTTGTTAATTTTCATTTTTATTTAATTTTGTTTCCGTATTTTCTTTACTTTTGTATTTTTACTTAAATTTACCTGTACGTAGTATTGTTTTCTTGTCTTGCTGTAACATTAAACTTGTATTCTTTTAACATGTGTTTTTCTGTATCCTTGTGCATGCATATTTACTTGTACAAACAAACAATGCTACAGTTATAATCTGTAGTGGTGGGTACATGCCGGTAAACACCGTGTACCCACTTGTTTTAGTGGAATTCATTAATAAAAATAAAAAGTAGTTAGTTTCATTTAACAATTGTAAGGGGAGATCATCATTTGTGTGTGTGTGTGTGTGTGTGAGAAAATATAATATATATATATATATATATACACATTAATATAAAAGGACAGGACAAAGACTTTCTATTGAAACTCCATTTATCACTACAGATCTGTTTCGAGGGGTGGTGAAACCATCCTCTCTCTTCAGGTGATTATAGAAGAATATAATAATATAATATAATAATTCTTCTATAATCACCTGAAGAGAGAGGATGGTTTCACCACCCCTCGAAATAGATCTGTAGTGATAAATGGAGTTTCAATAGAAAGTCTTTGTCCTGTCCTTTTATTTTATTTGCTCTACCAAAAGTATTGAGCACTCTCCTACGGAAGGGTCTACTCAGAAAATCCTCTCTCTATGCACACACACACACACACACACAAGGATCCATCGCTATTTAATGCTTCAATTCATGTGGCTTTAGTGCATCGCATTTTTTTTTTTTTTAAATATTCATCAAATTAAAAAATAAGGAAGAATAGGGGGAAAAGTTAAGGAAAATGCCACGAAAACAAGGCCAATTATGCCAAAAAAAACCCTCCAAAACTAGTTACATTTTTATGTGAGGTGCACATCCGAGTGTGTGCACACGTGCCTGTATGTGTGTACATTTATATTTTATTTACATCTTATGCATTATTTTTGAATGTTTAATTGACATTATATACACATACTGTATACATGTGCGTATACGTCAGTCAAGGGGGGTTGATCCTACTTCGCGGAACTTGACAGTCGCGAGGGTCTCGGTCCCAATTAACTGTGGAAAGTGAGGGGATATATATAAATAATTTTTTTTTTTAAACATGTACAGTAATTAACTGCAACACTGAGGCAAATTGTGATCTGCACTTTAAATCAGATAAAAATTCAGACTCTCTGTAGCTAATGGTGCCTGTTCTCTTTTGTTCAGCATAGCCATTTAAACACAAAAGTGAAGTTATGGTGAGTTATGGTTATAAGTGAGGTTATGTCTAATTTTTTTTACCATGTGCTCAAGGTGGGTAAGGTGAACTCTGGTTTTTGCCTGTCTAGCAGGAAGCTGAAGCTTGTTTGAGCTGATTCAGTGCGAAGGTGGAGTACAGGGATCCCTCACTTTCCATGGTTAATTGGGCCCGAGATCCCCACGCGACCATTGAAATCCACGAAGTAGGATCCCCACCCCCCCGACTGACGTTTACGTACATGTACTAGTATATGTGTATATAGTATCAATAAATACATATTCAATGCTATAAATGCTTATAATAACAATTAAACATTGTAAAAATAACATAAGATGTAAATAGAATATAAATACAGATGCTCTCCAACTCGCCAACATTCGTTTTGCAAACATCCGGAGACACCAACAAAGGTCGAAAGTGAATGTGAAAGTGAAATGAAATTGAAGAACAAGTAGAAATGGAATAAAATATACAGAAAGATAGGTCATAAATATAAGTATGAAATACGAATAAACATTCTATCCTATGATGCATCAAATTAATGAAATGAATGTAAACTGCACTCTGTAAAGGTGTTTTGGTGCACGACAGGAAACACAAGCAAACAAATGAAATGTTTTTCATAGTTTATATTTATAAAATTTATATACGACACTGAGGGATTCCAAGTTATTTGACAGCGTCTGTTCTGTTCAACTGTACTTTCATAAACTATTAAGAAAACTGTGATTCCTAAAGGTGTTTATTTACTGTATATAGTATGGGGGTAACCTGGGGCAGTGGTGATCTAGTGGTATAGGGCGCTGGATCGCTGATCCTAAGGTTGGGTGTTCGAGTCCCCACATAGTTGTCACTGTTCCCCCAGTGCAGCTAACTGGGTTATCAAAGGCGGGCCATGTCTTTCACGGTCTATGGTGCGAGGCATGTAAAAGAACCATTGCTGACTTTCGTAAAGAGTAGTTGCAAAGCCGTCAGCGTGTTTCTGTCCTTTGCTAAAGGGTTGTGACAGGAAGGGCATCCGACGTAAAAATCCATGCCAAATCAAACGTGCGAATCAGATGATTCGCTGTGGCGACTCTCGAGAACGGGGAAAAAGCCGGAAAAAAGAAGAGGAGTATGGGTTAAGAGATTTTTTTTTTTTTTTTTTTTTTCCCCCCATCTCCAATTTTAAAGCATAATAATGATGCTGCCTGGTCAAGCGTCTGTGACAAACCTTTGATGGTTTGTCATTTTGATTTTAAGCAGTATCCACTCGGGATAGTGGACCAGTCAGATCACACCATTCCATAGTATATACTAATATTAAAAAATGTCATGGCAGTAATCCCCGAACCCGGTGGTGGACACCTGCGGTGAAGGGGGGCCATTCAGCTGAAAAAGGCGGCCTATCGGGTGTTATTGGCCTGTGGAACTTCTGAGGACGTAGACAGGTACCAGCAGGCCAAACGTGCTGCAGCCCGAGACTGTCACCGATGCAAAATCTCGGGCGTGGGAGGACTTCAGTGTCATACATGCATGTCTTTTTTAAAGAAATTTCCATTATATTTTTTGTATCCACAGATTATATACTGTTGTGATTTAACATAAATAGGGAAAGGTTATGATATTAATAATGCAGATGAAAGAGTATTGTGTGTATTGATTAGAAACCCATGAGTGTTTTTCGTATGTTGGGTAGAAATATTTTGTAGATATTGAGGAGTGTAGAGACATTTCGCGTCCTCGTCTCTTCTTGCTATTCTGCTTTCAAGTTAAACCTACAGTGCATGAGCGTGTCTCACCTTTCTACCCCTCTGTGTGTATATCTTCTTTTTTCATTTGCCCTCCTCTTCAGTTCTGATTCTTCTAGTTCTTACCTGTTCCTACATTTCTTCCCTGACAATCTCATTTGGTGTATCCCTCCCACTGTTTTTCTTTTCCTTGCTATTGTCTTTTTCCTCTTGAACCATGTGTGATAACATGAACCATGAGGACAAGCCACCTGCCCCACCTGTTAGGATGAGCAGTACAATCTTCAGCGGCGACGGGAAAGACTACACACCACTGTCCAATCACAGCTCCAAGCCCTTACCATCTGTGCCTGAAGAGAGGAAACCTCGCAGCAAAATCATCTCCATCTTCTCAGGAGCAGAGAAAGGTGTGTGTGTGTGTGTGTGTGTGTGTGTGTGTGTGTGTGTGTGTGTGTGTGTGTGTGTGTGTATGTAAAATACAGATATAAATACATTGGTCAAAAAATAAAGGGAACACTCAAACTACACCTCCTAGATCTCAATGAATGACACATTGTGGATGAAAATCTTTATTCATTACATTGTGGAATGTGTTGAGAACAAAAAAACATAAGAATGGTGAAATGAAATCAAGATCTTTATCTCCTGGATATCTGAATTCAGAATCAAAGTACAAAATCAGATCACAGGCTAGTCCGTTTGTGGCGATTTCTCAAGACGAGTCAAAATGTACCTTAGGTGCATGTGTGTGTGCGTGTGTGTGTGCGTGTGTGTGCGTGTGTGTGTGTGCGTGCGTGCGCGTGTGTGCGCGTGTGTGCGCGTGCGTGCGTGCGCGTGCGTGCGTGCGTGTGTGTGCGTGCGTGTGTGTGTGCGTGTGTGTGTGTGTGCGTGTGTGCGTGTGTGAGAGAGAGCGAGACCTCTTACCATGCCTGGGCATGCCACTGATGGATGGATGCTGTCTTGGGGGGGAATCTCCTCCCAGACCTGGAGCAGAGTACAAGTCAACGCCTGGACAATCTGCGGTGCAAGTGGCACTGGTGGATGGAATGAGGCATGATGTCCCAGAGGTGCTCAATTGATTTTAGGTCTGAGGAACGTGCAGGCCGGTCCGTAACATCAAGCTCTCATCATGCAGGAACTGCTGACACACTCCAGCCACATGAGGCCTAGTATTGTCATGCATCAGATATGGGATCCAGGACCCACTCCATCAGTATATGGTCTCACAATGGGTCTCAGGATCTCGTCTCAATATCTATTGGCAGTCAGGGTACCCTTGGCTATCACATGGAGAGCTGTGCAGCCCTCCAAAGAAATGTTTCCCCCAGACTATCGCTGACCCACCACCAAACTGGTCATGCTGGAGGATGTTGCAGGAATTCTCCACAGTATCACCAGACTCTGTCACATGTGCTCAGGGTGAACTTGCTGTCATCAATGAAGGGTACAGGGCACCAATGGCGATTCTGCCAATCTCAGTGTTCTCTGGAAAATGCCAACCAGACTGCACGGTGTTGGGCTGTAAGTACAGGCCTCACTTCTGGATGTCAGGCCCTCATACCACCCACATGGAGTCTGTTTCTGACCGTTTCATCAGAAACATGCACATTACAGGGCCTGTTGGAGGTCACTTTGTCGGGCTCTGGCAGTGCTCCTACTGTTTCTCCATGCACAAAGAAGCAGATATAACGTTCCTGCTGCTTGGTTATTGTCCTCCTTCGACCCCCCTCTATGTTTGCTGGTGTACCAGCATGTCTCCTGGTATCTTCTCCATGGAATTGCCTCTCATTTTCACCTGTTGTCTGTTCCATTTGCACAACAACAGGAGAAACTGATTCACAAGCAGTGTTTTTTCAAATCTGGGTCGGCTGTTATCCCAGAAGTGAGATTGACTTGGAGCTACACTTGGTTGTGTAAGTGTTTCCTTTATTTTTTAGAGCAGTGTATTTTTTCGTATTGACATGTACTTGTTACCGTATGCTTGATGTAATATTAGTGTATACTGCTAATGGTTCGAAAAATTGAGACCAATTTCTTAACTATCCGGGGCAGTGGTGGCCTGGTGGTAGGATTACTAATCCCAAGATCAGGGGTTCAAACCCTACTATCAACAAATGCAGCTAACTGAGTTATCAAAGGCGAGACATGACTGAAAAGCTGTCTAGGGTGTACTCTGCCCTCGCCCAGAGTCGGCTGAAATGGGCGCCAGCCCAATTCAGATTAAATAGTTCAGAAAATATATGCATTATTAACTAACTGGACACTATTTATTTTTGCTTCTTTCTTTTTTTCTATTGGACAAAAATGTATATCTTATACACCTCAAGAAATACTAATCAGGGCCTCCGGGGGAACTCTCAAGTGAGGTGACTTTCAGTTTATTTCCAAATTTATTTTTTGATTTTACTTCAAATTGCATACTTGTGAAATATTGTAGACTCGTACTAATATGAACTAGTGAGAGACTCGAGAGCAGTGGTTCCTAACCTGGGTTCGATCAAACCCTAGGGGTTCGGTGAGTCAGTCTAAGGGGTTCGGCGGAGGTCAAGACACACACTTGACTCATATTCATGACAACACACCCCACTTGGCCATCACTGGCTGCAGGTGATCACGCTACATTGCTTGGCCAATCTGTGCTGCAGGAAATTTGGTGTGCTCAGTAGTCGAATTGTGACTTGTGATGGTACGTCGTGTGATTTCTTTCTTAATGTTTTAATCCATACTATGTTGAGTAAAAAAAGAAAGTGGTTGGACGAATACGTACAACATGGATTCACATATATAACGGAACGTGATATTAGTGAGCGTCCTATCTGCATGATTTGCAAAGTAGGATCAACCTTGTGCTGACTGACGTATACCTACATGTATATGTACATATAATATCAATAAATACATATTCAATACTATAAATGCTTATAATAACGATTAAACAGTCAAAAATAATGCATAAAATGTAAATAAAACAAATACACACACATACAGACACACGCGCGTGCACGCACTCAGATGCGCACCTCACATAAAAATGTAAGTAGTTGTGATGGGGGGAGTTCCTGCATTGTGTTCAAAGGATGTTAATGCACGGTTAATTTTGGTGCCCCAATAAAAACATATACCTATGTCTTGAATTTGAAAAAAAAAATCATATTTTATTTTTCACTAAAGAAGGGTTCGGTGAATAAGCATATGAAACTGGTGGGGTTCAGTACCGCCAACAAGGTTAAGAACCACTGCACTAGAGTCTGAAGTTATGATGTACTTTTTCCAATTTTGTTGGTTGGGCAGGGAATTTTTTTTTTTTTTTTTTTTTTTTTTTTTTTTTTTGTAATGCTTGCGGGTTGATCCCATATTTAAAGGTGTGACCTCTCTCAGGTGGAAGACGGAAAGACCGGGATAGGGAGCGTCCAGAAATCTCTTCTCCCTCAGGTTTTGAGCACACCATCCATGTGGGCTTTGATGCTGTGACTGGCGAGTTCACGGTGAGAGGAAACATTTTCCTTTATTTGTGTTCCAAGTTTTCATTTCATTAGGTCCCTACATAATATACTTACATATATTTAACATCCTGAGGACTGAAAGTATGTGTAAATGTTGTTATTCCCAATTTTGCAAAAAAAGCCTAATGGATAATTCCTAACTTTTAATGACACTTCGTTGTTGGTATTTTATTTACTTCCTGTGGGTATGATTTAAAATTTGGTGCAAGCTTTGTTCAAAGACATGCAGCTTGCCTTTAAAACACAGGAATCCAACTTGTTTACTTATTCATATTCTATCTTTCAGATATGACAAATTTCTAAATGTAATATTGATTGAGTCATTCATTTTCTGAACCGCTTAATCCTAATTAGGATTGCGGAGAGCCTGGCGCCCATCTCAGCCGACTCTGGGCGAGGGCAAAGTACATCCTGGACAGCTCTCCAGGCCATCGCAGGGCAGAAACATACTGACGGCTATGCAGCCGACTGTTGACCAAAGTCAGCAATGGTTCTTTTCCATGCCTCACAGCCTTTGATAGCCCAGTTAGCTGCACTGGGGGAACGGCAGCGCCAACCCGTTTAGAGTGGGGCTTGAACGCCCAATTTTAGCATCGGTGATCCAGCACCTTACCACCAGGCCACCGCTGCCGTTGTATGTAATGTAATTAGGGTCAGCAACCTTGCCAGATCATAAGAGTGGCACTGAAACAGCTGCCAAAGATTTATGAGATTACATTTTCCCCCTTTTCAATACAGTCCTCCACTGATTCCTGCTCACCAGCCAACTCTTCCATATCACCTGTCAATTGTGATTGTAAAGGCTAACATGTGGTTTTGAGACACTTGAAGTTAACTGTCTTCATCTCTTTTATAACTGCTACCCATGTTTTGTAATACATTAGGAGAAAGCATTCTCAATTATTTACATGTGCTGTCCCTCTGATGTGCTCGTTCCTAATCCTATCCATCCTCGTTACTCCCAAAGAGAACCTCAACATTTTCATCTCTGCTACCTCCAACTCTGACTCCTGTCTTTTCCCCAGGGCCACTGTTTCTAACCCATACAACATCGTTGGCCTCAACACCGTCTTGTACATTTTTCCTTTCATTCTTGCCGATACCCTCCTATCACACATCACACCGGACACTTTTCTCCAACCATTCCAACCTGCCTGCACACGCTTCTTGACCTCTTTTTCACACTCTGCATTGCTCTGGATTGTTGAGCCTAAGTACTTAAAATCCTCCACCTTCCTTATCTCTGCTCCCTGTAATCTCACCGTTCCTCTTTGGTCCTTGTCATTCATGCACATGTATTCTGTCTTACTGAGGCTAATCTTCATTCCCCTCCTTTCCAGGGCATACCTCCACCTCTCTAGATTTTCCTGCACTTGTTCTCTGCTCTCACTACAGATCACGATGTCATCTGAAAACATCATAGTCCATGGGGAATCTTGTCTAACCTCGTCTGTCAGCCTGTCCATCACCATAGCAAACAAGAAGGGGCTGAGAGCTGACCCTTGATGCAGTACCACAGTTCTTCTCTCGGCACCCTGTCATATGCTTTCTCCAGATCCACAAAGGCACAATGCAGCTCCCTCTGACCTTCTCTGTACTTCTCCATTAACATCCTCAAGGCAAACACTGCATCTGTGGTGCTCTTTCTTGGCATGAAACCAAACTGTTGTTCACAAATGCTGACTTCTGCCCTTAGTCTAGCTTCCACTATTCTTTCCCATAACTTTATCGTATGGCTCATCAACTTTATCCCTCTATAGTTGCCACAACTCTGCACGTCTCCCTTGTTCTTAAAAATGGGCACCAGCACACTTCTCCTCCATTCCTCTGGCATCCTCTCACTCTCTAAGACCTTGTTAAATGTTCTTGTCAGAAAATCTACTGCTACCTCTCCTAGACACTTCCATACCTCCACCGGTATGTCATCAGGACCAACTGCCTTTCCATTCTTCATCCTCTTCAATGCCCTCCTCACTTCACCCTTACTAATCTTTGCTACTTCCTGGTCCTCAACAGTCACCTCTTCTACTCTTTTTTCTCTCATTTTCCTCATTCATCAGCTCTTCAAAGTACTCTTTCCATCTTCCCAGCACACTTCTGTCATCAGTCAATACATTTCCCTTTCTGTCCTTTATCAATCTAACTTGCTGCACGTCCTTCCCATCTCTATTTCTCTGCTGTGCCAACCTATATAAATCATTTTCTCCCTCCTTACTTTCCAACGGAGCATACAAGTCATCAAACGCGCTCTGTTTCGCCTTTGACACGGCTACCTTTGCCTTACGCTGTGTCTCCCTGTACTCCTGTTTACTCTCTTCGGTTTTCTCAATGTCCCACTTCTTCTTAGCTAATCTCTTCCTTTGTACACACTCCTGCACTTCCTCATTCCACCACCAAGTCTCCTTATCTACTTTCCTTCCAGATGACACACCAAGTATTCTCCTACCTGTGTCTCTGATCACATTAGCTGTAGTTGTCCAGTCATCTGGAAGCACTTCCTGACCACCCAAAGCCTGTTTCAACTCCTCCTTGAAGACAACCTGACACGCTTCCTTTTTCAACTTCCACCACTTTGTCTTCTGCTCTGCCTTTGCCTTCTTCACCTTCCTCACCATCAGCATCATCCTGCACACCACCATCCTATGCTGTTTGGCAACACTCTCACCCGCTACTACTTTGCAGTCACTGACTTCCTTTAAATTACATCGCCTGCACAAGATGTAGTCTACCTGTGTGCTCCTACCTCCACTTTTATAAGTCACCCTATGCTCCTCTCTCTTCTGGAAGAAAGTATTCACCACAGCCATTTCCATCCTTTTTGCAAAATCTACCAACATCTGTCCTTCTGCGTTCCTGTCCTGGATACCAAACCTACCCATCACTTCCTCGTCTCCTCTGTTTCCTGCACCAACATGTCCATTGAAGTCTGTCCCAATGACCACTCTTTCACCTCTGGGGGTACTCTGCATCACTTCATCTAACTCCCTCCAGAATCTCTCCTTCTCTTCTCGCTCACATCCTGTCTGTGGGGCATAAGCACTAACAACATTGACCATCACACCTTTAATTTCTAACTTGAGACTCATCACTCTGTCTGACACTCTTTTCACTTCTAGAACATTCCTATTAAACTCCTCCTTCAAGATGACTCCGACTCCATTTCTCTTCCCATCCACACCGTGATAAAACAGCTTAAACCCTGCTCCTATGCTTCTAGCCTTGCGACCTTTCCACCTGGTCTCCTGAACACACAGTATGTCCACCTTCCTCCTCTGCATAATGTCAGCCAGCTCTCTACCTTTTCCTGCCATAGTTCCAACGTTCAAAGTCCCTACTTTCAGTCCTAGACTCATGCCTTTCCTCTTCTCTCTCTGGCAACGGACACGCCTCCCGCCTCTCCTTCTTCGACGTCTTCGACCGACAGTAGTCCAATTTCCATCAGCACCCTGTTGGTTGACGGCACTGATGGCGGTCGTTGTTAACCCGGGCCTCGACTGATCCGGTATGTGATTCTTTCTTGTGATTCGCATAGTTTATTTGGCATTTGTTTTACGCCGGATGCCCTTCCTGACGCAACCCTCTGCATTTATCCGGGCTTGGGACCGGCGTGAGGGAGAGACACTGGTTTGTGCGCCCCCCCCCCTCACGGCTGCATTTTCCTCCAGACTCTGGTACCTTGATTTCCGAATGACATGCAAAATTTGCTTTCATCCGAAAAAAGTACTTTGGACCACTGAGCAACAGTGCAGTGCTGCTTCTCTGTAGCCCAGGTCAGGCGCTCCTGCTGCTGTTTCTGGTTCAAAAGTGGGTTGACCTGGGGAATGCGGCACCTGGAGCCCAGTCCACTGCTTCCACAGGTCCCCCAAGGTCTGGAATCTGCCCTTCTCCACAATCTTCCTCAGGGTCCGGTCACCTCTTCGGGTTGTGCCGTGTTTTCTGCCACACTTTTTCCTTCCCACAGACGTCCCACTGAGGTGCCTTGATACAGCACTCTGGGAACAGCCTATTTGCTCAGAGATTTCTTTCTGTGTCTTACCCTCTTGCTTGAGGGTGTCAATGATGTCTTCAAGTATTCTGGACAGCAGTCAGGTCGGCAGTCTTACCCATGATTGCGGTTTTGAGTAATGAACCAGGCTGGGAGTTTTTAAAAGCCTCGGGAATCTTTTGCAGGTGTTTAGAGTTAATTGGTTGATTCAGATGATTAGGTTAATAGCTCGTTTAGACTACCTTTTCATGATATGCTAATTTTTTGAGATAGGAATTTTGGGTTTTCATGAGCTGTATGCCAAAACCATCAGTATTAAAACACTAAAAGACCTGAAATATTTCAGTTGGTGTGCAATGAATCTAAAATATATGAAAGTTTAATTTTTATCAGTACATTACAGAAAATAATTAACTTTATCACAATATGCTAATTCTTTGAGAAGGACTAGTACATGTTACAAAACAATGATATATTGTTTACATGATTTTTTTTTTTTACATCCTCTGCCCCTGTACCCCGCAAGGGGCCCTGCGGCCCCCTTCAGAAAAGAAGATGCGGAGGACAGGGTGAGGTGGAGGCGGATGATTTGCTGTGGTGACCCCTGAAGGGAGCAGCCGAAAGGAAAAGAAGAAGACATGACATCCTCTGCCCCTGTACCCCGCAAGGGGCCCTGCGGCCCCCTTGACACCTAGCTGAAATATTTCAGTTCCTCTATTTCTAAACTCGTTTCCTCTATTTTTTTTACTAAACCTCACTGGGATCCTTGTTTTAAAAAGGTTCAAGGAAATATAATTAACCATTAAGCACTGAAAACAAGAAATATTTCCCGAGACAGAACGTTGAGGGGAATGGTTATTTTTGTGATATCCACAGCCTATGGTACATAATTGCTTATTATGTAGTACTCTGGAACCTTAGCAAATTAAAGTACGTTTTTATGGTTTAATTTATTCTAAATAATGCCTAATGCAGGTGAACTCAGCCCAGGCAAGTGCAGACCCTAAGAGCTGCATAATTAACCCCTTTTCAGAGTCTTGGTAGTACTGTGCTGAAAGCTAATGAAAAGCAAACTCTTTTATTTATATATTTTGATAATTTTGGCAAAAAAGTAAAGAAAAACCAAAAATGCCTGTCTCAAAAAATTAGCATATTTCATCTGACCAATTAAAAAAAGGTGTTTTTAATACAAAAAAAGTCAACCTTCAAATAATTATGTTCAGTTATGCACGCAATACTTGGTCGAGAATCCTTTTGCAGAAATGACTGCTTCAGTGCGGCGTGGCATGGAGGCAATCAGCCTGTGGCACTGCTGAGGTGTTACGGAGGCCCAGGATGCTTCGATAGCGGCCTTAAGCTCATCCACAGTGTTGGGTCTGGTGTGTCTCAACTTTCTTTTCACAATATCCCACAGATTCTCTATGGGGTTCAGGTCAGGAGAGTTGGCAGGCCAGTTGAGCATAGTAATACCATGGTCAGTAAACCATTTCCCAGTGGTTTTGACACTGTGAGCAGGTGCCAGGTCGTGCTGAAAAATGAACATCTTCATCTCCATAAAGCTTTTCAGCAGATGGAAGCATGAAGTGCTCCAAAATCTCCTGATAGCGAGCTGCATTGACCCTGCACTTGATAAAACACAGTGGACCAACACCAGCATCTGACATGGCACCCCAGACCATCACTGACTGTGGGTACTTGACACTGGACTTCAGGCATTTTGGCATTTCCTTCTTCCCAGTCTTCCTCCAGACTCTGGCACCTTGATTTCCGAATGACATGCAAAATTTGCTTTCATCCGAAAAAAGTACTTTGGACCACTGCGGCACCTGTAGCCAATTTCCTGCACATGCCTGTGCACGGTGGCTCTGGATGTTCCTACTCCAGCCTCAGTCCACTGCTTCCACAGGTCCATCAAGGTCTGGAATCGGCCCTTCTCCACAATCGTCCTCAGGGTTTGGTCACCTCTTCTGGTTGTGCAGCGTTTTCTGCCGCACTTTTCCCTTCCCACAGACGTCCCACTGAGGTGCCTTGATACAGCACTCTGGAAACAGCCGATTCGCTCAGAGATTTCTTTCTGTGTCTTACCCTCTTGCTTGAGGGTGTCAATGATGGCCTTCTGGACAGCAGTCAGGTCGGCAGTCTTACCCATGATTGCGGTTTTGAGTAATGAACCAGGCTGGGAGTTTTTAAAAGCCTCAGGAATCTTTTGCAGGTGTTTAGAGTTAATTGGTTGATTCAGATGATTAGGTTAATAGTTCGTTTAGACTACCTTTTCATGATATGCTAATTTTTTGAGATAGGAATTTTGGGTTTTCATGAGCTGTATGCCAAAATCATCAGTATTAAAACAATAAAAGACCTGAAATATTTCAGTTGGTGTGCAATGAATCTAAAATATATGAAAGTTTAATTTTTATCAGTACATTACAGAAAATAATTAACTTTATCACAATATGCTAATTTTTTGAGGACTAGTACGTGTGTGTGTATATATATATATATATATATATATATATATATATATATATATATATATATATATATCACAGCCAGGTATAAAAGGTATTGGTGTAATGATGGAATAACAAATAAAACGGAATAATGATTTATGATCTTGAGAAAGATCAATCAACTTGCAGTGTTTCTGTACAGTGTAGATACAGTGATTCCTTGCTACTTTATGCTTCAGTTTCTGAGCCTTCAGTGCATCGCCAGTTTTTCAAAAATATTAATCAACAAATAAGGAAATTAAGGGGAAATTTAAGGAAAATGCCACAAAACAAGGCCAATTATGCAAAAAAAAAAAAAAATCCAAACAAAGAAACAACCCAACAAACTACTTACATTTTTATGTGAGGTGCACATCTGAGTGTGTGCACGTGCATCTGTGCGTGTATTTATATTTTATTTATGTCTTATGCATTACTTTTGAATGTTAAATTGTTATTATAAGCATTTATAGTGTTGAATATGTATTTATTGATATTATTAACACATACACATGTACGTATACGGCAGTCAGGAGGATCGATCCTACTTCACGGAAGTCGGTGGAGGGTGGAGTGTGGTGGTGTCTCATTCCAAATTAACCGCTGAAAGTGAGGGATCCCTGTATACACTACTTTTGCTTATTTAGCTGAAGAGTGTTCTACAAGGCAGAGTAAAAAATGCTCAGATAATTCCATCAATGATCATATGTAATGTTTATTGGACTGTGCCAGGTGGGGAAGTCACAGATTTCAGCTGTTCTTAGGTACAGATAGAATTTTTTTGTTTGTTTCAAATCAGCAATAGCCAATTCAATTTTTTTGTGAAGCATTAAGGTATTAGAGCACATAACTGTCCCCCCTCCATTCATGGTTTAATATCATGTACTGTACTCTGTACCCTTATAGGGAATGCCAGAACAGTGGGCACGATTATTGCAGACCTCTAACATCACCAAGTCTGAACAGAAGAAAAACCCTCAAGCTGTGCTAGATGTCCTCAAGTTCTATGACTCTACAGGAAACACGGGCAGGCAGAAGTATCTCAGCTTCTCTTCGGGTCAGCTCTTAATCTTTTATGTGGATTATGAATATCATTCTGACTGTGCAAATATTGGGCTTTTTTATTTAATTGTGTTATCTCTAACATCTGTGTTTTAGAGAAGGATGGATTTCCTTCAGCGAATCATTCAGTAAGTTTTAACCCATCGACTCCATGAAGAAACACAAATATTTTAAGGATACATTCTAATTCCAAATTTTATCTTTAAACACACAGCCGGTTAAAAAGAGCCCAGAGCAGCCATCACCAGACATCAAGAATGTTGATGATGATGATGACGACGACGACGATGAGACACCTCCGCCTGTTGTGGCACCGCGGCCAGAGCACACTAAGGGGGTAAGAAAAGCCATGAAACAGTGATGCGTTCTTTGTAATCTTCACATTCACCGGCAATTTTTGCTCAATAAAATGTCTGTCCTTATTATTCCAATTCAGTGAAATTTTGTTCACTACTATTAGTTCAGTATATAAATAAGGACCAGATTTACTAACACTGCAAAATAGTGTGTGGGCTCACAGGCAGTTTCACTTTCAGTGGAGTAGGGAATGTGAAAGAGTGAAAAAGATAATGTCGCAACTCATTCGTAAATCTGGACCTAAACTTCCATTATTTTTATTCAAAAGTGTTTTTACTCACCTTGATCAAAGTTAAATTATTTTATTTCCAATTTTTCAAATAAGTTCACAATCTGTACAGTTAAATTAAACAAAATGATACAGTGGCTGACCTGTGTGGCACAACACATTATCTGGTAGTCCTGAGCTGCACAAATAGCAAATGCAGAAAACATTTCTCTTTGTTCCAAAACCAACTGATAACAGGAAATCCAAGTTGGATATCTGTAATTTTGGATTTACTGTCGTATACATCTTTGTCAGCATTCATATCCTTCGAGTCATTAAAATGTAATATCTCACTGTCTCCACAAGAGACATCAAACCCACCCAATGCATTGACATAAATTTGGGTGGGGGAACAACCTCCGCAGTTCAGTCAAAAAAAAAAAAAAAATATATATATATATATATATATATATATATATATATATATATATATATATATATATATATATATATATATATATATATATACATACACACCAAAAATAAAAGGACAGGACAAAGACTTTCTATTGAAACTCCAGTTATCACTACAGATCTGTTTCGAGGGGTGGTGAAACCATCCTCTCTCTTCAGGTGATTATAGAAGAATTCAGAAAATCCTCTATATATATATATATATATATATATATATATATATATATATATATATATATATATATATATATATATATATTATACAGGTATCCTTGCTACTTCGCGCTTCAATTCATGCGGCTTCAGTGCATTGCAGTTTTTTTTTTTAATATTAATTGAATTAAACAGTAAGGAAATTAAGGAAGAATAGGGGGAAAAGTTAAGGAAAATGCCACTAAACAAGGCAATTAAGCAAAAAAACCCAAACAAACAAAAAAAACAAAACAGGACCACCATCAAAACTGCATTTTGTGTAAGGTGTGCATCTGTGTATGCGTGTATTTAGATTTTATTTACATCTTATGCATTATTTTTGTGAATGTGTGTTAGAAGCATTTTTAGTGTTGAATATGTATTTATTGATATTATATATACACATACATGTACGTATACGTCAATCAGGGGGTTGATCCTACTTCGTGGAATTCGGCGGTCGCGGGGATCTCGGTCCCAATTAACCACGGACAATTAACGAGACAACTTTTCCCACAGAGGTTCATATAGGTTTGGATAGGATTTTTCTCTTAACAAATAAAATCATAACAGGAAAACTGCATTTTTTTTTTTTTAAATATTTGGGTTATGTCTGTGTAATGTTTAAATTTGTTTGATCTGAAAAAGTTAAGTGTGACAAAGGTGCACATATATAATGTGTGTGTGTGTGTGTGTGTGTGTATAATATATATATATATATATATATATATATATATATATATGTATGTATATATATATATATATATAATATGTGTGTGTGTGTGTGTGTGTATATATATATATATATATATATATATATATATATATATATATATATATATATATAGAGGATTTTCTGAGTAGATCCTTCCGTAGGAGAGTGCTCAATACTTTTTGGTAGAGCAAATAAACAAAAATAAAAGGACAGGACAAAGACTTTCTATTGAAACTCCATTTATCACTACAGATCTGTTTCGAGGGGTGGTGAAACCATCCTCTCTCTTCAGGTGATTACAGAAGAATCCGATTACAGATTTCTTCTGTAATCACCTGAAGAGAGAGGATGGTTTCACCACCCCTCGAAACAGATCTGTAGTGATAAATGGAGTTTCAATAGAAAGTCTTTGTCCTGTCCTTTTATTTTTGTTTGTGTGTGTGAATATATATATATATATATGTGTGTGTGTGTGTGTGTGTGTGTGTGTGTGTGTATGTATGTATGTATGTATGTGTGTGTGTGTATATATATATATATATATATATATATATATATATATATATATATATATATATATATATATATATATATATATATATGTGTGTGTGTGTGTGTGTGTGTGTATGCGATGGCCTGGCGAGCTTTCCAGGGTGTACTCTGCCCTCGCCCTGAGTTGGTTGGGATGGGCACCAGCCTCCCCGCGACCCTAATTAGGATGAAGCTGTTACAGAAAATGAACTGAACTGAACTATATATATATATATATATATATATATATATATAAAAATAAAATCTCACACAAATATTAAAAAAAAACATCCAGGACCAACAGTTAAAGTAGTAATCCTCCTTTTAAACGAGACTCGAGACTTGTTGTAATAGTTGCAGAAGGAGAAAGTCGGAATTCCTCCAAAAGACGGATAGATCATGTCTGATTTCTTCTGATATTCTCGATGCTAACTCTGCCTTTCAGATGAATACTCGGTCAGTTATTGATCCTATCCCTGCACCAGTTTCTCCAGATGGGGATGTTGCGTCCAAAGCTGCAGACAAACAAAAAGCCAAAAAGGGCAAGATGTCGGATGAAGAGATCATGGACAAATTGAGTATGACATTGCATGAACATGTACACCTCACACACAAACACTAATTGGCAATGTTTGTCTGGAGACTTACCTTTTTTCCATGCACTTGATTTCTGTGCAGGAACCATAGTCAGTTTTGGTGATCCTAAAAAGAAGTACACACGATATGAGAAGATTGGACAAGGGTAAGGTTTGCTTCATTGTCTCGTTGTTAACAAATTCATGTGTTCGCTGAAGTGTGCATGAGTGTGTTTTACCTTTCGCAGCGCTTCAGGAACAGTGTTTACGGCCATTGATGTTGCTACTGGACAAGAGGTAATTAAATTTGTTGGCATTGGTAAATAATTTAGAAAGTGCATTTAAATTGTTGGTCACTTTGCTAACATGTTACATATTTTAATGAAAGAAATGGTGTGATACAGACATCAAAATTCCTGCTGAACCCAATAGTCATAAAATCATTAACCCAGTGTGTGTTTGGTGCCTGTTTTGTTTACAAGCTGTAGAAAGATGATGATGATGATATATGTCACCCAATCATCACATGAGGAACACAGACTAGCCTATGTGGTTTAGAACGCAGTGTAACTTTGTCTAATTGATTAGCATGATTAGCAATGGTGGCTCAGTGATTACCAATCTTTATGGTGCTCCCCTATATACATTTTACATTTATAACATTTGGCAGACACTCTTATCCAAAGCAACCTGCAATTATTTATTTATTTGTTATTACTTAAATACAACTGAGCAATTGAGGGCTAAGGGCCTTTTTCAAGGACCCAACACTGGTACAGGGGTCCCTCACTTTCTGCGGGTAATTGGGACCGAGATCCCTTCGTGACCATCGAAATCGGCAAAGTAGGATCACCCCACCCCACCCCACCCCCCGACTGACATATACGTACATGTATATATGTATATCATATCAATACATACATATTCAATGCTATACATGCTTATAACAATTAAACACTTAAAAAATGCATAAGATCTAAATAAAATATAAATACACACACATACAGATGGTATTGCATGAGAAGAAGACGACACACATACATACGCACGTGCGCTCTCACACGCGCAGATGCACGTGCACACACAGATGCAACAATGTAAATAGTTTTGATGGGAGATTTTGGGTCGTTTTAGGGTTTGTTTTGGGGTTTTTTTTTTTTTTTTTTTTTTTTTTTTTTTTTTTGGTTTTGTTTTTTTTGCACAATTGGCCTTATTTTTGTGGCATTTTCCTTAACTTTTTCCCCCTACTCTTCCTTAATTTCCTTATTTTTTTAATTCGATGAATATTT
The DNA here is from genome assembly GCA_024760905.1 of Plotosus lineatus. NCBI lineage: Eukaryota > Metazoa > Chordata > Actinopteri > Siluriformes > Plotosidae > Plotosus > Plotosus lineatus. Next base: position 36,770,112 of record CM045737.1, on the reverse strand, counting down.
ATTTATTTTATTTTTTTTTTAAAAACGCGATACACTGAAGCCACATGATTGAAGTGCGAAGTAGCGAGGGATCCCTGTAATCGTTAGGATTGAACTGCTGCCCTTCGAATCAGTAACCCTCCACCTTATCCACTACACCACTACTGCCACTATTTATTTAAATATTTAAAAAGGACTTGCATGAAAGTATTCTGTTGCTGAACCTGACTTCATACTTTATAGACGTGGTACCCATTCAGTTTTTAAGGATACAGTAACGTGATATTTAAATTTTTCATTCATGTGCTTGCTTTTCTTAGGTGGCCATTAAGCAAATCAACTTGCAAAAACAACCCAAGAAGGAACTCATAATCAATGAAATTCTTGTTATGAAGGAACTGAAGAACCCTAATATTGTCAACTTTTTAGATAGGTATCTTTTTATACAGCCACTTTTTAATTACCCTTCACTGGCTGAATGTTGTAACTGGTGTGTGTGAGTGTGTGTGTGTGTGAGTGAGTGAATTTTTCTTATTTCCTTGTGGATGTACAGTATAACTGACCGTAATAAAACATTGTACTAATAATTCACATATTTATATCACAAAGTATCAGTACTCAGTATGAAATTGTGTGCATTGTAAAGTTTTCTGGTAGGGGAAGAGCTCTTTGTGGTGATGGAGTACCTGGCTGGTGGCTCTCTGACTGATGTAGTGACGGAAACGTGTATGGATGAACCTCAGATCGCTGCTGTTTGCAGAGAGGTGTGGAAAATATCCAGATGTGCATTATTCCCTGGGTTTCTTACAGTTTAAATTAAATTGCAAATTTTTTTACTTGTTAAAAATATATCTACAGTACTGTGCAAATGTCTTGAGCCACCTGCAAAGAAATTTAAAATAATAATAAAAATTGTTTACAACCTTATAATAAATAACATAACAAGCAATAAATACAGTGGTACCGTGACTTATAAATTCAATCCATTTCTAGGTCAAGCTCTTAAGTCAAAATGTTCGTTAGACAAAAGAAAAATTCCCATAGGAAATACCATCTTCAACGTAATAACCCCCCCACCCCACCCCCCAGTGTTTTTTATCTTGCGTCTAATAACCGCCCATGTGTATTGGGAGCTAAGTACTAAACTTACCAATTTTATTCGATCAGTCTCTGTAACGGTAAAATGAGGCATTCACTGCCTGTGAGTTTACATGGTATTTCAAGACCTCCTGCCACTGGGGAATTTCTATAACAGCGGTCGAGACCCTATGGCTCACAAGCCATATGTGGCTCTTTTGATGACTGCATCTGGCTCTCAGATAAATCAGATGACCTTTCTTAACAGAATAACGAATACATCATTTCGCTGTCATTTAAATAAAAATACAGAAAAAAGCCATCAAATAAAACAAAAACAAATAAATGTCATGCATTTCAATCTGTACATCTATTTTCAATGTCACTTGTCGCTGTGGTGCGCAGTGGAGAGCCAATCTTTTCCGTACTCCAGTGTGTGGGCGAGGCCGATACCTTGAAACTCCAATTTTATTGGATTATATGCAACAGCCTGCGCGAGTTGTTTTTGGGTAAAAAGGTAAATTTCCCTCGTTGTGATCATCCCATGTGCAAGAAGCCAAGCAGAGCTGGCAAGCAAAACACAAATGGACAGAATGAAAAACTTCAACCCGCAGACCGGCTGATTGCCAAAACTTGGGACATGCTTTCTGTCACATAAACACTGGAGTGCGAGTCCTGTCGTATTGACCATGTTTGGCTCCACATGTGCCCGCGAGCAGTCATTCTCAAACCTGAAAAGCATCAAGACCAACCTGCGGTCAAGTTTAATAGATGGAAGCCTAAACTCCTGCATGAAGCTCAACCTCAGCACGTATCAACCAGACTATAAGCAAAACCATGCAGTACCAGAAATCTCATTAATAGTAAGAAGTACTTTTCTTATTAATAAATAACTTTGTTATAACAATGTTGTTTAAAATAAATTCAGAGTCTTATTATACTCTCAAATTGTTAGTCTTCGTATTAAAAATATATTTGGCTCTCTGACTGTTAATAAATAAAATAAAATCTAATCCTCTGAGCCTTTCCTCACTTGCATTTGTAACATGCACAAAATTCTCCTCCTCCTCTGTTATGCACCATCTCATAGCTGCCTACGTGTCCTTTGTCTACATGACGGCTTCGCTGCAGTCGATGATCAGAAGAGTTTGCTGGCTTATTATTTATTCTTGTTTTATTATTAACTATTGCAGTAGGCCCTCGATATTCGCGGGGGCTTGGTTCCGGCCCCTCACGCGAATGAAGATAATCCGCGAGTTATGTACCCGGAAGTAAAACCCCATGTATCATATTACATGCGTGAATCAGCAACCGGAAGTAAAATACTATGTATCTATTACATGCACTAAAATATGCTTCTTAAACACATTCTATAGACAGTCTTACTCATTAATTCACTATTAATGTAGTAAAATGTAGTAATGATTAAGAAAAACTTAATTTTTTATACTGTGATATTTATTGATAATAAAATATAAACATTATACAGCGTACATATAAAAACACCCTTAAATGCATTCTCCTTGAAACATACAGCACTGTAGATTTAAAAAATGCCCGCTAGAGGAAAGTATTGCATTAGGCATGAGATGACTGAATTCAGGTATGAACTGCATTAAGTCCGAGCAGCTCAGCCACGCCCCTCAGCTGGAGCAAGTAGAAAACAGAATTTTAGAGTGAGAGAGTTAGAGAGCGTTACAAACCAAAGAAGCAGTGATGTGATGTGAGTTAATCCTCTGGTGCAGAGGTGAGCGTGCTTTTGTTTATTGGGAGTAAAATAGGAATAGTGAATTCAGGTGTGAGCCACCAAGCAGCTCAGCCATGCCCCTCAGCCAAAGTGGAGAGTAAACAGTTAGTTTGAGGCACAGCGCCAAAATCAAATCCCCAAAACACATACCATAACAAGAAGGACATAAAATAACAAGAAATGTAATTAATTGGATAAACAAAACAAAATGAGAAACATGCTACACCACAGTAAATAAAATCACACAAACATTTTAAACATTACCTTAGGTAATGTACTGGAATAATAATTGAAAAAGACTTTAATAGTGGAGTGTTTTACAACAGTTCAGATGATTATTCCTCTTCAGGCACTTCAGAGGAAACTGTCGTTTCTTCCAGAGAAAGTCTTATTTCTTCAGAAGAGACATCCAACCTCATTACCTTTTTCTGGTGCTTAGCAGGCATTTGAGTGACTTCATAAAACTTAACTAGTAATTAAAAGACACTAAAAAAGGCTCATTGACAACTTGTGCATGAATAAGGGAAAAGAAGCGTTACATCATCTCAACCAATCAGCAGGAAGGAGGACAGCCATTGGCTGAATTTGAATCACGTGAGTTGCTCGGCAAACCGCGAATATGCAAATTGTGAGTGCAAAACCACGAATAGTCAAGGGCCTACTGTATTAATGTTAATGTACATGTATTATGAAGTATTTATTGTTTTTACATTATCTTTAAAATATTAGGTCAAATATATGTGTTTGTGGCAGGTTATGAGTTTGGGAGGGGGTTGGAACGGATTGGTTTTCTGTTATTTCCTATGGGAATAATTGTCCGGGGGGGTGGGGGTGGGGGGTGTATTTTTTTTAATTCCTACAGAGGGCATCACAGAAAACAATTGAGAAGCACTGTACAAGATGTTCTCGAAGCGGGGAGGAATATACGCGGAAGAATACAAGGCTAGTCGGCCCAGAAAAGCCATTTCACCAGCAGTGCGCGTAAACCAAAATTTTGCTAGTTGGCCATTGCTGGTGGGATCGAAGCTCGTATCATTGAAAATACGTTATAAAAGACACTCGTAAGTCAAGGTACCCCTGTAAGAGTAAATGAAACAGGCAGTAGTAATGTGATGATCTTTTTTGAACTTCCACAGCCTGTCCTCATCAGGTTCTAATTAAAAATGTGGAATATGTTGCTGTACATTTGAAATGGCCAAATTTAAACCTTTTATAGAATCCCGGTGTTCATGTTCGATGCAGAAAGTAATTCAGGTCTGTCTTTCCGCACAGACATGTCTAATGTAAATAAAAACATGTAGTATGACAAGAACAGGCAGCTCTCATATATCAACATAATATGGATGCAAAAGGATCCTAACAAGAGTCACTTCCTGAAAAGGTGCAGGAATTGTTAGCTAGCTAAAGTTTCAAATCAACTCGAAGATTTATTTTACATACACTATTGATGAGTTAAGTGTCCTTTACAAATGACTTGGCGATGTAGGTGACTATTGAGGGCCAACTTGTAGGTCTGATGAGCCAATTAGATGATTTAGTAGTTGGAGAATACTTATTGGAAATACATTAGAATTTAAATTAAAATAAAGGCTTGGATAGTATAGTATATCAGTGAGTAAAATGTGATGAAAAATTTAATCTGAATAAATATAATGTTGGATTACAAAAATATGAGAAGATGATCTGTTGAGTTATGTGAAGTGAGTTGTTTGTAAAATAAAACTCAATTTAATTTTTTATTTTGTACAGGTCTAATTGGTGGTCTATGTGCCTTTTGCTGTTCATTTTTATTATTAAAAATGTTTTTTCCCCCTAATAATAACACAGCAGCCTTATTGGATTTAAGGTGGTGGCACAGACACATGACAACTATCTATGTTGTTCCAAGTCTATGGGGCTCTGCTCAGGAGATCCGCTACTGTTATCCATCTACACTGTCAACAAAATGTAGCTTTGTGTACTACAAGGGGATTTAAACTGACTTTAAATCTTTCCGGTTGCTGTGACAACAGTCTGCATAAACTTCATATAAAATTTTATGCAGCTTTATCAGGAAATTGGGGCTGGTGGCGGAGTGGTTAGGGTGCTGCGCTCATGATCAGGAGGTTGTGAGCTTGAATCCCACTGAGACCCTCACTATGCTAAGACCCCTGGGCAAGGTCTCAACCACAAGTGTGCCTCTGTTCACCCAGCAGTATAAATGGGTACCAGTAAAATACTGGGAAGGTAACCTGCGATGGACTAGCGTCCCATCCAGGGGGAGTTGAACTCCTGGTCGCTTCACGCTATGGAAACCGGGGATAAGCACCGGCCTGATGAGCCACAAGGCTCGGGTGTAAAAACCCAACAGACTTACCTTTACTTTATCAGGAAATGAGGTATAGTTTTCATTAGGCTTCTTGTAGAACCATCTGCAGTTCTTCAATGATGATTCTTACTCTTCTTATTTATTCTGAACTTATCACGTAAGTTTGCATGTAAAGTTATAAGGTGCCTCAGGAATTTTGCAGTGTTGCATGGATTTATTTGGAAAAAGAAAAACCATGAGCAGTTTGTAATCAGACCTTTGCATGATTACATCTTAATTCTTTGATTTTTGTTTTGCAGTGTTTACAAGCACTAGAATTCCTTCATGTCAACCAGGTCATTCATCGAGACATCAAGAGTGACAACGTTCTGCTCGGAATGGATGGATCTGTGAAACTTAGTACGTTAAACCACAAAGGGCGCCCCTGCATGGAAAGATTTTCTCGCTTGATCTCGGGCATGGTGTCTGAGTGGTTGGCACATCCGACTCACATCAAGAAAGTCCCGAGTTTGATTTCCTGGTTCATGCGTTTCTGTGTGGAGTTTGCATGTTCTCCCCATGTTTGCATGGGTTTCCTCTGGGTATTCCAGTTTTCTCCCACACTCCAAAGACATGCACATTAGGCTTAGATGGCTATTCCACACTGCGCCTAGGTGCGTGCATGTGTGCGTTGTCCATGAGATGGTCTCGTTATCTGATCAGAATGTACCCTGCCTTTGTCCAGTGTAGGTTGAGATGAGCACCGGCCTCCCCAAAACCACAGTACGATTAATTGGTTTAACAAATAAGTGATTGAGTAATCTTACACACAAGTGATAACATTTCAGGTGTTTTCCCAGTGATGTTCATTATACATTAATTGTGTATCAGTGTGAAATGCAACACGGGTATTCAATAATTGTTATATAATAAAATTTCATAAAATTCAGGCAGACATCCTACTCGGCTTGGTAATTATCTAAGACTCGAGGGTGATGATATCAATGACTGTATTAATATGAAAATTAAAAATTGAGAAGTGAATAAAATGACATTTATGTCAGTCAGATGGGTTTTTTCCTTAAATATTTATACTGGTTCCAAATTTGAATCTGTTTGTATAATATATATATTCTCTGTTCTTGGTATTAATCACTCTTCTTTTCCTTCCTCTTATGTGTCCCGTTTATTGCGTAGCGGATTTTGGTTTCTGTGCTCAGATCACACCAGAGCAAAATAAGAGAAGTACGATGGTGGGCACGCCATACTGGATGGCCCCTGAAGTAGTTACCCGCAAAGCTTATGGACCCAAAGTGGACATCTGGTCTCTTGGTATTATGGCTATTGAAATGGTGGAAGGAGAGCCCCCATATCTGAATGAGAATCCACTGAGGGTATGTCGATACAAACCTCACGATTTTACACAAGGGGTGTAAAAAAAAAACCCACAAAGTCAGATTTAGCCATTCTTAGCCAAGCCTTCATTATATAACCGGCTGGAGTTTTTTTGTTTTAATTTGATCAATTACTATATTTATTTTGCTATTCTTAGGCACTTTACCTCATTGCTACTAATGGAACGCCGGAGTTGCAGAGTCCAGAGAAACTGTCACCCATCTTTCGGGATTTCTTAGCTCGCTGTCTGGAAATGGACGTAGAAAAGAGGGGCAGCAGTAAAGACCTTTTACAGGTAAAGAAAATGCGTCCGAGTGTTGAATTTAAAAAATTTAGTACTGAGAATTATTTGAATCACAGTCTGTGTGTAGAAACATGTTCCATATTTTCTGGATGTTTTTTTGAGTTTTGTCTGCTTAGTTTGGTCTCTGTACAAGTCACATTAAATTATCAGCCATTTTAATGTGTAAATCGCATCATAATGCCTTGGGTCAAGCCCCATTCCTGGCTAAGGCGTTTCTGTGTGAAGCTTGCATGTTCTTCGTGTTGGTTTCCTCCTGATGCTCTGATTTCCTTCCATAGTCTAAAGATCTGCATGTCAGGCTAATTGGATGTTTTCAGTTGCTCCCAAGTGTTATTGAGTGTGAATGGTTGTGCGTTTGTTGGCATTGTGATGGTGTGCCGGCTGTTCAGGGTGTACTCTGCATTTGCCCAAAATTGATTGGCAGCCTTCCCACGACACCACAGCATAAGCATTTTTGCCTTAAATTTGTAGGCAGTTTGTATCAACAGCATAAGGCACACGTGTTCTTCTGAGGACTTTATTATGATCCTATGCAGTGACAGTAATTAGCTCACCTTGTACAGCTGTGGCGGGAACCATGTACAGTACATAGGTACATTTCAGTGTTAATAACTGCAAACAGCTTTGCACCCATACTGGAAAGTGTTCTTACACCGTTTAGAATATTGTTCATAAGTTCAGCGAGAGTGAAAGATTATCAGCATTTATTTTTCAAAGACATAAACAGTATCCACTGATCAGTGCCACATTTATTCTGAATGTATTTTAATTGATTGAGGAACTATGTAGAATTTGGCTTCATTTTCATGTTAATATAATCATTGCTGAGTTGTAAGGTCTTTGCTACCATCTGAATTTCAGTCCCATTCTGACACATAAATACAGTACAGACGCTCCCCGACTTACGTTTTTAATTGGTTCCGGACGGCCGAACGCAAGTTGAAAGTGAACATAAGTTGTTACAGTGACGTATGACGTGTGACATAAGACGCTCATACTGTACTATACATCCATAAATGCCATTACCATATCTCATAAAACACCCCTAAATCAATTATTATAAACATAACATTGTAAAATAATATCAAATATATAAAATAATATCAACATTAATTTCAAATAAATTAAATTCAAGCAAAATAATTTCAAATTGATAAATTTTAATCAAATTCACTCATCAAATATCAAATACAGTATCAAATATAACCTTTAACTTTCTCTATGATGTGATCTTTCTGCTTGTAAATGGTTCCGATGGTTGACGGACGGTCACATGACATGAAGCTGAGCTGAATTACATGACATGAAGCTGAGCCGACTCACTTTACATGAAGCTTAAAACAGCCAATCAACGCTTACAATATGTGAGGCGCTCAATACCGAAAGTAGTGCACTTGCTGAAAGTAGTTTACTTGCTTGAAACAAAGCGCGGGTTATGCGGACTTCTGGCTTTCAAGTGAGCAAGGGCTTCGTTGAACTCGTTTAGTACTCAGCCTGCACTGATGTGAATCACCAGCAGAGCATAGAGTTCTCTCTTTCCTGGATTCAGGTTTTCATATTTTACAACTCTCTTTGCTTAACTGAGTATGCATGGTAGATTGTGCCGATCCGAGCAGATAGTTAATTCATCTGTGTATGAGACTTGCACCCATGCTAGTATGCTTACGCTTCTGACCTACGCTTCGGGATACAAAAGTCCGCAAAACAGTGTAAACACAAAGATCACAGAGACGGCGTCTTAAACATGAGTAACACGCGATATAACTGATATATAACTGAACTGGGAAGGAGGGGCACATTCAGTCTGTCGTTTGTAAACAATGGATGCAGCGTCATTACATCATAGCATCATTACGTCAGCGTACTATGTAGGTACGTCTAAACTCAAAATTTGACTTTTTTTTTTTTTGGGGGGGGGAACGTAAAACGGATGAACGTAAGTCGGGGAGCATCTGTATAGGGCCAAACGTTTATGAATACATGACTGACTATCTAATCTGTCGTATGTTCTTTTGAGTCTGTACCATTCCAGATTTAGCCACCTCAACCCCCCCAAAAAAAATCCCCGCTCCAGTGTTTGCAAACCATGTCTTCATGGACCGTATTTTTGTGGACAGGGAGCTTGTTATGCTGGAAAATATCTGGGCCTCTTGTGTCCAAAGGGGAAAATCTGTATTGCTATAGTGTACAGAGACATGTAATAAAAGTAAAATAATCTTTCGTGCTTAATTGTTGTTTCATATATAAAACTTTTTTGTTGGGCTGATCACTTCTACAGTTAAACCTTTTAAAATCTTTCCTAATCTCTGAGGGCACACTACCTGTTAATGTCCAGGATAAAAGTGTGGTATTATAACCATTAAACACTGGCTTGACCCTGTTTTTTTTTTCCCCCTTTTCTTTTCTTTTCTCCAAACCCTATTGACTAGCATTCTTTCCTGAAGTTGGCGAAGCCTCTGTCGAGTCTCACACCTCTCATCCTGGCTGCCAAGGATGCTATGAAGAACAACCGCTAACATCCTACCTAAATGAGAAACTTATTGTATTGAATGGACTCCGACTCCTGTGCTATGAGTTTTTTGTTTTGTTTTGGGTTTTTTTTTGGTTGCAGTTGTGTTACCGGGCCAGCTAGTATTGCCGAAAAATATCCACCAGCATTTCAACATTGCTTTTAAAATTGGTGAGAGTCCTTCTGGCTGTGGGTACAACTTACTCGTCTTTTCATCATATGTGTCACTGTAGCTGCTTTTTTTAAATTTTATTTTATTATTGTTTTTATGCTGCACGGTATTACACCAATTTTTTTCCATGTCTTTTCTTCTCTTTTGAGTATTAAGTGCAGTAGATTAATGTTATTAAGGGAAGACGTATTTTAAGTGTCCTTGCAATGTTTTCTTAGTTTCATTTTAAGAGAAAGAGGAAAAAGATAGTGGCTATTTGACCCCCAATTTCACAAATGTAGCTGGGATGAATATTATCAGCAGTATGGGCAGGTGATTGCTTTGTTACAAGATGATGTCATTTCCTCTTCAAGCATGAACTGATGTTTGAATGGACCCATTTCTAGAACTCTGTAACAACATGCAAAGATTCATCATACAGAAGCTGTGTACTTTAATAACTGGCCCATCAAGGAATTCAGCCCGGCGTTTGTGTAAATGAGTTTTTCCAGGAACTAACATTTATTACTGCCTTAACATTATGTCAATTGTCAATGTTTTTTTATACAGCTTGTGCAGAATCAACTCTGCAATTATCTTTTCTTATGTTCTGAAATGGGCTGACACACAGATCCAGGTTTCTGATCCCAGAAATGAATTGCTTGACACTGACTGACTTGTGGTTAATTAGGTGCCATGTTTCAGGAAATACAGTCAATTATGTAGATAAAATGTGAGTTAATTGCGAAATTTTCCTGTGATTCCCAGTCACCATGCAAGCAAAGTCTGCTTTCATCTCGGGTTAGTGTAGTTTTGTAGTTTTTCTAAATGTTTAATCACAGAAGATTCAGATTGGTGGGAACAACTATTTTATCCAGTCGTGCACCCAGATGAAGTTAAGATATTTACCATAGTATATAGAGGTTGAAAGTAAATGAATAGAAGCTCAAAGTGCAGGCCTTAAACTTTAATTTTTATTGTTTTACATACAAATACTCTAAATGGTTTCTGAATCACACACTTTTGTAAAATCAACACCAATCCTTCGAGATTCAGAAGTGTTGCCTACATCAGTCAGATCGTTATTTAACTGCTTCAGAATTCATCACCAGTGTTTTTGAAGTCTTCATTGTCTTTCTGCCCCTTTTTTTCCAGTAGCAGTGATTTACTTGCTCAGAATGAAAAAATTTTGATGGCAAATAAATTTCATACATTCTTATAAAAAAACTGCACGGTTGACTTGATGGAGCCAACGCGCTCATCCTTGTGCACTTTTCTTACTCATATCATCACTCAAAATTTGAATGTACTATTTTATTTTTTCATGGGGATGACTATTTCACAGTCACAGAACAAACCAGTGGAGTTGCAGACTGAATGAAATATGATCACTATGTAGTTTATGTGGAATAGGGGGACTAACGCCTCAGAAAAAACTTCTAACAGCAACATCTTACCATGACACCACTGAATTAATTGGAATATTAGCAACAATCTAGAAACCAACAGGGTTAGTGTAACAAACCCCCTGGAAAACCACAGTGGTACCTCGGTAGTCAAACGTTTAGAGGTCGAACAAATCGGAATTCGACCAAAAACGCTAAAAAAGCATGAGAAAAAACGAGACCGAGAGGAAGGGGAAATGCACGCTTTCTGGAAGTTGTTGGTACTATGTATCACCCTGATAAAGCTAGCGCTGTTCCAGGGAAGTCCAGAAGTTGTTGATACTATGTATCGCTGTGAATACCTTCTAACGATGAGTTCATGAGCCACTTCCGTAAGGTTTTTAAAAGAAGGCAGAAACAAGCCACGTTAGTAATGTTCAAGAAAAGAAAGGGATATCCTGCAGAAGAGCCATCCATGCCAAAGTGAGTAGCAAGAGAAAAAAAACCACCTTTGGCTGATTCACCTGAAACTGTTATGGTAAGGGATCCTCCTCCTCTCTCCCTCTGTGTTATGGAACAGGATTTGCTTCCTCTCTCCCTCACCAACATTTACATATGCCGACTGCTCACCACCACAAAGGTAAAAATTATTATCTTTATTGTTCTTATGCTTTAACTGTACTGTGCTTTTTATTTCAGTGTGTTATGGTCTGTTGTGAGAGACTCTGGTTTTGGTGGCTCTAACTCTCTTTATGCATGCAGGCTCTGGAGAGGGGCGTGGCTGTCACACGCGAGTGGAGTGCTTAGCACACACACACACACACCTGATTCCACTTGGCAATCACCAGGCTTCTCTAACAGTGACTAAGAAATCCCTGTGCTCTAGTGCCTTCCCTGTGAATAATAAAGCTCCTCCGTTTCCATCACACTCGGTCTCCTGCATCTTTGGGTTCGGCTGAATGTGCCTGGTGTCACAGAATCTTCTACCCCTTCTGTCAAACATGCGAATCAGATGATTTGCTGTGGCGACCCCTGAAAAAGGGAAAAAGCCGAAAGGAAAAGACGAGCCATGTCTATGGTGTCTTCTTTTCTTTTTGGCGGGAAATTGAACCCTTTTTCTCAGGGTTCGCCATAGCAAATCATCTGCCTCCATCTTCATGGAAGTCATATTAACATTTGCATGTTTGATTTGGCATAGGTTTTTAGGATCTTATTCATCATCTGAATACATTGAACCAGGCTACAAAGAAAGAACAGCCGGTGCCACACCTGTATGCGCACATCAAAACTTTCTGCGTAAAGCTCCGCCTGTTTGGTACACAACTCTAAAGCATCAATTCTGTGCACTTAACCCAGTGCTTCTCAAATAGTGGGGCACGGTGTGATGCCAGAGGAGCGCGTATGACCCTGGGGAACATGCTTTTCTGGAATTGTGTACGAGAATTAAGTGTAATTGCACCTTCGCTCCACAAGAGAGCAGTGGCGCCCTCATGGTCACGCGATTGTGTAGCGGTTTTTTTGCACGAGCAAAAGCGCGGTACAGTAAACCCTCAAAAAACGCGGAAATATTTCTAACAGGAACGAAGGGAGAGAGGTGGAGAGAAATGGAAATATTAAGACATAAATAAGTTGAATGAGTTTAAATAAGCACATGTTTTTTTAAACTCCAGGCACATTTGTTGCAATTTAAATCTTTGCTTTTAAATCTGTAATTGAAATGTTAATAAAGTTTTTCTTTATCTAATATAGTTGAACTTTGTTTCTTTATATATATATATATATTTGTTTCTAAATGTTAATAAAGATACAATTTATGCAGAGGTGTACTAATAACAATTTTAGAGACAAATAATACTATTGATAGTCGCTCGCGGGGCGGTGAGGCGTGATTTTTTTTTTTCTTCCTGGGGGGGGCGCTACAGAAAATAATTGAAAAACACTGATTGAACCACTGTCTGAAATCAAATCAGCTTTTCAAAATGCCGACCTTTCCGCGAAAAAGGAGAATGATTGCATGTCTCGTGACAGAGTTAAATTTTGTGTAATTGAAAAACAAATCATGCTGTTCACAACTCCTTTCTTTGTGGATGCAGAAGTGGCAGAGAGTGGAGATAGAACTGAGTGGAACGCAGTGTGAAGATTTCCTGACAAATCAACGTCAGCTAAGTAGTCATATTTCAAAATACTCAATATTCAAAAGGATACAGGATGGCTTGTTGTTTTGTGCTGTCCTCGTTAGTATAGTGGTAAGTATCCCCGCCTGTCACGCGGGAGACCGGGGTTCGATTCCCCGACGGGGAGGCTGCGGTTTTTTTTTTTTGTTGGTTTTTTTTTTGTGTTGAGGACATGCCAAGTTTATTTCATGCAGCTCAACCAACCGAATTTACAATTTTAGAACGAAAGTAAAACATTGAATATTTACTTTAGATTATTTTAAATTATTATTATTTTTTTAAATCCGGCTTTCCTCGTTGGATGATATGGCCGGTTAGCTCAGTTGGTTAGAGCGTGGTGCTAATAACGCCAAGGTCGCGGGTTCGATCCCCGTACGGGCCAACCAATTTTAGCCCACTTATGCACTCATATTCTTTATATCTTTCTGTATTATTATTGACATATTTTATATTGACATATATTAATTGGTTCTGATACTCTGTGTGGTGTAAGCATGTTCTTCATGTTCTCTTAGGTACTCTGATGTTCAAATGTTTGTAAATGTGCGTTGCTATCAAATTCTGGTTAGGAGAGTGTTAAGTTTTCTTGGCGGGGGGGGGGTTGGGTTGGGTTCTGTCTCATGTTTCGACGAATTTAGAATCTCAGCGGATGTTGTAGACGAATCCTCATCTGAACAGATACAGCGAAAACCAATAAAATATCATAAATCCCCCCATTGTTTTACTAGTTATTTAAATTTTTTGATGAATCGTGTGTCGTTAACTCCATACGTAATGCAATGTTATTTTAAGAAAAGAAAATAAGACCGAAACAACTACATGTTCAAAATATTGTGCCTTTGTAAAAAAAAAAAAAAAAAAAAAAAAAAAAAGTTGCTCACAGAATAGACATCGCCATAAGAATTATTGCACGAGGTTGAATGTCGGAGTCGGCCGGTTAGCTCAGTTGGTTAGAGCGTGGTGCTAATAACGCCAAGGTCGCGGGTTCGATCCCCGTACGGGCCACGAGTTCATTTTGATCCCAACAAGTATGTTATCTTTAGATGAAATTTCACTTTGATTGTCATTACACAGAGTCACGAAATAAAAGTTTAACATCCAATCAGAAGTGCAGAAAATAGCAAGTGCAATATATGCGGTATGTGTAGTATGTATAGTTTGAAGCGGTTACGTACAAAAAGTTATTTGAACAGTTATGTGGCAGTGTAACAGTGAGAGCTGATGAAATTTGGTGACTATACTTCTTTTCCTTTCAGCTTTTCCCTTCAGGGGTCGCCACAGCGAATCATCTGCCTCCATCTCACCCGATACTTTGCATCTTCTTCTCTTACACCAACGACCTTCATGTCCTCCTTCACCACATCCATGAACCGTCTCTTTGGTCTTCCTCTAGGCCTTCTGCCTGGTAGTTCCAACCTCAGCATCGACTACCAAGATACTCACGATCCCTCCTCTGTACATGTTACAAAGTCACAATATTTTTGAACATATGGTTATTTCGGTCTTATTTTTTTTTTTTTTTCTTAAAATGACATTATATTACGTACGAAGTAAGGCTCAATTAAAAGATTTTATAAGTCCTACCAGATGAAAAATGCTTCCTCCCCGTCAGGGAATCGAACCCCAGTCTCACGCGTGACAGGCGGGGATACTCACCACTATACTAACGAGGACCACATTATTTTAGGTTTTCTACAGGTTTAGCACCTCTGTCGAGGATGAAAAGAATGGTTTGCTCAGTCTTTTAAGACAATATTAACACATCTATATCACTCATGACTCCAGGCCTATGTTCGGCTCGAACTGCATCCTAACGTTTGCAAACGACACCACGGTCCATGGTGGTTGAACTCATCAGTAGCAACGTCTTCCTGCTTTTCCTTTTGGCTTTTCCCTTCAGGGGAACCACAGCGAACCATCCACCTCACCCTATTCTCTGTATCTTCTACTCTTAGTCCAACTACCTTCATGTCCTCCTTCACCACATCCATAAATCGTCTCTTTGGTCTTCTGCCTGGAAGTTCCAACCTCAGAATCCTACTACCAATATACTCACTATCGCTCCTCTGTACATGTCCAAACCATCTCAATCGAGCCTCTCATTCGTAAAGAGTAGGCTGCAAAGTCGTCAGCGTGTTTCTGTCCCTTGCTAAAAAGGGTTGTGACAGGAAGGGCATCCGACGGAAAAACCTCTGCCAAATAAAACGTGGGATCAGATGATTCACTGTGGTGACTCCCGAGTAAAAGGGACAAAAACATTCAACAAGGTCTTTGAGAGTGAGAGGATGCCAGAGGAATGGAGGAGAAGTGTGATGGTGCCCATTGTTAAGAACAAGGGAGACATGCAGAGTTGTGGCAACGACAGAGGGATAAAGTTGACGAGCCATTCGATGAAGATATGGGAAAGAATAGTGGAAGCTAGACTAAGGGCAGAGGTCAGCATTTGTGGACAACAGTTTGGTTTCAGATGTTTGCCTTGAGGATGTTAATGGAGAAGTACAGAGAAGGTCAGACGGAGCTGCATTGTGCCTTTGTGGATCTGGAGAAAGCATATGACAGGGTGCCGAGAGATGAACTGTGGTATTTCATGAGGACGTCTGGAGTGGCAGAGAAGTATGTTAAAGTGGTGCAGGACATAAATGAGAGATGTAAGACAGTGGTGAGATGTGCTGTCAGTGTGACAGACAGCTTGGATGTCAGGTCGGCCGGTTAGCTCAGTTGGTTAGAGCGTGGTGCTAATAACGCCAAGGTCGCGGGCTCGATCCCCGTACGGGCCACGAGTTCATTTTGATCCCAACAAGTATGTTATCTTTAGATGAAATTTCACTTTGATTGTCATTACACAGAGTCACGAAATAAAAGTTTAACATCCAATCAGAAGTGCAGAAAATAGCAAGTGCAATATATGCGGTATGTGTAGTATGAAGCGGTTATGTACAAAAAGTTATTTGAACAGTTATGTGCAGATATGGGGCAGTGGAACAGTGAGAATAAATCAGCATTCATTCACAGAAGAGCAATACACTGATGAAATTTGGTGACTATACTTCTTTTCCTTTCGGCTTTTCCCTTCAGGGGTCGCCACAGCGAATCATCTGCCTCCATCTCACCCTATCCTTCTGCGAGAGTGTGGCCAAACAGCATAGGATGGTGATGTGCAGGATGATGCTGATGGGGAGGAAGATGAAGAAGGCAAAGGTAGAGCAGAAGACAAAGTGGTGGAAGCTGAAAAAGGAAGAGTGACGGGTTGTCTTCAAGGATGAGATGAAACAGGCTTTGGGTGGTCAGGAAGTGCTTCCAGATGACTGGACAGCTACAGCTAATGTAATCAGGGAGACAGGTAGGAGAATACTTGGTGTGTCATCTGCAAGGAAAGTAGATAAGGAGACTTGGTGGTGGAATGACGAAGTGCAGGAGTGTGTACAAAGGAAGAGGTTAGCTAAAAAGAAGTGGGACATTGAGAGAACCGAAGAGAGTAAACAGGAGTACAGGGAGACAGTGTAAGGCGAAGGTAGTGGTGTCAAAGGCCAAACAGAGGGCGTATGATGACTTGTATGCTCGGTTGGAAAGTAAAGAGGGAGAAAATTATTTATACAGGTTGGCACAGCAGAGAAATAGAGATAGGAAGGACTTGCAGCAAGTTAGAGTGATTCAGGACAGAGAGGGAAATGTATTGACTGATGACAGAAGTGTGCTGAGAAGATGGAAAGAGTATTTTGAAGAGCTGATGACTGAGGAAAATGAGAGAGAAAAAGAGTAGAACAGGTGACTGTTGAGGACCAGGAAGGAGCAAAGATTAGTAAGGGCGAAGTGAGGAGGGCATTGAAGAGGATGAAGAATGGAAAGGCAGTTGGTCCTGATGATATACCTGTGGAAGTATGGAAGTGTCTAGGAGAGGCAGCAGTAGAACTTCTGACAAAAACATTTAACAAGGTCTTTGAGAGTGAGAGGATGCCAGAGGAATGGAGGAGAAGTGTGATGGTGCCCATTGTTAAGAACAAGGGAGACATGCAGAGTTGTGGCAACGACAGAGGGATAAAGTTGACGAGCCATTCGATGAAGATATGGGAAAGAATAGTGGAAGCTAGACTAAGGGCAGAGGTCAGCATTTGTTGACAACAGTTTGGTTTCATGCCAAGAAAGAGCACCACAGATGCAATGTTTGCCTTGAGGATGTTAATGGAGAAGTACAGAGAAGGTCAGACGGAACTGCATTGTGCCTTTGTAGATCTGGAGAAAGCATATGACAGGGTGCCGAGAGAGGAACTGTGGTATTTCAGGAGGACGTCTGGAGTGGCAGAGCAGTATGTTAGAGTGGTGCAGGACATGAATGAGAGATGTAAGACAGTGGTGAGGTGTGCTGTCGGTGTGACAGAAGAGTTCAAGGTGGAGGTGGGACTGTATCAAGGGTCAGCTCTCAGCCCCTTCTTGTTTGCTATGGTGATGGACAGGCTGACAGACGAGGTTAGACAAGATTCCCCATGGAATATGATGTTTGCAGATGATATTGTGATCTGTAGTGAGAGCAGAGAACAAGTGTCGGAAAATCGAGAGAGGTGGAGGAATTAAGGTTAGCTTCAGTAAAACAGAATACATGTGCATGAATGACAAGGACCCAAGAGGAACGGTGAGGTTACAGGGAGAAGAGATAACGAAGGTGGAGGGTTTTAAGTACTTCGGCTCAACAATCCAGAGCAATGGAGAGTGTGGAAAAGAAGTGAAGAAGCGTGTGCAAGCAGGTTGGAATGGTTGGAGAAAAGTGTCCGGTGTGATGTGTGATAAGAGGGTATTGGCAGGAATGAAAGGAAAAGTGTACAAGACAGTGTTGAGGCCAACGATGTTGTATGGTTTAGAAACAGTGGCCCTGAGGAAAAGACAGGAGGCAGAGCTGGAGGTAGCAGAGATGAAAATGTTGAGATTCTCTTTGGGAGTAGGGAGGATGGATAGGATTAGGAATGAGTACATCAGAGGGACAGCACATATAAGAGGTTTTGGAGACAAAGTCAGAGAGGCTAGATTGAGATGGTTTGGACATGTACAGAGGAGGGATAGTGAGTATATTGGTAATAGGATGCTGAGGCTGGAACTACCAGGCAAAAGGCCTAGAGGTAGACCAAACAGATGGTTCATGGATGTGGTGAAGGAGGACATGAAGGTTGTTGGTGTAAGAGAAGAAGATGCAAAGGATAGAGTGAGATGGAGGCAGATGATTCGCTGTGGTGACCCCTGAAGAGAAAAGCTGAAAGGAAAAGAAGTATAGTCACCAAATTTCATCAGTGTATTGCTCTTCTGTTAATGAATGCTGATTTATTCTCACTGTTCCACTGCCCCATATCTGCACATAACTGTTCAAATAACTTTTTGTACATAACCGCTTCATACTACACATACCGCATATATTGCACTTGCTATTTTCTGCACTTCTGATTGGATGTTAAACTTTTATTTCGTGACTCTGTGTAATGACAATCAAAGTGAAATTTCATCTAAAGATAACATACTTGTTGGGATCAAAATGAACTCGTGGCCCGTACGGGGATCGAACCCGCGACCTTGGCGTTATTAGCACCATGCTCTAACCAACTGAGCTAACCGGCCGACCTGACATCCAAGCTGTCTGTCACACTGACAGCACACCTCACCAGTCTTACATCTCTCATTCATGTCCTGCACCACTTTAACATACTTCTCTGCCACTCCAGACGTCCTCATGAAATACCACAGTTCATCTCTCGGCACCCTGTCATATGCTTTCTCCAGATCCACAAAGGCAGAATGCAGCTCCGCCTGACCTTCCCTGTACTTCTCCATTAACATCCTCAAGGCAAACATCTGAAACCAAACTGTTGTCCACAAATGCTGACCTCTGCCCTTAGTCTAGCTTCCACTATTCTTTCCCATATCTTCATCGACTGGCTCGTCAACTTTATCCCTCTGTAGTTGCCACAACTCTGCACGTCTCCCTTGTTCTTAACAATGGGCACCATCACACTTCTCCTCCATTCCTCTGGCATCCTCTCACTCTCAAAGACCTTGTTGAATGTTTTGTCCCTTTTACTTGGGAGTCGCCACAGCGAATCATCTGATTCCCACTTTTGATTTGGCAGAGGTTTTTCCGTCGGATGCCCTTCCTGTCACAACCCTTTTTAGCAAGGGACAGAAACACGCTGACGACTTTGCAGCCTACTCTTTACGAATGAGAGGCTCGATTGAGATGGTTTGGACATGTACAGAGGAGCGATAGTGAGTATATTGGAAGTAGGATTCTGAGGTTGGAACTTCCAGGCAGAAGACCAAAGAGACGATTTATGGATGTGGTGAAGGAGGACATGAAGGTAGTTGGACTAAGAGTAGAAGATACAGAGAATAGGGTGAGGTGGATGGTTCGCTGTGGTTCACCTGAAGGGAAAAGCCAAAAGGAAAAGCAGGAAAACGTTGCTACTGATGAGTTCAACCACCATGGACCGTGGTGTCGTCTGCACACGTTAGGATGCAGTTCGAGCCGAACATAGGCCTGGAGTCATGAGTGATATGGATATGTTTATATTGTCTTAAAAGATTGAGCAAACCATTCTTTTCATCCTCGACAGAGGTGCTAAACATGTATAAAACCTAAAATAATGTGGTCTATCATGTACTCCTTGTTAGTATAGTGGTGAGTATCCCCGCCTGTCACGTGGGAGACTGGGGTTTGATTTCCCGACGGGGGGGTAACATTTTTCATCTGGTAGGCCTTATAAAATCTTTTAATTGAGCCTTACTTCGTACGTAATATAATGTCATTTTAAGAAAAAAAAAATAAGACCGAAATAACCATATATTCAAAAATATTGTGACTTTGTAACATGTACAGAGGAGGGATAGTGAGTATATTGGTAGTAGGATGCTGAGGTTGGAACTACCAGGCAGAAGGCCTAGAGGAAGACCAAAGAGACGGTTCATGGATGTGGTGAAGGAGGACATGAAGGTCGTTGGTGTAAGAGACGAAGATGTAAAGGATAGGGTGAGATGGAGGCAGATGATTCGCTGTGGCGACCCCTGAAGGGAAAAGCTGAAAGGAAAAGAAGTATAGTCACCAAATTTCATCAGTGTATTGCTCTCACTGTTACTCTGCACATAACTGTTCAAATAACTTTTTGTACATAACCGCTTCAAACTATACATACTACACATACCGCATATATTGCACTTGCTATTTTCTGCACTTCTGATTGGATGTTAAACTTTTATTTCGTGACTCTGTGTAATGACAATCAAAGTGAAATTTCATCTCAAGATAACATACTTGTTGGGATCAAAATGAACTCGTGGCCCGTACGGGGATTGAACCCACGACCTTGGCGTTATTAGCACCACACTCTAACCAACTGAGCTAACCGGCCGACCTGACATCCAAGCTGTCTGTCACACTGACAGCACATCTCACCACTGTCTTACATCTCTCATTCATGTCCTGCACCACTTTAACATACTTCTCTGCCACTCCAGATGTCTGCTTTCTCCAGATCCACAAAGGCACAATGCAGCTCCGTCTGACCTTCTCTGTACTTCTCCATTAACATCCTCAAGGCAAACATCTGAAACCAAACTGTTGTCCACAAATGCTGACCTCTGCCCTTAGTCTAGCTTCCACTATTCTTTCCCATATCTTCATCGAATTGCTCATCAACTTTATCCCTCTGTCGTTGCCACAACTCTGCACGTCTCCCTTGTTCTTAACAATGGGCACCATCACACTTCTCCTCCATTCCTCTGGCATCCTCTCACTCTCAAAGACCTTGTTGAATGTTTTGTCCCTTTTACTTGGGAGTCGCCACAGCGAATCATCTGATTCCCACTTTTGATTTGGCAGAGGTTTTTCCGTCGGATGCCCTTCCTGTCACAACCCTTTTTAGCAAGGGACAGAAACACGCTGACGACTTTGCAGCCTACTCTTTACGAATGAGAGGCTCGATTGAGATGGTTTGGACATGTACAGAGGAGCGATAGTGAGTATATTGGTAGTCGGATTCTGAGGTTGGAATTTCCAGGCAGAAGACCAAAGAGACGATTTATGGATGTGGTGAAGGAGGACATGAAGGTCGTTGGACTAAGAGTAGAAAATACAGAGAATAGGGTGAGGTGGATGATGGTTCGCTGTGGTTCACCTGAAGGGAAAAGCAGGAAGACGTTGCTACTGATGAGTTCAACCACCATGGACCGAGGTGTCGTCTGCAAACGTTAGGATGCAGTTCGAGCCGAACATAGGCCTGGAGTCATGAGTGATATGGATATGTTTATATTGTCTTAAAAGATTGAGCAAACCATTCTTTTCATCCTAGACGGAGGCGCTAAACCTGTAGAGAACCTAAAATAATGTGGTCCATCATGTACTCCTCGTTAGTATAGTGGTGAGTATCCCCGCCTGTCACGCGGGAGACCGGGGTTCGATTCCCCGACGGGGAGGAAACGTTTTTCATCTGGTATAAAATCTTTGTACTTCGTACGTAACATAATGTCATTTTAAGAAAAAAAAAAAAAAAAAAAAGACCGAAAATATGTTCAAAAATGTTGTGACTTTGAAAAAAATGTAATAATTGCAAAATGAATAGACATTGGTACAAGAATATTTATAAACTACTGCACGAGGTCGACGTACCAGATTCGGCCGGTTAGCTCAGTTGGTTAGAGCGTGGTGCTAATAACGCCAAGGTCGCGGGTTCGATCCCCGTACGGGCCAACTTGTTTTACACAAATAAAGATTCTGTGTTGTGCGTTGAGTTCATTGTTTATTCTTCCTCTTGTCTTTTCGTGTATAATATATAATAATACATGTAAATTGTCCGATGTATTTAGTGGATACTTGCTTTACTGTAAACCCTAGTGAAAATACTTGTTTTTTTTGTTTGTTTTGTTTAACAAAAAAACAAATGCAAAAGTGTGAAAAAACGTTGATGAATCTAACACAAATGTTAATATTCACACCAAATACGATATGGCCATAGCATGGGTTGAACACTGTTAAAATGAAGTGCCGTAATGGTGGTTCTGTTAATTTAAATACAGTATATAAATATTTCTGGTTGTTGATTATAAAAGCAAAGCTTCCCTGCTCATGCTCAGTTTCTGATTGATTGCGACCAGATCTTCCGTGCCTATAGGGGGAGATGTGAACACAGTTCTGTTTGTAACCCGCCCCCAGCGAAGGAGAATAAGTAGCCAAACATGTCTATCTTTCAATAATTATTAAACGTGTATTCAGTTTGTTATTGCTTTTTTATAAAATTAGGTGAGATTTAGGGCAGGGAAATGTTTGAAATTACTTTTTTTTTAAACTAACATGACGTTTTCATAGAAGAATGGCGGCTAATATAAAAGATAAAGACGCTTTTCAGAGGCTAAACTTTCTTTATCAAGTGAGTACACAAGCAACGCTTTTATCTTCACCTCGCAGTATTTCTAAAATCCCTTGATGAAAATTTACTTTGTATTTATGTTTTTAAGGCTGCACATTGTGTATTAGCCCAAAACCCGGAGAACATTGAACTGGCTCGGTTTTATTGTTTCACTCAGAAGACCATCGCTAAACGACTGGTGCTGAGACAGTGAGTACTGTATCATTTCAATACTCATCAGACATAGTGGGTGCGGGAGTGGGTGTGGGTGCGGGAGTGGGTGATGGTGATGTTCACTGTTGTTTGTTTTAATAATGCAACTCCATTCACACAGAGACCCATCAGTGAAAAGGACCGTGTGTAAGAAATGTTGTGCTTTACTG
>CM045737.1:36739847-36742347 GCA_024760905.1 Plotosus lineatus | reverse complement strand
TATTAATGAATAAAGCGCTTAGGCTCCTTACCAGAAGCTAGAGAAGATGCAGAAGAAGGGCGTTTTGAGTGGCATCATAGGACTTAAAAAATAATTAAAAATACTAAAAAAATGTACCTCGCAATTCAGGCAATCATGTTGATAACTTGTATGCAAAAGAGAAAAAAAAAGTGTGCACATCATCTGCAACCAATCAGCAGGAGGGAGAAACATTGCAACTGTCTGCCATTGGCTACATTTTAATCACGTGCCAGTTATTTCCGGGTTTGTTGCCAACCATGAATATGTGGGGGCGTGAGTGCTGAACCGAGAATGGTCAAGAGCCTACTGTATGTGTAACACCCCCCTCCCCCAATTTCTCTTTAATACATTGATCCCATGAGTAAATAGAGTCATCGAGTGGTTTTCATTTTCCAGTTCACTGACAGATTAACTATGGGTTCAAGAACTGCTGCCTAGTAGCAGTAAGCAGTGCGTGACTTATTATTTGGGACACTTCCTCATAAGAGCCATCCTACCGTCATGTAATGTCATGTTCACTTGCAAATTAATCACCTGTACGCACATTTTTTATGCAATGTGTCGAACAATAAGTTTTGCTTTTTGACCCTTTAGCAAACATGTTTCTGCAACAAAACTTCTCAGTGCATTAAACCTTTTCAAATTGAAATGGATAACAGTTTGAAATAGTTTGTGAAAGTTAACAGAGGGGGGGGGAAAAAAATCACTATTGAATTCTGTGGGGAAATGACCAGGTTTACAATGGTTTATTCCATGGTGGTGGTCTAGTGGTATAGGGTGCTGGATCGCTGATCCAAAGGTTGGGGGTTCAAGTCCCACTCTCCACAAGGTTGTCACTGTCCCCCCCCAGTGCAGCTAACTGGGTTATCAAAGGCAGGCCATGTCTCTCACTGTCTATGGTGAGAGGTTCATGTAAAAGAACCATTGCTGACTTTCGACAAGACAAAGACAAAGTAGCTGCAAAGTCGTCAGTGTGTTTCTGTCCCTTGCTAAAAAGGGTTGTGACAGGAAGGGCATCCGACGTAAAAACCTCTGCCAAATCAAACGTGCGAATCAAGAGGCGACTCCTGAGTAAAAGGGAAAAAAGCCGAAAGGAAGACAGACAGACAATGGTTTATTCCATGTAAAGAACAGACAGCATGATGGTTGAGCTGTTGCCGATGTGTAGTCAAGTACAGTATAATGTTTTAAACGAGAATTTAGCAGAAATAAAAACATGGCAATTTAACCACAGAAAAATTGTGGCTTGATTTGGACATATTGCAGGATGAGAGTTTTGAAGAGAACAGTGCCTTGCCAACAGGATTTCTTTGTTATTGAACCTCAGAGAGCTAGAAAATTTTTTTTGCAAGTCAATTTTTTTTTGCAAGCCAGCCAGCGGCAGTACTAGACCTGGAGTGACTTTGTTTTTTTTTTATTTTTTATTTTTTTCCGATGTTGTCTGATACCCAATGCATTATACAATTGATGATTGTGACTAACCTGCGTAATAGAGGAAGGTGAGCACGAGAGCCAGGCTGGGAATCCGGAGTAGCTGTGACTTGTGGCGAATGCTGAGGTCCACAAGGTGAAAAATCAGTGCACTTACAACTTCTGTGATGGTCCCCTGGATCAAGGACACATTTAGTGATGAACTGCACTGAGTCATCATCATGACCTTGATCATATGCATGTCCGTGAGCTCCATCGCCCAATACCACCCGGTAAACAGTATGGCGAGCTGGGCCCCTCCGAGCTGACCTGCTATGCTGAGACAAGAGGACACTGCTCCCGTCTCTTTTTGCAAGAACTTCATTAGAGTAACTGAAGAGTTTCCGGTGGCTCCTTGCATGATGACGCCATGAACAATTAATGCAAGGAAAAGCATGGTGAGGGTAACATCTTGCCCCAGGCCTCCAGCCCATTGACCGATCTCAGAAATGGTTTGCACTTCCAGCCGGCATGCTGCAAGCGCAAAAGCTGCAATAAACTCGAACAGAAAGCTCCATTGTGGCCTCCAGTGCGTCACCAGGGCTTTGGAAAATCCACATGCTACCACCACACTGATGAAATAACCCAGTGTTATGTTAAGGCCTGACATCATAAAAAGAGTGCAGTCGTGAAGGCGACAGAGAAAAAGGGATATAAGTTGCCCGGGCCTGTATTTACTCTCAGTCTGTGATAACGTGGCAAACTCACATGCAAGTTTCTTATCAAATATTTCCCCACCTTTGGTTTTCATACCTTGAACTATCCCCCACTAATAACCAATTCAAGGCCATGTGGAAAATCTGGCTGAGTGGTAAGTTGTAGACACTATTAAGCGTTATTCCTAAATAAAACTGCTTTAATATTTGTAATAATAATAATAATAATAATAATAATAATAATAAATATATATATATTTATTAATAATAATAATAATAATAATAATAATAATAATAATAATGATGATGATGATGATGATGATGATCTGTATCATGATAATAAGGGACAGGTT
>CM045737.1:36654847-36734847 GCA_024760905.1 Plotosus lineatus | reverse complement strand
ACAGACACTATATAAACTCACGAATGAGCACTTGTAAATTGGCCATTTTACTGGTATACATCACATCAGATAGACTGGCTTTACTATTGAATTCATAACATTCCTGGTTTCGGTCATAGGTATGCTTAATCTGTGGATGAGCAGTATGGGAATTTTCATGTAAAAACAGGATGAAAAGATATAAAAACAGGAAAAGCAACAAATTTGTTTTCTTTACATACGAAAACCCTCATTTAAAATTCAATACAGCAATCAATACAAAGATGATTAAAATTATTAGAGTTTTTATGATTCTGCTTCGTATGGACATTTTCCCAGAAATATCATTTGTTTAAAAATTTTGCCCATGCAAGATGTTTCAGATGAAGAGATAATTTAAATGGTATGCTTATGGTCTCCTTGCTTGTCAGGGTCTTTTCAGCAGTTTCACAAGAGAAAAATGTCCTCCATCCTTCTCCCAACAGAGTGAATATTAAACAAGTGAAATGCTGACATTCTTGGAGTGTCCCCTGGACACACATCTGTGTTGAGCACAACATATTGCTCTATAATGAGGACAGATGAATGGTCCAGAAAAGATCATTTGTGTCCTTTTGTGCTTTTCACACGATTGTAGCTGGTGCCCTGGTCAACAGAGAGCCAGTTCTTAAAAGACTTTCATTCCACTGTGGGAAAAGACTGTAGATTTATACAGTTGTGGTTGTAGTCTTTCACTCAGTAACATTTACTGTGACCCAGGGTGTGAAGGTGTTTAGTAATTAACACACAAGGGGAACATTGAATCATACTTTACTGTGTGTGAAATCGGGGTACTGTATGTGTTTTTTTTTCCCGTACATTTAATTAGAGGGAGGAAAAATAAACACGTAATCAGTTGCATTTTTATTTTCTTTCAATTCAGTTATACATCAGTGCAAAAATCTGAATGATCACAAATTTTTAGGAATAATCTCAGTATATATTTGATGACATCAAACCCAGTGTGATCCAGTGGCATAGCAGTTAGCGTGTCTGCCTTACAGCAAGCAGGCCCTAGGCTTGAGTCCCAGGTCTCTGTGTGGGGTTTTCATGCACTGTCTTTGCTGGCATGGGTTTCCTTTAGGTGCTACGGTTTCCTCTCACAGTTCAAGGACATGCACATTAGGATAGTCGGCTGTTCCAAATTGCCTTTAGATGTGCATGTGAGTGTACATGTTTGTGTATGTTGCTCAGCACAAGCCTGGTAAGCTTTTCAGGGTGTACCACTGCGTTTTACCCGTGTCGGCTGAGATAGGCTCCAGCCTCGCCATGATCTTAATAGGATTAGGCAAATTCAGGAGACGAATGAGTGAATTTAAGTACAATGTATTAATGTGGAAAATAAAATGATTGTTGCCACACTTAAGACTGTAACACTGTAGACTTGTGAGTGGACATTAGAAATGAGCAAAATTAGCATTGACAGCAAGTGTGTGAACAGATTTTTCGTTCATGAACAAAACGTACAGGACATCAAGACAAGTTCTGCCAGGGCAAGGCAAAATGTTACAGGAATACAACAAAAATCCTGTAAAAATACAAAATCATATCACATGTTTCGGTCTGTTGAGGTTTTGCACGTGATGTCACAGGGTCACATGACTAATGTTTACACGCCATATAAAGGACGGCATGATCCGGACGGCGCTCGCTCATTCAACATTGCTAAACATTTTAAAATAAGTAATACTGTAGTGGTTCAACATTACCCAACTGGGTGTTGTTTGTCGGTTAGTACCTTCCCCGGAGTGATACAAAATAAGCAGTGAGTATGGTTATATCGTATTGCGGTATTGGCTGTGCACAAAGACAGAGGAGTAAGCCTGCACTATCATTTTATCGTTTTCCATCTGACCCGGAGAGAAAAGCCAAGTAGATCGCGGCGTTAAATAGTAAAGACTGGAATCCTACAGAATACAGTAGAATATGCAGCGAACAGCGAACGTAAATATACATTATTATATAGGGCTATTGAATGTTGGCTATTTGCAATTGGCTGTTATCATTATATGGTGGCTATTGTTATTGAGGTAGCATCCGGTAAAATAAAATTGATGCTATAAAAAAAAAAAATATATATATATATATATATACACACACACACACACTCTCACACACTTTAAATTGCTTTTTAATGTCATACTCTGTTTTTTCCTCTTTGCTCAATTGTTTTGTGTAGTATAAAGATAACATAAACATCCATATAGTTATTTTTATCCCAGTGTTGTCCAGTTCTCAATTTTCATTTGTCAGAATGCGTTGGTTTATTTTATATAACTCAAGCAGTAGTTGGGCAGTGGTGGTCTAGTGGTATAGCGCACAGGATCACTGATCCAAAGGTTGGGGAGTTCGAGTCCCACTCTCCACAAGGTTGTCACTGTCCCTCCCCAGTGCAGCTAACTGGGTTATCAAAGGCCGGCCATGTCTCTCACTGTCTGTGGTGAGAGGCATGTAAAAGAACCATTGTTGACTTTCGACAAGAGTAGGCTGCAAAGCCGTCGGCGTGTTTCTGCCCTGCGATGGCCTGGCGAGCTGTCCAGGGTGTACTCTGCCCTTGCCTGAAGTTGGCTGGGATGGGTGCCAGCCTACCCGTGACCCAAGTTAGGATTAAGCGGGTACAGAAAATGAACTGAACTTTGTAGGCTTATATATAAATAAAATATGTGAATTTATACAACCATTATAAGCAGTGATAATTGTAATGTATTATTGCATAAGTGCTTGATGGTGTAGGTCTATTTGGGGATAGAACACGCACCTTAGCCGTTATGAGCGGGGGTGGGGGGGCACGTATGACCCTGGGGAGCATGAGTTTCTGGAATTGTGTACTGTACGAGAATTAAGTGTACTTGCACCTCCACTCCACTAGTTGGCAGTGGCGCTCTCATTGTTTCGCTGTGATGTAGAGGTTTTTCGCACGAGCGAATTGAAGCAATGTGAAGCGCAGGAAACAAACCCTCAAGAAACAACACGGAAAAGTTTCTAACAGGAACGAGGAGAAAGTTGGAGAGAGACAGAGATATTAAGACATTAAGTAAGTTAAATGAGTTTAAATAAGGAGTTTTTTTTTTTATTTCAGGCACATAGGTGTACTTTAAATCTTTTCAATTGCAGATTAAAAAACAACGTTCATGAAGTTTTTCTTTGTTGTAAGTTGAACTATATTTCTTTCTTTTTTGTTTTTAATGTTAACAAAGATACAATGTTATGCAGAGGTGTACTAATAACAATTTTATATACAAATAATATTATTTATAGTCGCTCGCTGTGGTGGGGGCGTGAATTGTTTTTTTATTCTTCCAAGGGGGGGCGCCACAGAAAATAATTGAGAAGCACTGGTCTGTAGCGAAAGAAAAAAAAAGATTTTCTGTTGTTTCTGACTAACAGAGGACTCTTGATCAACCGATAAAATCACCACAACTTTAGAAACAGGTCAAATTAAATATCCAGGACAAATGAAACTTTGTTATGTACCCTGGAGTAGTGATAGAGTATTGTAGTTTATATTAAAAGGCAAAAAATGGACAAAAGTAAAAAAGCCAGTGATTAATCATGATACATTGAGAATCATTTTATAATTGTATCATGACATCATTAATCCAAATTGTACTGTGTTCCTGGACTCCTCAGGCTTCGCCTGGGAGATTAAGACTAAGGAAGGATATGTTTCATGTCAGACATCCTGCTCTAAAGTCAGATGTTACATTAGATCTTGAGGATATGGCCTAAAAATAAATTATGAAACATCATAATATAATATCACAAAAATAAAAATAAATTCATGGTGGCATAGTGGTTAACACAGCTGCCTCACAGCAAGGAGGTCCTGGGTTCGATTCCCAGCTTGGCTATTTCTGTGCATGTTCTCCCCCTTGCTTGCTTGGGTTACCTCCAGGTACTCTGGTTTCCTCTCACAGTCCAAAAACATGAAAGTAGGTTAATCGATTGTTCCAAATCATCCATAGGTGTGATTATGAGTGGTTGCGTGAGTCTTGACCATGCAATGGCCTGGCGAGCTGTCCAGGGTGTGCCCTGCTCTTGCCCAGAGTTGGCTGAGATGGGAAACAGCCTCCCAGCAACCCGAATTAGGATTAAATGGTTCAGAAAATGAATGGATGAAAATAAAATCTACAGTATGATGTGTTTTATTTTAACAATATCATTACAGACAAGAAAAGAAAATTGAAATTGTTCCTTGAGTGATGTTCTCGAGCTACGTATTCAGTACAGTTATTTTTTAGAGTCAATGAAATGTAAACCCAATAAAAAACAATGGGGGTGGGGACTGAAAACTTGAATAAAGAGTTTTCTAAACAAAACATATTTGTAATTTGTAAAGAAACAAGACATAGGTGTTTTTGTAATTTCTTAAAAGTCTTCTGCTGGAGGTGTGAGTTGAAGGCCCTTATGACAAGGGACTCCGCCATACATTCCCAGGAGACCATAACTACTTACTCGGGTCTCGTATATCTGGAGGACGGCCTCCTCCGGCATCGAAGCCGGTTCACAATCAGGTGGTGATCGGTTGACAGCTCAGCTCCTCACTTCACCCGGGTGTCCACCTAGGATCCCATCTTATCATATGGAGTGCAATATGAAAAGGATGCCACTGTCATCAACAGCCATTGGTACTCTGCCTTTAGAATGTGAGTAGCTGCATATCTTGTCTAGTTATTTGGCTGCATGCATGTATGAGATGCTGAAATTTGTTGTGCTGCAGCTTTAGGCACATCAGATTTTAAACAAACTTTACAGTGGACGGTGGTTTGTGCTGTAGGATTTTGTGTAAGAGAGCCTTTTCTAAGTTTTCAAGATGAGAACTTTAATTGTTGATGTGCTGTCTGTGTTGGTGTTTGATGGGTATCGACAGGATTTTTTCTATTTAGTGGTTGGTACTGTGTCATATCGCAGAACCACAAGAACTTTTTGTGCTGTTTGCCGTTCATATGAAACTCTGCCTTATTATGACCATGCTTTTGCTTTGTCTTGGGTCTGTTTGGCTTTTTTTTTAATAATGCCTTTTCTGGCTGACACGAATCATGCTCTTACATTCATAACAGCAGAGTAATAAATGTCTAAAGCTGAACAATAAAATGCAGACCTCATGTTATTAAATTGCTACAGAATAACCACCAGTGGATATTTTTAAATTAAAAAATTCCCTCTTGCTTCTAACTTATCAGTAATTTCAAACAAACAATAGAAAAAGTGACTTGAAGTAAGTAAAAGGAGCTTGAGCTGTGTCTATAGCGTTGTTGTAATGATTGTACCTTTTCTGCCACATGCCATGTTATTCTCCTCCCATTAAGCAAGCCACATTATCCTCAGCAACCCAATAGGCACTAAAAATACTGTTCACTACCTTTACTGGTCTAAATTAAATCTTGGATCAAACAACTTGAGAGGTTTACACACTATAAATCATGTTCAACACCAGAATTCTGCTCATATAAGCCCAAACAGTTCATGAGTGGACATAAACAGATTAATAGTACCTTCACTAACTTTTTCAAATCATGTCAATGTGAAATTTAGGCATTGCATTTTTCAAACAATAATCTGCTTTTCCTTTCGGCTTTTTCAGAGGTCACCACTGATTCGCACATTTGATTTTGGCATAGGTTTTTACGTCGGATGCCCTTCCTGACACAACCCTTTAGCAAGAGGCAGAAACACACTGATGGCTTTGCAGCTTCGCTTTACGAAAGTCAGCAATGGTTCTTTTACATGAACTTCTCACCATAGACAGTGAGAGACATGGCCAGCCTTTTGATAACCCAGTTAGCTGCACTGGGGTGTGTGTGTGTGTGTGTGTGTGTGTGACAGTGACAACCTTGTGGAGAGTGGGACTCGAACCCCCAACCTTAGGATCTGCGATCCAGCGCCCTTTACCACCAGGCCACCTGCATTTTTCAATGTCCCTCTCAAAATCTCTTTCTTTACTTGAAACTAAAGTATTTAACCCGTATTCACAAATATTTGACTTGTTGCGTACTATTGTTAGCCACTGGTGAAGTCTAGAAGAATTTTCCAAATGATTGTTGATTTGTGTTTCTTTCTTAAATAACTCATAAGAGAAATAACATAAATGATAGTCCAACATAAATTTCTGTAAAAGTCTTCATGTTGAGATTGTAATCGCAGTGAAATTAACATCATCCAGAGACTAGCTATTCAATTTTATTTAACCATGCAACTTTTAAATATTGAATTTATAATAAATTGGATCAAACATAAGCATGAATAAAGGTACCAGTGCAAAAACATTATAGAATACTTGCAATCAGCTGGCAATTAGCATATAAACCTTATTTTTCTAATGTTGCTTTTTCTCTAACATTGCGTTCATACCATCTTGCCTCGAAGGAGCAGTTAGGCATAAACTACCTGTAAATGATGATTCTAAAATCAATATGCTGAGGTGTTGTAGCAGTGTAGCTTGTAGCAGTGCTTGCCTTGCAAAACCAAAGAAGCATGGCAAAGCTTTTAGGGCTCAATTTCCTTGTATAACCTTTATCATGGGGCAATCTGCAAGGACTTGTCAGCATTTGTCAGTAATGACTTGTCAATGACTTGCCGGCATTTTTTTCAGCTGCAAAAATATGAGCTACTAAATTCATATATAGCATAAGCAGTAAAATGTAGGGGCTAAAAGTCTTATAATCATATAATGGAATAACAGCAAAAGTATATTATGACATTTCAACCGAATAAACTATTTAAAGGAAGCATTTCTAAGCAATTTAAAGATGCACCCTCTGATTATACCATTTATGGCAGGAACATTTTCATTGATTGGATAATTCTTATCTGCCAGCAGCGAAGATTGCTTGCATAGAAACAAGCCAGAATGATTCTATTGAAATAAGAATTTTTCAGAACTCAAACATCTGGTGCTGAAATCAGTATATATTGCTGTCACATGGAGTCAGCAAGGAAAAAAACAAAAGTAAAAGAAGGAAGATTTAGCTTCAGCTTTAAACAGCCTCCAGAGTAAACTCAGAAAATGCTCAGTGACAGCTAAAACCGATATTGAAATATATCATCAAATTCCTACTTTGAATGTTTGGTCCAAAAACAGCCACGCTTAAAAGATGTGTGGATTAACATCAGTCATGGCAAGTGGAAAATAGGATTAAACATAAAAGGGGGAATAAAACACATTTAACATCTGTCGGACACTACTCAGGATGTTTTATGAGTCTGTGGCCAGTGCTGTCCTCTATGCTGTTGCATGCTGGTTCAGCAGGCTGAGGGTTGCAGACCCTAACAGACTGAACAAACTGATCCACAAGGCCGGTACTGTTGTGAGAATGGAACTGGACTCTCTAATGGTAGTGTCGGATTGGCGATTGTTGTCCAAAATAAAGACAATATTGAACAATACTGTACAACTTCCCCATAGAGCAACAACATCCACTATTCCACTGTTATACATTTACAGTCTCCTGTATCATACTGATAACGGTGATCATTACAGGCTGCGCCATTACGCCAATGGCGCATTAATTGTGCCTGTGTCCCCATTGAACTACATGTCCGTGCGTCAGCTGGGCGTATAGAAAATGTCCGCGAAAATCTAGTTTATTATATTGTTTAATTTTAACAGTGAATATCGTTCAAAGAAATGCTAAATAAATCATGCCGGTGAGGACATTTGCACTTAGCGATGGTAATATGAAAGAGAGCACGTGATTGGCCAGTGGCTCCCGAGCTGACAAATCACAACTGCTATTACTTCGCAAACATGATGCAATGCACTTCATTCGTTTTGGGCACACAAGTGTAGAATCCACTTTTACAGCGTTCGCTTTGCTCCAAATTAACACACATGTGTGTAATGTGCATGCCCCAGTGCTTACCCACACTACCCTTGCTCGCGATCCGTGAAAACAAACCCAGCCCCTGATGTTTACTATAGAAACATAAAATGGCGTCCAAAGCGAAAAAACATTGCTCAAAACAGAGAAATTTCAGATCTGAGCCCCTTCTTGTTTGCTATGGTGATGGACAGGCTGACAGACGAGGTTAGACAAGAATCTCCATGGACTATGATGTTTGCAGATGACATTGTGATCTGTAGTGAGAGCAGAGAACAAATGCAGGAAAATCTAGAGAGGTGGAGGGATGCCCTGGAAAGGAGCGGAATGAAGGTTAGCCTCAGTAAAACAGAATACGTGTGTGTGTGTGATTGACAAGGACCCAAAAGGAACGGTGAGGTTACAGGGAGCAGAGATAAAGAAGGTGGAGGATTTTAAGTACTTAGGCTGAACAATCCAAAACAATGGAGAGTGTGGAAAAGAGGCGAGGAAGCATGTGCAGGCAGGTTGGAATGGTTAGAGAAAAGTGTCCGGTGTGATGTGTGATAGGAAGGTATCGGCAAGAATGAAAGGAAAAGTGTACAAGACGGTGATGAGGCCAGCGATGTTGTATGGTTTAGAAACAGTGGCCCTGGGGAAAAGACAGGAGGCAGAGCTGGAGGTAGCAGAGATGAAAATGTTGAGGTTCTCTTTGGGAGTAACTAGGATGGATAGGATCAGGAATGAGTACATCAGCGGGACAGCACATGTTAGAGGTTTTGGTGACAAAGTCAGCGAGGCTAGATTGAGATGGTTTGGACATGTACAGAGGAGGGATAGTGGGTATATTGGTAGTAGGATACTGAGGTTGGAACCACCAGGCAGAAGGCCTAGAGGAAGACCAAAGAGAAGATTTATGGATGTGGTGAAGGAGGAGATGAAGGTAGTTGGAATAGGAGTAGAAGATGCAGAGGACAGGGTGAGATGGAGGCGGATGGTTTGCTGTGGAGACCCCTGAAGGGAAAAACCAAAGGAAAAGAAGAAGAAGCTATATATATACACAGACACACACACAGTGGTATGAAAAAGTATCTGAACCTTTTGGAATTTCTCACATTTCTGCATAAAATCACCATCAAATGTGATCTGATCTTTGTCAAAATCCCACAGATGAAAAAAGTGTTTGCTTTAACTAAAACCACCCAACCACTTATAGGTTTTCATATTTTAATGAGGATAGCATGCAAACAATGACAGAAGGGGGAGGAATAAGTAACTGAACCATCACATTTAATATTTTGTGGCCCCCCCTTTGGCAGCAATAACTTCAACCAAATGCTTCCTGTAGCCGCAGATCAGTCTGGCACATCGATCACGACTAATCTTGGCCCATTCTTCTTTACAAAACTGCTGTAGTTCAGTCAGATTCCTGGGATGTCTGGCATGAATCGCTGTCTTGAGGTCATACCACGGCATCTCAATGGGGTTCAAGTCTGGACTTTGACTTGGCCACTCCAGAACGTGTATTTTGTTCTGAAACCATTCTAAAGTTGATTTACTTCTGTGTTTTGGATCATTGTCTTGTTGCAGCATCCATCCTCTTTTTAGCTTCAACTGTCTGACAGACGGCCTCAGGTTTTCCTGCAAAACATCCTGATAAACTTTTGAATTCATTTTTCCATTAATGATTGCAAGTTGTCCAGGCCCCGAGGCAGCAAAACAGCCCCAAACCATGATGCACCCTCCACCATTCTTCACGGTGGGGATGAGGTGTTGATGTTGGTGAGCTGTTCCATTTTTCCTCCACATATGATGTGTGTTCCTCCCAAACAATTCAACTTTGGTTTCATCAGTCCACAAAATATTTTGCCAAAACTTCTGTGGAGTGTCCAAGTGCCTTTTTGTGAACATTAAACGAGCAACAATGTTTTTTTAGACAGCAGTGGACATCACTGCACATCAGACAATGCTTCTCATCAAGACAATTCTTACCAGGTGTGTGTTTTCTAGTGGGCAGGGCAGCTTTAAGCCACTCATCAGTGATTGGGCACACACCTGACTTAAATTGTTTGGTAAAAATTGGTTTCAATTGCTCTTTAAGTCTTCTTAGGCAGAGGGTTCATTTACTTATCCCTCCCCGTTCTGTCATTGTTTGCATGCTATCCTAATTAAAATATGAAAACCTATAAATGTTTGGGTGGTTTTAGTTAAAGCAGACACTGTTTTTTCATCTGTGTGATTTTGATAAAGATCAGATCACATTTGATGGTGATTTTATGCAGAAATGTGAGAAATTCCAAAAGGTTCAGATACTTTTCATACCACTGTGTATGTATACATATATATATTGGGGGTTCGAGTCCCCACAAGGTTGTCACTGTCCCCCCCAGTGCAGATAACTGGGTTATCAAAGGTGGGCCATGTCTCTCACTGTCTATGGTGTGAGGCATGTAAAAGAACCATTGCTGACTTTCGTAAAGAGTAACTGCAAAGCCGTTGGCGTGTTTCTGTCCCTTGCTAAAGGGTTGACAGGAAGTGCATTTGACGTAAAAACCTATGCCAAATCAAATGTGCGAATCAATCACCCCTGATAAAGGGAAAAGCCGAAAGGAAATCTCATTTAGAGTTGTAAAATATCTTAAAACATGTGGGTTCCTGAAGTCACTTGTGTTATACCAACTATAAGCAGTTCTACCAACCTCAGCTGAGAAACACTGTGGCGACTCCCGAGAAAGGGAAAAAGCCGAAAGAGAAGATATATATATAGATAGATATATATATAGATATATATGTGTGTGTGTGGCCCCCTACTTATGAATACCCCTGGGTACGAAATCTCCAGGTTACGAAGATCACTTTCCTAAGTTTCCGTCCCGAGACACGAAAACAACCCCCTCTTATGAGAAGAAATTCAAACACGCCAATCAAAATTTCACACGATGCGCGAGTTGCTCTCTCATTGGCTGGCTCTCAACACCGGCCCCAATGGCCTCCCAGATAGAGACAGAAGGAAGCTTAACTCTTTAGTTTTTAGTTTAGTTTTTTAAGTTGTTTCATTCAATAAATGGTTAAGAAGAGATTTATGAATGTGGTGAAGGAAGACATGAAGGTCGTTGGAGTCGGAGAAGAAGATGCAGAGGACAGGGTGAGATGGAGGCAGATGATTTACTGTGGCGACCCCTGAAGGGAGCAGCCGAAAGGAAAAGAAGAAGAATTCAGTAAATGTTTAATGAATGTGGGCACATTTGAGCTCATCTGGAATTCCGATCCCTCAAGGAATCAAGTTAAAGTTGAGTTTGTCAAGCAGGGAATGCGTCTTGTGGGCGTGGCCTGCAGCGAGAGAGAGAGAAAGACAGAGAGACAGAGACAGAGACAGGGGTGTGTGTGTGTGTGTGTGTGTGTGTGTGTGTGTTCATGTGTGTTCATAAAAACTGTTTAATAATGGTTTAATTTATAAATATGTTAATAAAATAGTTTAATATGTTAATAAAATGTTTAAATTGTTTAATAAATAATTTTCTTTTACTTTTAACACATATTTCATACAAAATTGGTGTACTTTTATCATTTTTAAAGGGTTTATGTTTTTTATCCAGTCCAAAGATTGGAGCCTTGGATATATATATATATATAGTGTAGTCCCTTCATTGTCTTTTGTGCATTTTCTTTTTATAATTGGTGATAAACTGACTTTCACTGTTCATGTAACAGTTGACAATAAAGATCTCTTATCTTAATTGATTGTTCTGAAATGGAGTTGGGCTGAAGCCTTTAAAACCTATCAAACGTACACCTTAAAAATTATAGCTAGACAGTGAAGAATATTGTAGACTCCCAAATTCATGACAGCCATGTGGGAAAGAAATGCAGATGGGTGTGTTGGTCAGGTGCAAATATACCTTTGGCTGTATTAGTATAGATAACCAACCCTCTCAAAGATTTAAATCATATTTTTTGAAAGGGAAAAGGCATGAACTATATTAAATAAATTTTATTGTGTATATTATTTACAGTGCTGACAGTATTCTTTTTACTTCTTCCTCAGATACCTTCCATTCCCTGCTATCTTTCACACTTAACCACACTCTCTCACTCCTGGATGTTGCCTACGAACCAATCGCTGCCGAGTCCCGTCCCTTAGTCTCTGCCCTCTTCTCTGACCTTGCCCTCTACCTCCATGGCAATGATGATGTCTCTGTTGTTCGCTCTGTTCGGCGCTTTTTTGATGAGCTTTTCCCACTGGTCTATTGGCGCCTGGTAAACCCAGGGTTGGCATCCTCGACCTGGTCAGTAGAGGGTGCTGAATGCCTCCGTGCAACAAGGCAAGACCTCAACCCGTTCGGTTCTCACCCGCAGGCTCTGGCACATGGGCTGGCACAGGTGTTAGGGGTTGGCCGATCACTTATGCAGGCGCTAACAGTGGGTGTTGGGGTCCTGAATGCTTCAGAATCAGCAGGAATGGCAAAAGAGTGTGGAAGGGCAATAATGAGGATGCAGTTCTGCTCGCATTGCAAGGGACTCACACTGATCCGACCATGCCATGGGCTCTGCCTGAATGTGATGAGGGGTTGCCTGGCAGGACTGGCTGAGCTGCAGAGGCCATGGAGCCGCTACATAACTCTTCTGGAAGGTACAAGTGCAGCATTGGCTGGAGGGCATGAGCTGGAACTAACTCTTCTGGGCATTCGTGAGCGGATCAATGATGCCATCCTGAGTGCCCAGCTGAATGGACCACATCTCAGTGCCATTGTGAGTCACACCTATTCTGTTTTCAGTTTGTCTTGCTGTCCATTTTATCATTAGTCAATTAGATTGATCGGTTAATAAAAAAATAGGCATGCTCTACAGATAGATGAATGGATGGATAAATATAGCTAAAGACAGGTAAATAGATATATAGTTAGACAAATAAAAAGACCAACTGATGGCGGCATGGATGAACAAAAACACATGTACAGACGCTCCCCAACTTACGTTCTAGTTAGGTTCCGAATGGCCGAACGTAAGGTGAAAAAAAAAAACGTAAGTTGTTACTGTATGTTCCAGTGACGTATGACATTAATACTGTACTATACATCCATAAATACCATTACCGTATCTCATAAAACACCCCTAAGTCAATTAGTATAAACATAACATTGTAAAATAATATCAAATATATCAAATAATATCACCATTAATTTCAAATAAATTAAATTCAAGCAAAATAATTTCAAATAGATAAATTTTAATCAAATTCACGAATCAAATATCAAATACCGTATCAAATATAACCTTTAAAATGCTCTGTGATGCGATCTTTATGCTTGTAAATGGTGCCGATGGTCGACGGAGCCATTTGGAAGAAATGTGCAACATTCACATGTTTTTCACCATCATCAATTTTCTTGATAATAGCCATCTTCGTTTCTAATGAGACGGCTTGCCACTTTTTCTGATTACCACTATCATTTGTGCTTCTGACCAACCATATTTGCTTAGGCTTAGAAAAGTACGCAAAACAGTGTAAACACAAAGATAACAGAGACGACGACGTCTTACCACAAGGGTAACACGCAGTGAACTGGGAAGAAGGAGGGCACGTTCAGTCTGTTGTTTGTAAACAATGGACCCAGCGTCATGTGTAAGTAACGTACTACGTCTGCGTACTATGCAGGTACGTCTCATACTACAGAGAGCATGCTAAACTCAAAATTTGAATTATAATTTTTATTTAAAAAAAAAAAAAACGTAAAATCGAAAAATAAGTAAAATGAATCAACGTAAAGCGAGGAGTGTTTGTATAGATAGTTGTGTATATGTATAGATCAAATCAAAATAGATATATAATTAGTTGCATGGTTGGCAGGCTAGATAGGTGTCTAGATGGCTACTCAGATTGATATAGAGACAGCTGGATGTACTATAAAATGGATATGTGGATGGAAGAAGCAAAATGTGAATGAATAGTTATACAGCGAGTTTAATAGATAGACAGAGAGTAGAATAATGATGAATAGCCAGAAGTCAAGATGGTTCGACATTTAGCCGATTATATAGATGACCGTTTTACAGGGTAAAGTTTGAAGTGCTTTTTTTATAAACATTGGTTTTAGTTTGTCTTAATACTTAAAAAGGGGAGCAGTCTGCATTACATGATTCACATTAAGGTTACACAGTTAAGAGTACAGACGCTCCCCGGACGGCTGAACGTAAGTTGAAAGTGAATGTAAGTTGTTACAGTGACATGTGACGTGTGACCTATGACGCTCATACTGTACTATACATCCATAAATACCATTACCATATCAATTATTATAAACATAACATTGTAAAATAATATCAAATAATATCAACATTAATTTCAAATAAGTCACTTATTTATACCGAGTTACATAAAGCTTAAAGCAGCCAATCAACGCTTACAATATGTGACGTGTTCAATTCCGAAAGTAGTGCACTTGCAAAGATAGTGTACTTGCTGGTCTTTCAAGTGCGCAAGGGTGCCGTAGAGCTCGTTTAGAACACAGCCTGCACTGATATAAATCCCAGCAAAGCGGAGAACTCTTTCTTTTGTGTAAGTAAGTAAGTAAACTTTATTCAAGAGATGCATACAAAGAACAAGTACAAATCCTAATGAATATTAATATAAAAATAAGTATATACTCTTAGGATTCAGCTAAAAGATAATAAATATCTGTAATTGTTCTGTAATTTGTGCATTCAGGTTTTCATTCATATTACAACTCTCTTTGCTTAACTGAGTATGCATGGTAGATTGTGCCAATCTGTGCAGATAGTTAATTCATCTGTGTATGAGACGTGCACCCATGCTAGTAGGCTTACACTTCTGACCAACCATATTTGCTTAGGGTTACAAAAGTCCGCAAAACAGTGTAAACACAGAGACGACGTCTTAACACGAGGGTAACACGTATATAACTGAGATATATATATATATATATATATATATATATACGTGTGTGTGTGTGTGTGTGTGTGTGTGTGTGTATATATATATATATATATATATATATATATATATATACATATACATATATAAAATTTTCTGAGTAGATCCTTCCGTAAGAGAGTGCTCAATACTTTTTCGTACACCAAATATAAGTAAAAATAAAAGGACAGGACAAAGACTTCCTATTGAAACTTCATTTATCACTACAGATAAATATCATAGTATATCATAAATATCATCTGTAGTGATAAATGAAGTTTCAATAGAAAGTCTTTGTCCTGTCCTTTTATTTTTACTTATATATATATATATATATATATATATATTATATATATACACACTCATGCCAAGAAAGAGCACCACAGATGCAGTGTTTGCTTTGAGGATGTTAATAGAGAAGTACAGAGAAGGTCAGAAGGAGCTGCATTGTGCCTTTGTGGATCTGGAGAAAGCATATGACAGGGTGCTGCGAGAAGAACTGTGGTATTTCATGAGGAAGTCTGGAGTGACAGAGAAGTATGTTAGAGTGGTGCAGGACATGTATGAGAGATGTAAGACAGTGGTGAGGTGTGCTGCCGGTGTGACAGAAGAGTTCAAGGTGGAGGTGGGACTGCATCAAGGGTCAGCTCTCGGCCCCTTCTTGTTTGCTATGGTGATGGACAGGCTAACAGACGAGGTTAGACAAGAAACTCCATGGACTATGATGTTTGCAGATGACATCGTGATCTGTAGTGAGAGCAGAGAACAAGTGGAGGAAAATCTAGAGAGGTGGCGGTATGCCCTGGAAAGGAGGGGATTGAAGGTTAGTCTCAGTAAGACAGAATACATGTGTGTGAACGACAAGGACCGAAGAGGAACTTTGAGGTTACAGGGGGCAGAGATAAAGAAGGTGGAGGATTTTAAGTACTTAGGCTCAACAATCCAAAGCAATGGAGAGTGTGGAAAAGAGGTGAAGAAGCGCGTGCAGGCAGGTTGGAATGGATGGAGAAAAGTGTCCGGTGTGATGTGTGATAGGAGAGTATCGGCAAGAATGAAGAGAAAAGTGTACAAGACGGTGATGAGGCCAGCAATGTTGTATGGTTTAGAGACAGTGGCCCTGGGGAAAAGACAGGAGTCAGAGTTGGAGGTAGCAGAGATGAAAATATTGACGTTCTCTTTGGGAGTAACGAGGATGGATAGGATCAGAAAGAGTACATCAGAGGGAGAGCACATGTTAGATGTTTTGGAGACAAAGTCAGAGAGGCTAGATTGAGATGGTTTGGACATGTACAGAGGAGGGATAGTGAGTATATTGGTAGTAGGATGCTGAGGTTGGAACTACCAGGCAAAAGGCCCAGAGGAAGACCACAGAGAAGATTTATGGATGTGGTGAAGATGGACATGAAGGTCGTTGGAGTAAGAGTAGAAGATGCAGAGGATAGGGAGAGATGGAGGCAGATCATTTGCTGTGGCGACCCCTGAAGGGAACAGCCGAAAGGAAAAGAAGAAGAAGAATATATACATACACACAAGAGGGGACGAGGAAGTGATGGGCAGGTTTGGTATTCAGGACAGGAACACAGAAGGACAGATGTTGATCGATTTTGCAAAAAGGATGGAAATGGCTGTGGTGAATACTTTCTTCAAGAAGAAACAGGAGCATAGGGTGACTTATGAAAGCGGAGGTAAGAGCACACAGGTAGACTACATCTTGTGTAGGCAATGTAATTTGAAGGAAGTCAGTGACTGCAAAGTAGTAGTGGGTGAGAGTGTTGCCAAACAGCATAGGATGGTGGTGTGCAGGATGACACTGATGGTGAGAAAGGTGAAAAAGGCAAAGGCAGAGCAGAAGACAAAGTGGTGGAAGCTGAAAAGGAAGAGTGTCGTGTTGTCTTCAAGGAGGAGTTGAAACAGGCTTTGGGTAGTCAGGAAGTGCTTCCAGATGACTGGACAACCACAGCCAATGTGATCAGGGAGACCGGTAGGAGAGTACTTGGTGTGTCCTCTGGAAGGAAAGTAGATAAGGAGACTTGGTGATGGAATGAGGAAGTGCAGGAGTGTGTACAAAAGAAGAGGTTAGCCAAGAAGAAGTGGGACATTGAGAGGACCGAAAGAGAGTAAACAGGAGTAAAGGGAGACACAGCGTAAGGCGAAGGTAGCGATGTCAAAGGCCAAACAGAGGGCGTATGATGACTTGTATGATAGGTTGAACAGTAAGGAGGGAGAAAATGATTTATACAGGTTAGCACAGCAGAGAAATAGAGATGGGAAAGACGTGCAGCAAGTTAGAGTGATGAAGGACAGAGAGGGAAATATATTGACTGATGACAGAAGTGTGCTGGGAAGATGGAAAGAGTACTTTGAAGAGCTGATGAATGAGGAAAATGAGAGAGAAAAAAGAGTAGAAGGGGTGACCGTTGAGGACCAGGAAGTAGCAAAGATTAGTAAGAGAGAAGTGAGGAGGGCATTGAAGAGGATGAAGAGCGGAAAGGCAGTTGGCCCTGATGACATACCAGTTGAGGTATGGAAGTGTCTAGGGGAGGTAGCAGTAGATTTTCTGACAAGAATATTCAACAAGGTCTTAGAAAGTGAGCAGATGCCAGAGGAATGGAGGAGAAGTGTGCTTGTGCCCATTTTTAAGAACAAGGGAGACTTGCAGAGTTGTGGCAACTACAGAGGGATAAAGTTAATGAGCCATACAATGAAGCTATGGGAAAGAATAGTGGAAGCAAGACTAAGGGCAGAGGTCAGCATTTGTGAACAACAGTTTGGTTTCATGCCAAGAAAGAGCACCACAGATGCAGTGTTTGCTTTGAGGATGTTAATAGAGAAGTACAGAGAAGGTCAGAAGGAGCTGCATTGTACCTTTGTGGATTTGGAGAAAGCATATGACCGGGTGCCGCGAGAAGAACTGTGGTATTGTATGAGGAAGTCTGGAGTGACAGAGAAGTATGTTAGAGTGGTGCAGGACATGTATGAGAGATGTAAGACAGTGGTGAGGTGTGCTGTCGGTGTGACAGAAGAGTTCAAGGTGGAGGTGGGACTGCATCAAGGGTCAGCTCTCAGCCCCTTCTTGTTTGCTATGGTGATGGACAGGCTGACAGACGAGGTTAGACAAGAATCCCCATGGACTATGATGTTTGCAGATGACATCGTGATCTGTAGTGAGAGCAGAGAACAAGTGGAGGAAAATCTAGAGAGGTGGCGGTATGCCCTGGAAAGGAGGGGATTGAAGGTTAGTCTCAGTAAGACAGAATACATGTGTGTGAACGACAAGGACCCAAGAGGAACCTTGACGTTACAGGGGACAGAGATAAAGAAGGTGGAGGATTTTAAGTACTTAGGCTCAACAATCCAGAGCAATGGAGAGTGTGGAAAAGAGGTGAAGAAGCGCGTGCAGGCAGGTTGGAATGGATGGAGAAAAGTGTCCGGTGTGATGTGTGATAGGAGAGTATCGGCAAGAATGAAGGGAAAAGTGTACAAGACGGTGATGAGGCCAGCGATGTTGTATGGTTTAGAGACAGTGGCCCTGGGGAAAAGACAGGAGTCAGAGTTGGAGGTAGCAGAGATGAAAATGTTGAGGTTCTCTTTGGGAGTAACGAGGATGGATAGGATCAGAAATGAGTACATCAGAGGGACAGCACATGTTAGATGTTTTGGAGACAAAGTCAGAGAGGCTAGATTGAGATGGTTTGGACATGTACAGAGGAGGGATAGTGAGTATATTGGTAGTAGGATGCTGAGGTTGGAACTACCAGGCAAAAGGCCCAGAGGAAGACCACAGAGAAGATTTATGGATGTGGTGAAGGCGGACATGAAGGTCGTTGGAGTAAGAGTAGAAGATGCAGAGGATAGGGAGAGATGGAGGCAGATCATTTGCTGTGGTGACCCCTGAAGGGAACAGCCGAAAGGAAAAGAAGAAGAAGAAAGAAGAAGATATACACCCACACACACACACACACACACACACACACACACACACACACACACACACACACACACAGAGTCTGTAGTTTGTAAACAATGAATGCAGCGTCATTGCACGTCAGCATACTACGTAGGTACGTCTAAACTCAAAATTTGACTTTTTTTTTAAAAAAAACCGTAAAACGGATGAATGTAAGTCGGGGAGCGTCTGTACGTTAATCACGATTATTACATTTGATATTTAAAAATCTCAAGCTTTGGTAATATTAAG
Source organism: Plotosus lineatus (assembly GCA_024760905.1). Classification (NCBI taxonomy): domain Eukaryota; kingdom Metazoa; phylum Chordata; class Actinopteri; order Siluriformes; family Plotosidae; genus Plotosus; species Plotosus lineatus. The sequence goes on along the minus strand of CM045737.1, from coordinate 36,715,901 downwards.
CAATTACTGAATATGGAAAAGTATGATGTCAAAAATTATTCAGATAGAATATTATTCATATCCAGACATCAAAATCAAAATAATTCTTATAAAGGCCACAATAAGTTGAAGCTGCTATCGGCCGCCATATTGGTACTCCCTACTTCAGGCAAGCGAAGCAGTTTATGGTGTTGCCAGAAAAGATGTTTGTCCTTTCTTTTGATGCAATACCCAGACTGTAATGTGAATCGGATACTTAATATATATCTTTTGGATCATAATATCTTTGCAAAATATACTGACATGAATGAACAGTAAGGTTTTAATGAGCTACTTTCATCCTCACAATCTTTCTGTATTTGTTTTGTTTGTATATCTTTATATCTACACATGAATCCCTATTAAAAATTTCTACAAGTGCTCAACTGCTACTTTCCTTGAGTAATATCTTTTATTTAAAAATGTGATGGACATTCTTATGATAAAATCTTCCCTGTGTTTCATATAAATGTACCTGGCCAACCCGCCTTGGAAAACGTGTATTTCCTGAGCAGACTTTTTCAGTTGTTTACCTCGGGACTTGCCTGACTGTATACTATATTGTACTTGGGATGTCAAATACATGTGATTCCATTGAGGAGTTTGTTATAGTCCTATTAAGTGGTCACTTATTCAAGTCCAAGTCCATTTCCCATTGCTACAGAAACTGATATCAGTTTTTTTCCCTGTATATTTTCACTGGTCTTCTTATTGACACTCAGCTATTTAGATGCTATTGTAAGTTCTTGATCGTATATGAGAAAATACTTTACATATTAAACATAGCTGTGAGTTTACAATTGATGTTGTTAAATTTAACTTCATCAAGCATTTAATTGATCATCGATCATGTTATATAAAAAAAATAGCAAATTTGTTTAGAGATTACTACAATTTTTTCAAACTATAATAATCCACTGGATTGTCCTTAACCCAATTTCAATGTTTATACGATTGTTATAGTCGATTACAGTAAGTTGGCAGTGGTGGCCTGGTGGTAGTAAAAGGTGCTGGATCGCTGATCCTAAGGTTGGGGGTTCAAGTCCCACTCTCCACAAGGTTGTCACTGTCCCCCCCCCAGTGCAGCTAATTGGGTTATCAAAGGCTGGCCATGTCTCTCACTGTCTATGGTGAGAGGTTCATGTAAAAGAACCATTGCTGACTTTTGTCAAGAGTAGCTGCATAGCCGTCAGCGTGTTTCTGTTCCTTGCTAAAGGGTTGTGTCATGAAGGGCATCCGACGTAAAAACCGATGCCAAATCAAACATGTGATGATTCACTGTGGCGACCCCTGAGAAAAAGGGAACAGCTGAAAGGAAAAGAAAAAGAGGTCGATTACAGTAAGTTAATGGTTATTGCAGGCCAATAACTGACCCTTTTAACACAGTGTATTTATAGTACAATACAATATTTACAAGTAACACTGATATAATTGTTTAAGAAATTTGAAGCTACTCACTGCATCATTGTACACTACAATAATTAGCACTTCAAAGGCTCCTAAATAAATCCAAATACTGATTTGTTTTTCAGTTTGTCAGTGCACTATAGATTATTTTCTTGATCGTCTCGAATCGGGGCACTTTAGGTATTTATATTAGATATCTGTATATGTAAAGGAAAAGCAAAATTCAAACGGTGTATAAAAATCCTGAGTCTGAGCACTGCTGACAGCTGCATGCTTGTATGGGTGTGTGAAGGTGGATTAAGTTTGAGGCTCATGCTCATAAGCCCATCTGAATGGAATGCAGACCTGCACGTCAGAATGAAAGATATTATTACCGATCCCCCCTTTGACCCTTTGGCTCTCTTGGCTGCCTCTAACGAAAAGTCCCTATGTAGCAGGCGTCCCCACCTCCCTCCAAGATTTCTGGATCAGGTTTTGCTTGCTCATTGATGCTGTGTATCTGGAATAACGTTGAGTTCATGTTACCTAATGTCTGGATTTCATTGTTGGAGGGGGCAGAAAGAAAAATGGGATCAATGTGGCATTAGTACAAATATTGTCTGTGGTGTAGGGGGATAAAACTGTACATGTCATTTAAAAGCCATTTATGATTTGTTAATAGCAACATGCCAACTGGTCCAAGGTTCTGATTTAAAATTATATTTAAGTTCCTGGCACAATCTATATTAAGCATCAAGCTATCAAGTGAAGATGACTTCATATCTTACAGTAGCAGTCAGATCAATGCTATGTGAAAGTGTGGAATATACCATGCCTGGGCTTAAACCTATCTGGTCTTGGTGCAGTGCAAGTTATTTGGGTGGTGCCTGCTTTTCATTACTCTCCTGTTCTGCATGCAAATCTACCTGTAGACAAAGCCAACTCAAGTTGGCTGGACAAACCCCGTTTTCAAAACGTTCTCAGTGAGAAAAAGAGAGGGGCCACAGTGAGGGGTGTGAGGGAGTTTAGGTAATCCTCAAATAAATAAAGCACGCCGCAGAAATACAAGGTTTATCAGCCCTGCTTAGAGGAAGTTAACTGCAGTAGGTCATGGGTGTGTTGGTCAGCAAGGTAAAAGTACTGAGAGATGATAGGTAGAAATACAGATAATGTGTAAACATGCTGTTCAATTAATAATTTATTAACTTCAAATTACCTTGAAGTGTTCATGTAAAAGTAAAAATGGTGTTATTTTAAAGTATCAAATAAAAAGTTTAAACATTTTGCCCTACAAAATATTGAATTCAAATTTGTATTTTAAAAAATGGCATGGCTGCATGGTGTCGTTGTGGCTAGCAGATCCACCTCACAGTAAGACGGTCCTGGGTTTGATTCCCAGGCTTAGACTTTTCTGTGTGGAGTTTTCATGTTCTCCCTGTGTTGGTGTGGGTTTTCATGGTGTACTCTGGTTTCTTTGCACAGTCCAAAGACATGCACATTAGGCTAACTGTCTCTAGGTGTGAGTGTGAATGGTTGTGTGTGTGGGCCCTGTGTTAGTCTGGTGACCAGTGTGGGCTGAGATAGATACCATCCTCTCCATGTCCCTAGTGGGATTAAGTAGTTGAAGAAAGGAAATGACAGATTGTGGTGTAAGAGGAATTATACAATTGAAGATATGCTATTATGTTGTATGGAGTGGCTTCACCTTGCGTTGGGTTGATTCACAACACTCCATGATTAATGATTAATTTCTTCACTTGGCTGCCATGGGCTCTGTATAGTGTGGCTTAAACTTAACTTAAAACATAAAGATATTCTATAACACTTTGAATCTACCACATTGTTCTTTTTTAGAAGTAATTCATTATTTAAAAGATTTGGGGAAACCTTTTTGATGCTGAATAGTGAAAGGTGCAATAGGGACCATTTGGAAAAATGGCATTTATATTATTAGATCTTCACTGATACTTCGTGAAAAGTTCATGTGCTTGATTCTCAGGTGGAAAAGGTGTGTGGTTCTCTCACCGAGTCTGCCTCATCCACACAAGATCGTCCAGCCCAACAGAATCCAACACTTCAGAGTCCTGCACCCTTGAACCAGAGTTTGAGTTTGGAATTAATCTCCTCCATTCCATCCATGAGTCCAAAAGTACAGGACAAATATGATGATCACCAAGACGGCCATGTTACACTGAAGAAAAGGTGGGAAACAGAATGAAGTTTTATATATATATATATATATATCTACAGTGGTAAATAAAACCTCACCTTACGAAATTAATCCGTTCCAGAGCTTTTTTCGGAACCTGCATTTTTCGTAAATTGAACCGCATTTTACATGTAAAATGCGTGATTCGTTCCAAGCCTCCCAATTCTACCCCCTAAACTCTTTAAAAATTATAAAAGCATATTTTTTAAGACCTCCTTCTGTTCAATATCGTACCGATGGCAGACGGGTTTGGCCATATCCCTTGTGATATCACTCAAGCCCGTTTCTTCTCCTCACTCGCACTGGAAATCACGTGTGTGTGTGTGTGTGTGTGTGTGTGTGTGTGTGTGTGTGTGTGTGTGTGTGTGTGTGTGTACGTGTGTGTGTGTGTGTGTGTGTGTGTGTGTGTGTGTGTGTGTGTGTGTGTGTGTGTGTGTGTGTGTGTGTGTGTGTGTGTTGACCATGTCTTCTTAGCAGAGTTATAATACAAATGTTTATGGAAGGTTAAAAGTCTGAGTCAAGAAATAAAGCATAAACCATCAGGAACTCTGTCCTTTACACGAAAAGCATCATGGTGGATTCAGCTCTATAATAGGCAGAGGGAGGTAGATGCATCATTCCTCCTAGGCAATGATGGCCAAGATGGCGTCCAAGATGGCGTCAGGTCAAGATGGCGTAAAAAAAACAAACAAACAAAAAAAAAAAACGGGAATTTAGCTCAGTTGGTAGAGCGTCCGCTTTATCCTCCGGTAGGTCGGAGTTCGAATCCGGCCGCGTCATACCATAAGACGTTAAAATTTGCCAGTTGTTGCTTCCTGCTTGGCACTCAGCATCAAAAGGATAGAACAACGCAATAACTGGCGCTGCACAGTGGCGACAGGTGCCTAGCGCACAAAGCAAATTTCAATGTATGTAATGTACTTTGACAATAAAGAGTTGTTTGTTTGTTTGTGTTTGTACCTGTCCAAGATGGTGCTTGAGTGAAGGCGACATGAACAAAAGCTCAGTTGTTAGCCAATGAGAGGCCAGCGGGGCGGGATGTTTGAACGTCATTGATGGGAGAGCAGCTCGTGCATTGTGTTTGAATGGCACGTTTTAATGTTTGAATGGCATGTTTGAATTTTTAAGACTGCGCTTTCGTAACGTGAACTTGTTTCGTATCCTGAGACAAAAATTTTAGGAAAATGCTTTTCGTAACCTGAATTTTTCATTTGGTGAGACTTGCGTAAGGTGAGGTACCACTATATATATATATATATATGTGCATATGTGCATATATGCATGCGCGGCACGGTGGCGTAGTGGTTAGCACGTCCGACTCGCAGCAAGAAGGCCCGGGTTCGATTCCCGGCCTGGGCATTTCTGTGTGGAGTTTGCATGTTCTCCCCGTGCTTGTGTGGGTTTCCTCCGAGTGCTCTGGTTTCCCCCGCAATCCAAAGACGTGCACTGTAGGTTAATTGGCCGTTCTAAATTGACCGTAGTTTCTCTCCTGCAGCGGCACTGGAACCCAGTCGTATCGGCACTTGCCTTTCCATTGGATCCTTCCGGTGGTGCCGAGACAGGGGGGGACCTCATGTCCCTCATTACTCCCTACCCAGGCTCTGTGCACTGGGGAGTATCACCAGTCGGGATACTGGCCAGAGCGCAGCCATAGTCCTTCGGGACTGATGGAGGCCTACGCTATATATATATATATATATATATATATATATATATACAGTCGGCCCCCAACTTACGAAGACCCCTGTGTACGAAAAAAACATTTTCCTAAGTTTCCATCCCCGAGATACGAAACAACCCCTCTTACGAAAAGAAATTCAAGAGTTGCTCTCTCATTGGCTGTCTCTCAACATCCCGCCCCGCTGGCCTCCCAGATAGAGACAGAAGGAAGCTTAACTCTTTAGTTTTTAGTTTATTTTTTTTAAGTTGTTTTAATTCAGTAAATGTTTAATAAATGTGGGTGCTTTTGAGCTCATCTGGAATGCCGATCCCTCAAGGAATCAAATTAAAGTTGAGTTTGTCAAGCACGGAATGCGCTTTGAATTCCACGTCTTGTGGGCGTGGCCCACAGCGCGCGCGAGAGAAAGACAGACAGATATATATATATATATATATATATATATATATATATATATATATAGAGAGAGAGAGAGAGAGAGAGAGAGAGAGAGAGACAGGTGTGTGTGTGTGTGTTAATAAAAAATGTTTAATAATGGTTTCATTAATAAATCTGTTAATAAAATGATTTAATATGTTAATAAGTAATTTTCTTTTACATTTAACACATATTTCATACAAAATTGGTGTACTTTTATCATTTTTAAAGGGTTTATGTGGTTTATCCATTCCAAAGACTGGAACCTTGGGACGAATTAGGCGTTTAACATGCAAGATACGATTCCTACTTACGAAATCCCCACTATACAAAAAGGGCTCTGGAACGGATTGATTTCGTAAGTTGGTGGCCGACAGCGTGTGTGTGTGTGTGTGTGTATATATATATATATATATATATATATATATATATATATATATATATAAACTTTTAACCTACACCATTTAAATCGATTTAAATTTCCATGTACAGAACAGCCATTTTTAATTTAAGCAATGTGGGGCACCTAAAACTCACATTAATAAATTTGTGTCCAACAATGTTTAAATTAAAAATGGTTGTTCTGTACATTTTGTTCTGTTGTTTACTACATTTTGTATGTTGATGAATACCATACATCTTTTCTTTTCTCTGAGGAACTGTAACTGTCAAAAGCATGTAAAATTTCCACTCAGGGGCCGATGTTTATTGTAACCACTGGTGCAGCTTGTATATTCTGACCAGGGTGACCTCCAATCATGAAGGAGTTTGTCACCCCTAATTAGACTCCCTTTTACTGTGTGAAATGTAATAAAAACTTGCTGATCTCTGACATTTACAGATCATTGCCTTTAAAAACATCGAAGCATGACAAGCCCAGAAGTCTAAAGAAGATCTCTAAGTATGTGTCACGCTCTTTACCTTATCCAGAATATGTGTGCATATGTGCGTGTGTAATATTCATTGATTATACATATTTTATTAATTGTTTTGTTTTATGCTACATGGCTATGTTGTAATGAAGCAATTACCTTCTCAGGGAGTTTATGAACTACATTCAGAGGTACAAGTCATTCTTCACCATGTTGCCAGATGTCCTATGTGACAGTGAGGCATTGCTGGAGGAATATGTCTGCTGGAATGGAGAGGATGTGGTGGAAAGGTATGATGTTTGTATCTTTAATTTCAACTAATAATGGCTCTTTTATTTTTATTCTTACATCATTATTGGTTGGTGAGTTTGTTATGATTAATTTGCAACAGCAGCTCTAATAGTATATCAAATAAGAAGAAAAGATACAGGTATATCAATGTGCTTATTCTATAGTAACAACTTACATATATATTTATGTAGTAGACTCTCCCCATGACCGGGTTAAAAATGGCATCCAATTATTAATATGGTTAAGTTTTCACTGAGATGTTTAACATATCGGTTGATTTCTGATGTGTATCACTTTTACGAGCAAAATACTCAAAAATGCATTTTGTATTTTCTTATTTAATACTTACAGAAAATATTGACATTAAGCATCCAGAGTGAACACATTGAGTTTAACATAGTTATTGCCATACATCTGATGTCATTATGCATACACACACTATTACACCATTGCGGTAGAAGATCTGCAAGCAACCTGGCATGCAACACCTAGCATGTATTACCTTACCTTCCTAAATACAATTCTTTAGAATTATACTTCCATCCAGTGAACAGGTGTATAACAGCAAGCACCACAAAACACGCCATCAAACAAATTGCTCTTACAGTATGTATATAATAACTCGTATTAAGTCACTATAAAATGATAAATGTGGTGTATCCTACTTTAATAAATGAAGGTATATATATATATATATATATATATATATATATATATATATATATATATATATATATATGCTATTATATCAAAATAATTAATAATATAAATCCATCCACTCACGATCATACCGCTTATGCTCCAGGATCATGCTGGGGGAAGCTGGAGACAATCCCAGCTAACTTCAGGTGAAAGGTAGGGTAAACCTTAACCAGGTCACTAGTGCAGTTACAGAACTAAGATAGAGATAAACAGTCATTCAATATAGTATACAGACGCTTATGCTTATGAATGAGTTCGGTTCAGGACGGCCGTTCTTAGATGAATTTGTTTGTAAGTCGTTACAGGGCATTCTTTAGAGGGGAACGTATGTTTAAACCTTGTATAAGTAATCTATACGAGTTTGTAATGTATACAATCTCTCTCTCTCGCTCTCTCGCTCTCTCTCTCTCTCTCTCTCTCTCTCTCTCTCTCTCTCTCTCTCTCTCCCTCCCCCTCTCCATAATCATCTGTACATGATCAATATCATTATGTCCCGTGTTTAAACTCCTGGTTCCTCTCAAGCACAGCACAGCAGATCTGATCAGATTTACAGAGAGTTTCACTCTTATCCAGTTGATTATAATACTGGAGTCAATTTGTTTTAAAGTTTTGGCAAGAGTTCAGAAAAGTATTGTTCTGCTTCTCTTCCCAGTGTCAGGGCCCCCCCCCCGCCCCCCCAAAAGCATGCCACGCCCCTCTTCCGGAGCCTAGTATTAAGTGTACCTCAGGATAATGTTTAATGATATTTCATACTTATATTTATTATCTATTTTTCTGTACATTTTATTCCATTTCTATTTCTACTTGTTCTTCAATTTCATTTCACTTTCACTTTCGACCTTGGACATATTGGTATCTCTGGATGTTTGCAAAGCGAATGTTGGTAAGTTGGGGAGCGTCTGTATTTATATTTTATTTACATCTTATGTTATTTTTTTAAATGTTTAATATTTATTATAAGCATTTATAACATTCAATATGTATTTATTAATATTATATACACATATACATGTACGTATACGTCATGTGGGGGGTGGGGGTGATCCTACTTCGCGGATTTCGATGGTCGCATTGGGATTTCCGTCCCAATTAATCGGGGAACATGAGGGATCCCTGTGTAGCAATATAATATGGCACTTCTATAGTTGTGACAACAAAGAACCTTTGATGGTCAGCAGTTGCCATGACTTTTGGTAACATTTGCCTGGACCTCTTTGGGTCAGAAACTGCATTTAGGAGGTGCTGGAATGTCATTGTTTCACAAATGAGAGTCCCTGGAAAAACACATATGAAACAAACATTTGAATATAGGTACTATATCTGTCTCAGCATACAGCTACACTTTCCAGCAACACTGGACACACACAATGTCTCTACTTGGAACACTTAGGATTTGTCTACTCTATGCAATGCATGCTGCTTGTTACCCCAGGAGACCTTGTAAAACTTCATTGACTGGCCCCTTTAGGTGTTGAGGGTGATGAAGGCCGGACTGTCGCTGATGTCCTGCCCAGCAGTACTCTCTAACATGCCTCTTGTTTTAGTAAGTAAAAAGAACAGAAAAACCCAACTTGGCATGTCTAGAGCTTGATTCTGGCCCTCATGGGTTCCGACCCCTTACTTGTGCCCCTGTCGAAATCCCACTATTGTACCTTTCCTGGCTTTAATGGGGGACTGGCTCCATCAGGGCCCCTGGATTGCACAAGTACAACACAGTCCAGAAAACAGCAGAGATTTAACATCAGCAGTATGTTGGGGTATATATTTAAATTTATTTTCCATAATTATTCATTAAAAGTGCCTTTAATTTTATGCAGTGATGTTGAAGTACTAATCATTAAAAAAATGTAGATTTCTTTATAATGTTCTGAAAAAAAACAACAGAATTGTGCTAAATTTGGCTGACATGCATTGAAATTTTGCCTTAGAAGTTATTCATCTAATCCACAGTCATTTTCTCACAGAAGCATGTGCAACTTGTGCCATATTTTAGACAAATATTTAAAATCTTCCCAGGCTATAGACCTTTCTCCTTCATAGATGTGTTTGCATCCTCATCCAAAAATCAATGTATTGTTTGTGAAAATAATATGTTAGTAAACAATCTATTTTGGTGCCTTCTTGAACAACATTGTGTCAAAATGGTCATCAAATCTGCTTCACAACAAGATGGGCTTTTAGGCATTTCTGTGTGGAGTTTGCATGTTCTCCTCATGTTTACCTGGGTTTCCTCTGGGTACTACAGTTTCCCTCCACAATCCAACGACATGCGCATCAGACTAATTGTCCACTCCAACTTTCAATAAAAAAGTACACTTAAGCACACCTGCAATGAATAACTAGGAGGCTGAAAGTCTGTCAAAAAGTCATGATGGTGCAATAGTTTGCACAGCTACCTCACAGAAATAAGAGTTCCAAACTTGACTACGGCCTTTTTTTGTGTTGCGTTTCCATGTTCTGTACTGTCTGTATGGGTTTCCTTTAGGGTGCTCTGGTTTCCTGCCACAGTCCAAAGACATAGGTCAAATAGATTAACAAAATTTCCCATAGCCTAATGGAACCTGTGTACCTATCATCTGAGATTGGCACCAGTGGATAAGCTATGTTAATTAATTATTTATTAAGAAGATAACTAATGAATGCAGGCTATAAGTCACTAAATATCCAACACTACCCCCTTCTGGGTGTCTTCTGCACCACAGCTTCCAAGTGGTAAGTAATGTTGTGTTCACCTGATGGCAGGCATTTTTTAAAGTACAGTACTATTTTTTTCTAAGGCACAATAACAAACAGTGTATCCCTACACACACACACACACACACACACACACACACACACACACACACACACACACAGCTATAACACTATAAATCGATCGGAAAAAATACATGATTGTGGTAAATGGGAAATGCATTTTATATTATAATAATTGAGGATGAAGACATAACAAAATGGAAATAAAGATAAAGATGAAAGACAGGAACAAAATGGGTATAAAAATAAAAACAGAGGAAAGGAAAAAAATGTGATGAAAAACAAGAAAAATGCAACAGTGTATATTTCACATCATGTTATTTGGCAATAGAAGACCAAAATTTAATGTGTAGACAGCATAATTGCAGTTTATCAGACATTTAGATGTATTAACAGTGCAGCAGACTTATGCTATATTTAAATAACTACAGAGTACAGTACTGTATTACACATCATAAAACATATCTTGGGCACAAATGTATCCGCCTCCTATTAAACGTTAACCAAAGCAGTGGTTCTCATCTTGCCTTAATGTTCCTAGTGGTACGTTTTGTGGTATGTTACAGTAAGCAAAGGAAATGTCAGCAGAACTTTTAACCACATCTTATCTGAAGCAGTGTGGTTGCTGCAAGGCTCCTGGAGGGGTATGGTTGCCATGGATACAGTTTTTTTTTTTTTTTTTTTTTTTTTTTTTAAACAAAAAAACCCATTTGTGGTCCGTCCAGTTGGCTTTTGTTTGGCTGCTTTTGAACATAGTTTTTTCCCTCTCTTCCCCTTAGCCAACACTCGTGACTATTGACTCACCATCAATGATTATATAATAATATACTGATCTCCTTTCCTCCTTTAGCCAACATGACTAACACTTTCTGCTTGCTTCAGTACTGAAAAATGTTATATTGTCACCCCACACACATTTATACTATTTCCGATTTGTCTGTTTCACTTTTGATACTCATAAATTTGATACTCATAAATTCATGTTATGTTACTTTTTGCTGTTAGACCTTTATTACTCTCAGAACTATTGAACTTTCATTTTAGTTTTACTTTAATCACTGAGAAAGTGATATTTTACATGGCATTGCCAAATTCTCAACTGTGATTGGTCAGTCTTGACAATAGTGTCAGAGTATATTCTAGACTCAGATTCCCAGAGGGCATTACAGTCTTTAAATATAGACTGTGGGGGACACAGTGGTGGACATACCACCTCACAGCAAGTAGGTCCTGGGTTTGAGTCCTGTGCTTGTGTGGGTTTCCTTGCACAGTAAAAAGACATGTATATTAGAGGTAAATTGGCTGTTCCAAATTGCCCCTTGGTGTGATTGGTTGTGTATGTGTGTGTGTGTGTGTGTGTATATATATATATATATCCCTTATTATATCCCTCAGTGATAAGGTAAGAAGCTCTACCATCCGTGGGGAGCTCGGAGTAGATCTGCTGCTCCTTCGCATTGAGAGGGGCCAGTTGAGGTGGCTCGGGCATCTGGTTAGAATGCCTCCCGGACGCCTCCCTGGTGTGGTTTTTTGGGCATGTCCAGCCGGGAAGAGACCCCGGGGTCAACCTAGAACACGCTGGAGGGACTATGTCTCTCGGCTTGTCTGGGACCGCCTCGGTGTCCCCCCGGGAGAGTTGGAGGAAGTGGCTGGGATGAGGGACGTCTGGACTTCTTTGCTTAGGTTGCTGCCCCCGCGACCCGACCCTGGACTTAGTGGAAGATGATGATGATGATGGTGATGATGATATATATATATATATACCCTGCGATGGTTCGGCAAGCTATTCAGAATTCACCTCCTTTGCTCAGTGTTGGCTGAGATAACCTGCAGCCTGCTCACGTACCTAATAGGATTAAGAGATTTAGTAAATGACCAAGTGTGAGTGAAGGAACATAGACTGCAATACCCTGATGTCACAGTTATGGTCAAAGTCATCTAAGTATTAAATTACACACATTTCTTTATTAAACTATAGATAATACAGTAAATGGGCTGTATTTTACACACTTTGCAAGATACACACTCATTAATAAACTTTTGTATTCTACTGAGGTTCTCGTTTTTGCTTTACTTTTATCCTCTGTTTTTGTTTTTAATTTCTGAACACGTGTTCATTATGCCTATGCGTCCTCTGTGTTTTTCTGATTACCCTAAATCTTGCCTAAAGCTTTTGTCTATCACTTTTTTGGAGCTTTTTGAGAAATATTTTTAACTCTGGTCTGTATCAGATTGCTGCGGTATATAACTGTTGGAAGGAATACTGAATTCTCTATAACTTCTTCTTTTCCTTTCAGCTTTCCCCCTTTTTTTCAGGGGTCGCCACAGTGAATCATCTGATTCGCATGTTTGATTTGGCATAGTTTTTACGTCGGATGCTCTTCCTGACACAACCCTTTAGCAAGGGGCAGAAACACGCTGACGGCTATGCAGCTACTCTTTACGAAAGTCAGCATTGGTTCTTTTACATGAATCTTACCATGGACTGTGAGAGACATGATAAGTCTTTGATATAACCCTTTGATAAGTTAGCTGCACTCGGGGTGGGGGAGACAACAACCTTGTGGAGAGTGGGACTCAAACCCCCAACCTTAGGATCAGCGATCCAGTGCCCTTTACCACCAGGCCACCACTGCCCCACAGGGCTACCACTGCCCCACTGAATTTTCTATGACAGCATCTCTAAAAGTATTGCTCATATCAAGATTCATAGATGATTGTTTAGCATTTATGGAAGGAGTCTGCAGTGTTAGTACTTTTCTAACAGTCAGAGGTAAAGCTGTAACCAAGCATTCAGGGAAAATGAGAGAAGTGGAACTTGATTGTTTTACCGCAGCTGTCAAAACACAGCAACGACAACATCAACAATAACAAAAACATCTCTTAAAACCTCCCCATTTGGAGGTTGTCAATGGTTTTACACTTATGACTTGAAAACAGAAAATGAAAAACCTTTCTATTTGTACACGTCGGCCACCCGATTGTTTAGATACATAGTTACCTTTTCCCCTTTATTTATTATTTTATTTATTTATTATTTATTTTATTCATATAAATTTGTATGAATTGGCTCAGCCACCTTTTAAGATGGGAACGTAGGGATGTCGTATTTGGGTTAGCAATTCAAATTAACTTTACCATTCATTATAGCTAATCAAAAAACTTTAATGCATTAGGACTGCTAGGGGGTTATATAGGTAATCAACTAAATTTAGTTATTCATTGTAAGTTATGAAAAATACCACAAAAGATACTAAACATACATTTTATGTTACAACTATGCTTTTCGTACACATCAAGAATAAAGCCTTGAGTATAACAGATTACTTATTGTGATCTCATGTCAGCAACAAAATTTAAGGTTGTGCAACATAAAACACACAAAAACAACAAAAAAAAATCAATAAATACAAAAAACATAGTTTACTACTGAAACAAGAAAATGTTTCTGAATACCTAGGCATTTAAAGTATAGTTCCAATTGCGATATTTTAATTAATTGCATGATAATGCATGATACATTCCAACTGGATCCCAAGGTCGGGGTTTCAAGCCCCACTATCAACGGGATGTGAATCCCGTCCCTCCAGTGCAGCTAACTGGGTTATCAAAGGCCAGCCATGTCTCTCACTGTCTGCTGTGAGAGGAAGGTAAAAAAACCATTGCTGACTTTTGTCAAGAGTAGCTGCATAGCTGCCAGCGAGGTACTGCCCTGCGATGTCCAATGTGTAATCCGCCTTCACCCAGAGGTGACTGAGATGGGCACCAGCCTCCCCGCAACCCTAATTAGGATTAGGCTGCTCAAAAAAAAAAGACTGAATGAATATTCCACCTGGGGCGGCATGCTAGCATAGTGGTTAGTATGTCTGCCTCACAGCAAGAAGGCCTGGGTTCAATTCCCAGCTCAAGCGTTTCTGTGTGGAGTTTGTATGCTCTCCCAATACTTGTATGGGTTTCCTCCTGCAGTCCAAAAATGTGCACGGCTAATTAGCAGTTCCAAATCACCCTTAGATGTGAGTTGTTGTGTGTCTTGTCCAGGGTGTGCCCCACCCTTGCCCAGGGTGGGCTGAGATGGCTGCCAGCCTCCACACGACTCTAACTAGGGATAAGTGGCTTAGAAAATGAATGAATATGAAAACAGGATGAAAGCTAGAAGTAGTATGTCCAACAACAAAAAAATAAATAAATAAAAACTTGAGCAATAAAGCCCCGACAACAATATATTTTAATCTTATCTTCAGGCTTGTACCAAATTACAAAATATCTTATACTATGGAAAGTAACTAATAGCATTATAAACTATAACACATGATAATCAAGAATACACAACATTAAGCTACTAAATGTAGGTGAAAACCTCATGATTGTGTACGTATATTTATGCTGAAGGTGAAGGAGGGGGTATTCTCACCCCAATCAGATATTTCTAAGAAATATTCATTATTCATTACGTAATACCGTATTTGATGTGATAAGCGCCCAGGGCGCTTAAAAAAAATTGGAGTGGGTGGGCGCTTGTTAAAATGTTACCAGTGGAATGGAACGGTAAGTGCTTATTACTATCGAGGTAGAAAACATGAGTAATAACAGAACAATAAAAGAGTTTTACTGGTATTTGTGTGATTCATTTTGTAGTATCAACCAAATTACGTACATGAAAGCTACAAATAAACTGAAAACAGCATAAATTTAAAAAAATACCTTCGTTCTTGGGCTGCAACTGGAATGATCTCAAAATTTACAGAGGGATTCAAAGTCCTGTTGATCATCTGCTGGCATTTTGGCTTAAGAAACGTATGGGAAAGTTTTTTTTTTTTTTAAAAGGGCAAATAGATGAATTGGCATGCATTTGTGCTTGAAACCAAATATACATGCATGAACAAAATGTTTGCAAGTCAGACCTCATCAGACAACATCAGATGAAACAATAAATCCAAACAGATTTTACTCACCAGTTAAGTGGTTTTGCTCCATAACCTTCTGAACAAAACAGATGAGCTAGTCTAATTGAGCGGATGAATGTAATTGCACTGAAGTGAGTACACGTGTTTGTGTGTGTGCATGCATGTGTGTTTTTTTCCCATGGGAATAAGTCACCATTAGCAAAAGGAAAAGTTCAGTCTGTTTGCTGTTGTATAGCTGAGTAAAAAAAATTTAGGCATTTTTTAAATGGTGAGGATCATTTTAGTCATTTCCCTCAACATGGACTGACCTCATATAGGAACCTAATAGTGGTAGGAAATGCTTGATTGCAGAAACTCAACAAGTCATAACTCTTCTATAGCTTTTGTCTCTTGGTATACACTGAAACATCTGGCCTGTGTCATATTTAAGATATTGAGTGGTGAGGTGTGCTGTCGGTGTGACAGAAGAGTTCAAGGTGGAGGTGGGACTGCATCAAGGGTCAGCTCTCAGCCCCTTCTTGTTTGCTATGGTGATGGACAGTCTGACAGACGAGTTTAGACAAGATTCCCCATGGACTATGATGTTTGCAGATGACATTGTGATCTGTAGTGAGAGCAGAGAACAAGTGCAGGAAAATCTAGAGAGGTGGAGGTATGCCCTGGAAAGGAGGGGAATGAAGATTAGCCTCAGTAAGACAGAATACATGTGCATGAATGACAAGGACCAAAGAGGAACGGTGAGATTACAGGGAGCAGAGATAAGAAAGGTGGAGGATTTTAAGTACTTCGGCTCAACAATCCAGAGCAATGGAGAGTGTGGAAAAGAGGTCAAGAAGCGTGTACAGGCAGGTTGGAATGGTTGGAGAAAAGTGTCCGGTGTGATGTGTGATAGGAGGGTATCGGCAAGAATGAAAGGAAAAGTGTACAAGACGGTGTTGAGGCCAACGATGTTGTATGGGTTAGAAACAGTGGCCCTGGGGAAAAGACAGGAGGCAGAGTTGGAGGTAGCAGAGATGAAAATGTTGAGGTTCTCTTTGGGAGTAACGAGGATGGATAGGATTAGGAATGAGCACATCAGAGGGACAGCACATGTAAGACGTTTTGGAGACAAAGTCAGAGAGGCTAGATTGAGATGGTTTGGACATGTACAGAGGAGGGATAGTGAGTATATTGGTAATAGGATGCTGAGGCTGGAACTACCAGGCAAAAGGCCTAGAGGAAGACCAAAGAGACGATTCATGGATGTGGTGAAGGAGGACATGAAGGTCGTTGGTGTAAGAGAAGAAGATGCAAAGGATAGGGTGAGATGGAGGCAGATGATTCGCTGTGGCGACCCCTGAAGGGAAAAGCCGAAAGGAAAAGAAGAAGAAGAAGAAGCACTCATACAATATGTCATTTACTGTATGTAGTGGTATAAACCATATTGGGTGTGGCTGGAGGATGGTGTAGGATGGTAGGATATTGTGATACTTTAACATGTCCTGAAATTTTACTCTTACATTGTACATCTTATATATTCACATGATACTGTAAATTGAAAATAGGGCCAGTGGTGGCCTGGTGGTAAAAGGTGCTGGATCGCTGATCCTAAGATTGAGTTCGTGTCCCACTCTCCACAAGGTTGCCACTGTCCCTCCAGTGCAGCTAACTGGGTTATCAAAGGCCGGCCATATCTCTCACTGTCTGTGGTGAGAGGATCATGTAAAAGAACCTTTGCTAACTTTCGATAAGAGTAGGCTGCACAGTCGTCAGCGTGTTTCCGCCCCTTGCTAAACGGTTGTGTCAGGAAGGGCAACCGACGTAAAAACCTAATGTCAAATCAAATATGCGATGAGTCGCTGTGGCGATCCCTGAAAAAGGGAACAGCCGAAAGGAAAAGAAGAAGACTGTGAACTGAAAATGCTAACAAACATATAATTGTTATTTATAGCTATATTTGATGCATTTTACCCTGTGAATGCCCAATCCTGTCTAATCTTTGAGGCTAAGCAGGGCCATGCCTGGTTAGTACTTGGTTGGGAGACTGCCGAGGGACACCAGATGCTGTGATGGGTTTGGGAAAGACCTGGCAGCATACCTTTTAAAAAAAAATCTGCTAAGAGAACTCGATGACAACACGGTCACTGGGTCTTATGAGGATCAGATTATCATCATACAGTATTTAAATGTTGTCGAACATCTCTGAAAAGGTTATTCCTCTTATCACATACATTCTAGCAGCAATAGACATTTATTCATTCTCTTGCTTTCATCTCTTTTAGATAATTACACCAAAACCATTTGGCATATTACTGTCAAACATCCTCTCATTTCACAGAAATGTTATAGCTTACCCTAACTCTAATAATAACAAACTAGAAAACTGGTATCTATTACCATAAATGTTTTATAAACATCACCTTAAATAATTGTCTTGGAAATCAGACGTTTTTATTCAATTTGTTTTGTGCAATGTCTACTATAAAATCCCTTGTGTATGTTGTTGCTAAAGAAATATTAATACAGAGAACCCTCGCTACTTCGCCACTTTGGCTTCAGTGCATCGCGTTTAAAAAAATAAGTAAATAAAATAAATAAATATTCATTGAATTAAAAAAATAAGGAAATGAAGAAAGAATAGGGGAAAAAGTTGAGGAAAATGCCTCAAAAACAAGGCCAATTATGCAAAACCCCCCTAAACCTACAAAAAACAACCCAAAATCTCCCATCAAAACTACATTGTGGTGAGGTGTGCATCGGAGTTTGTGCACGCCAACCTGCGTGTGTGCACATGTTCGTCTGTATGTGTGTGTGTATTTATATTTTATTTACTTCTTATGCATTCTTTTTTATGTTTAATTGTTATTATAAGCATTTATAGCATTGAATATATATTTATTGATATTATATACACATATACATGTACGTATACGTCAGTCAGGGTTGGTTAGGGGGGGTGATCCTACTTCGCGGATTTCAATGGTCGAGTGGGGATCTCAGTTCCAATCAACCGTGCAAAGTGAATGATCCCTGTATATACATTACACAGGAATTGCTCAGTCTGATTGGTCCACTGTCTTGCAGTTATTCACAGCGGCATAAATAATGTCCAAATCAATATGAAAGCCTCTCACAGTTTGAACAGTCACTTGGAGCAGGTAACATCATTAACATGCTTTCAAAAAAAAAAATCTACTATAAAAATTTGAGTTTTTCTTGTGTTTCTTTGTAACATATAGTGTGTGTGTATATATATATATATATATATATATATATATATATATATATATATATATATATATATATATCAAAGCACCTGCTTTTCATGTATGTATCCTGTTTAGTAAATTCTGAATGAGAAGGCTAAACAGACGCAGTTGGCTACATGACCTGACCTGTCTTTGTTGTGGTTAAATTATCTAGAATATTCTATGAAATAAGCTACAGCAATATACAGTTGTTTTCAAAATACTGTAATAGCAGTGTGTTTACAAAAGTGAATAAATCTCAAAATCTTTGTAATAACTTTTATTTCTATACACACAAATGCATTGGAAACCCCACACTTTCTATTCCAAATCAAAATATGAAGAAAACTATATCAAACTCGTGTTATTCCTTTAAAGAAATTGAAGAAAAGCGAATATAAGACTGTTAAAAAAATAGCAGTGTCTGCTTTCTTCTTTACGAACTCAAACATTTACTGTATAAACTGTTTACTTTTACTGTATAAGAAATGGTTTAAGATTTTGCTTTCCTTTGAATCACTGAACTAATATTTAGTTGTATAACGACTGTTTCTGAGAACTGCTGTCTGTATTGCATGGAGACACAAACTTCTGGCACCTGCAAACAGGTTTTCCAGCCCAGGATGATTGGGCTACATTCCAAAGCTCTTCTGTATTTTTTGGTTCTGCCTCTGAAACTGTATTTTTGATGTCACCCCACATGTTTTCTTTTGGACTCAGGACTGGGATTGGGACGGCCACTCCATAACGTCAATCTTGTTGGTCTGCAACCAAGATGTTGCCTGTTTACTGGTGTGTTTGGGGTCGTTGTCTTGTAGGAACACCCATGTCAAGGGCATTTCCTCTTCAGCATAAGGCAGCACGACCTTTTTAAGTATTCCAAACTGATCCATGATCCCTGGGATGCGATAAATAGGCCTGACATTGTAGTATCAGAAACATCCTCATATCATGATGCTTTCACCACCAGGTTTCACTGTCTTCACAGTGTACTGTGGCTGGAGCTCAATGTTTGGAGGTCATCTGGGGGGGGGTCACTAGACCCCAAAAAAGAGCAATCTTACTTTGATCAGTCCACAAAATGTTGCACCATTTCACTTTAGGTCAGTCACTCTGCTCTTTGGAAAATTGTAACCTTTTCAGCACGTCTTTTTTCAACAGTGGGACTTTGCGGGGGCTTCTTACCTATAGTTCGGCTTCACATAGGCGTCTTCTAATTGTAACAGTACCCACAAGTAACAGTACCCACAAGTAACAGTAACAGTACCCACAAGTAACCTTAAACCTCCTTTGAGCTTCCTGGAGCTGATTGTTGGCTGAGTCCTTGCTATTTTGTCTCTTCTTCCATTCATTTAAATGGTATTTTTTTTGCTTTCTTCCATGTCTTTCAGGTTTTGGTTGCCATTATAAAGCATTTGTGATCAGATTAGCTGAGCAGCCTCTTATTTTCTGTGCTTCTTTATATGTTTTACCCTCTCCAATCATCTTTTTATTCAAGGTACACTGTTGTTCTGAACAATGCCTGGAATGACCAATTTTCATCAGAATTTCAGAGAATCATGCTCTATAACCAGCATGTACAACATTTGCTGCCTTCCTTCCTTCCTTCCTTCCTTCCTTCCTTAAATAAGGGCAGTAACTGGCACCTATTTTTAAAAGAATGAATGACATCATAATTGAACTCCACACTGGTATTATTTTGAACACGCCCCTTTCAATTAGTGATTCAATTACACAGAATCAGCAGCATGCATGTCATGACTGTTGGTTCTGTTGGATTCTCTCTCTACTATACCTGCTAGGAAATTATTTGCCATGTCGAAATATCATTTCTATCAAAAAACTGACTGATCAGGTT
This sequence comes from Plotosus lineatus, assembly GCA_024760905.1. Taxonomy (NCBI): domain Eukaryota; kingdom Metazoa; phylum Chordata; class Actinopteri; order Siluriformes; family Plotosidae; genus Plotosus; species Plotosus lineatus. The sequence continues at coordinate 36,695,585 of CM045737.1, read as the reverse complement.
AGTGATGTCAGACTGATATTATTTTAAACACAACTGGAGTTTGTCTGCTTTTTGTTGTTTTTGGGTAGTACATACTTAAACTAGGGCAGTAGTATAGGTCGCTGATCGCTGACAGTGGTGGTCTGGTAGTAAAAGGTGCTGGATCGCCGGTCCTAAGGTTGAGGGTTTGAGTCCCACTCTCCACAAGGTTGTTACTGTCCCCCCAGTGCAGCTAAAGGGCTTATCAATGGCTGGCCATGTCTCTCACTGTCTATGGTGTGAGGCTGTCAAAGAACCATTGCTGGCTTTCGACAAGAGTAGCTGCAAAGACGTCAGAGTGTTTCCGCCCTGTGATGGCCGGTGAGCTGTCCAGGGTGTACTTTGCCCTTGTCCAGAGTCGGCTGGGATGGGCGCCAGCCTCCCTGTGACCCTAATTAGGATTAAGCGGTTACAGAAAATGATGAACATACTTAAACTCTTGGAGTGTGTTAAAGACGTGTGTTATACAGCTCTTGCACTTGCTTGTGTTCGCCCAGAGCTCGTACGCCCAGACCTTTTGCTTCTGTTCACATGTAGTATGTTCTAGTATAATTAAGCTCGGTGGATATTGCCAAGTTGAACAGTCCCCTCTCCATTTCCTAATGGGGCCTATTCAATTCCATTCATTTCGCCTTCAGTAGATAATTGTTAGAGCAGGCATATAAGTATAGACCTGTGATTTGTAAGTTTCAGAGCTGCTAGATAATTAATCAGCCTCTTTTGAGCAATCTTCAGAATTCAGTGCTTTGGAAAAGGCAAACATAGTATGTTGTGGTTGTTATAAACACGCAAAGAGTTCAAATGATGATAAGCATTCATGTGAAAAAAAAACAGTACTGCCAGCAGATTGATGGTGCAGACATCTTTCTATTCAGCAGGCTTGGTTTTCACAGAAACAGACATCTGTTTTGTAAAATACCAGGATATCTGTTGTTTTGTTTCAGAAACCGATATCTGCCATGTCCCACTTTTCTACAGATGCTGACAACTCTATTTCACCAAATCAGCACTCTGAAGCTAGAGTTGTCATGGAGTTCATGCTCATCTTTATCTTCATCTTTAGCTTCATCATATCTGACATTTATTGCATCAAATAGTACGTTAAAGCTGAAGACTTAAGATTATATCTCAAGTGGAGGGAAAAAAGCATGTAACTCATCTCTTTGCAGAAGTATAAACTGGGCTTGAGTGCATTCATGAATGCAGGTTAGTGAAGCTTCCTGAAGTTTAGCTTTACTTTATTTCTCATCACTGACATTGAATTCAGACATTGATCTTTCCAGCTGTTTATTATTTTTTTTAATACGCTTAATAGCATTTCTTAAGTCAACGCACAAGTTTTACCCATCAGTTCTCAATGCCGAGAGGACACAAGTCCCAACTGCTGAAGTTTGTTCAATGCAAAGTTCCTTGTTTTTGATGAATACTGTAACTCTAAACTGACTGTAAATTCACATGTTCTTTTGCCTTGAGAATGAGTCTCAAGTGCTTTCATTTAATGCTCTACTCAACATCTGTACCACTGATCTGCTCGGAAAACCTGGTTCAAGGGTTTTTCTCTGTGGAGTTTGACCATAGAATCCCATGTTCCTCGGTGGGTGCGTCCGTCAGGTGCTCAATTTTAACTTCCACAGTCCAAAGACACATGGATTAATTAAACTGGTGACTCTAAATTGCCCATAGGTCTGAATGTGAATTGGAATGGTTGTCTGTCTTATTGTGCTTGCCCCCCGGAGGCCAAGCGGCATGTCCAGTGTCCTATCCCTCACCTGATTTAGTTGCGATTAGCTCCTGCTCATTTTTAAGCCACAGTGGATAAATGTTTTGGGTAATAGATGAATATGCCTTCCTTTCCAAGTATTTTTAGACACAGAATGATGAGAGCGTGAGAGAAAGTGCACCGATCATGTGCACCTTTCATGGTACACCCGTCTGTGCTATTATCATAATGAGAATCACTCTGATTTATGAAGCTCACGGGAGCGCCGGATAGCATGCACCACAGTATAATAGTAAAAAGGAGTCTTTCAGTGGCTTTCAAACAATAGCAGCCCTGTGCTACTTCGATGACACGATGAGGCCACGTGTCGGCTACCAATCTGAGAGGGTGAAAAATAACATGTGCTTCAGTGTTTTTGAAATGCTGCCCTTGCTGGGTAACAGGGCAGCTGAACACTCAGAGCAAAGCATTAACTGTCCATTTTTTGCATAATGAGCTCACAAATGATGACTGACAGGAGAGACAATAATCAGTCATCCCTCCCACCCACAGAGCATGACTTCTTAAAATTTCCCAATTGAATCACTGCCAATTCCTGTATTCAAGATAGTTCTCCATTTTGTGTGTAAAAAAACAAAAAAACAAACAAACAAAAAAAAAAACGCCTGTGATTTATGAGATGGGTGTCATTGAGCAGAACACACTTTCAGGAGACCACCAGGTACCTTATTCCATATACATAAGCTTAAAGATGCCCTGTTCGTATCGAAAGGAAACACTGTCCTTACCTGTTATGCTTCTCTCAGCAGCCACATTCTAGCATTTTTGCAGCAGTGTTGCAATAACTATTTAACAATGCATACTGCTTTAAATCATTCAGGAAGGATAATCGGTGAACTTGGCAAGAGTATCATGTTTGCCCAAAGCTCATTGATGTTTGTGAGGAGCAAACGCTAGTACATCTATCAGGTCTGATCCCACAGAAGAGCTACTATGGCACAAAAAGCTGAAACTGGTCATGCTGATGGAATGTTGTTCAAACACCCAGTGCATTGCAGCTTGTTGTGTATAGGGTCATATAACAGCAGACCAGTCATATGTTCTGTGCAATGATGCCTGAAAGCAATGGTCATTTATTATTTCTTATTCTTTATTATATTGAATTTTATACTTTTGTTTTCTATTCAATGTGGTTTCTAATAATATTATGGCTACAATATTCTATATGATCTATTCATTCATTTCAGAGATGAAAATGTTGAGGTTCTCTTTTAGAGTAACGAGGACGGATAGGATCAGGAATGAGCACATCAGAGAGGGACAGCACATGTAAGAGGTTTTGGAGACAAAGTCAGAGAGGCTAGATTGAGATGGTTTGGACATGTACAGAGGACGGATAGTAAGTATATTGATAGTAAGATGCTGAGGTTGGAACTACCAGGCAGAAGGCCGAGAGGAAGACCAAAGAGAAGATTTATGGATGTGGTGAAGCAGGACATGAAGGTAGTTGGAGTAAGAGTAGAAGATGCAGAGGATAGGGTGAGATGGAGGCAGATGATTCGCTGTGGCAACCCCTGAAGAGAACTGCTGAAAAGGAAAAGAAGAAGAAGAAGAAAAAGATCTACTCATTCATTTATTCATTTTCGGAACCGCTTAATCCTAATTAGAGTAACAGGGATGCTGTAGCTTGCCAGGCCATCACATTGCACACACTCACAGAACCATTCACACTCGCACCTAATTGTGATTTGAAACAGCCAATTAACCTACTGTGCATGTTTTTGGACTGTGGGGGAAGCTGGAGTACCTGGAGAAAACCCACGCAAGCATGGGGAGAACATGCCAACTCCAAACAGAAACGCCCGAGCTGGGAATCAGACCCAGGCCCTTTTTGCTGTGAGGCAGATGTGTTAACAATTATGCCACCATGCCGTACTACATGATTTATTAAAATTTAAATTGATTAACAGTACCAAGAGTTAGAATAAAAATAGCCATCAATGCTGGCTTTAGAGTCTGCAAATATGCATACTGTACTGATTAGCTTATCTGTCTCGCAATAAAACAAAACGGTCCTGGGTTCGCGTCCCAGGTCCAGGTATTCTGTGTGCTCTATTGAGCTGTTCAGGGTGTACCCTGCCTTTGTTCAGTGTTGCCTGTAACCCTGATAGGATTAAGCTGCATCATATAAGTCATTTATTACATTGAGAATGCACTCTCCCTCTTTATTTAGGACAATGCATTATTTTTCAGTGGACATTTTTCAGAGCATAATGTGAGTGAATGTCCTAGTTATTCTAGTAGTAGAAATAAATAAAATCTGTCTTTGCACCTTGGAATCGCATGTTAAATGATTGATTGTACATAGTGAGTAATTTTATTGCTACATAAATCAGTTGGACTCATTACATGAACACCACCATCATTTGTCAGCAATTCATTTTATCATTGAAATGACAATGAGAATGAGAATAAATGAAAAGCTGGTTTATGGTACAGTACTTTGGGAAACCTTTCCTTCCTGAAACGTCTTTAATTCCTATCTTGGGCTAAATGATACCCTAATTTTTAACTGTAAATGATCTAGGATACATGACTAAACAGGTATCATCTATAGCCGAAAGACAATGTAGTCTCGGAAAGAGAGATAGCCTAATAATTTACCATTAGTGATAGTGTTATTCATTCAAATTGCTGGCACTAATTAGAGCCAGTGAATGTGTTGATTATTCTATTCAGTGATTATACTGCCTAAACTGTTTCACTGTTCAGCCATTAATATACAGGGATCCCTCGCTACTTTGTGCTTCAATTCATGCAGCTTCAGTGCATTGCATTTTATTATTTTTTTTAAATATTAATCGAGTATAAAAATGAGGAAATTAAGGAATAATAAGGGAAAACATTAAGTAAAATGCCACAAAAATAAGGCCAGTTATAAAAAAAATAAAAAAAACAACAACCCTAAAAAAAAAAAACAAAAAAAAAACCAACAACCCTAAACCTCCCATCAAAACTAATTAAATTTTTGTAAGGTGCGCATCTGAGTGCGTGTACGTTTGTGTGTCTGCATGTGTGTGTATTTATGTTTTATTTACATCTTATGCATTATTTTTTTATATTTATTATAATCATTTATAGCATTGAATATGTATTTATTCATATTATATACATATATACATGTACGTATACGTCAGTTGGGGGGGAGGGGGTTGAGGGGTTGATCCTGCCTGTATGTCTTCCTTTCGGCTTTTTCCCTTTTACTCGGGAGTCGCCACAGCGAATCATCTGATTCGCACGTTTGATTTGGCAGAGGTTTTTTATGTCGGATGCCCTTCCTGTCACAACCCTTTTAGCAAGAGACAGAAACACGCTGACGACTTTGCAGCCTACTCTTTACAAAAGTCAGCAATGGTTCTTTTACATGCCTCTCACCATAGACAGTGAGAGACATGGCCCGCCTTTGATAACCCAGTTAGCTGCACTGGGGTGGGGGGGGTGGGGGGTGGGGGAGGGGGAGTGACAATCTTGTGGAGACTGGGACTTGAGCCCCCAACCTTTGGATCAGCTATCCAGCGCCCTATACCACTAGACCACCACTGATCCTACTACTTGGAAATCGGTGGTCGCGGGGATCTGGGTCCCAATTAATCGTGGAAAGTGAGGGATCCCTGTATCTGCACATTTTCAGCAATTCACTAAACTGTTTCACGAAACTACAGAACACATTATTGAAGCCATTATTAATTTACTATTTATTTGGAATGGCAAGCGCATCGGTAAATACAAAATATTTGGCTTTGCTTTACAGAATGTGGACTTGCAGTATCTCAACAGGATTAAAATAGTCTTGACAGCAAACAGAGTTGACAATTAAATCCATTGCTGACCTTTGTTTATTATTCACCAGCAGAAGTATTTAACATCCACTCTGCATGCTTAATGAAAGTTGACCTGTCTGACCTTTTCATATTGCCCTGTGGATGATGGAACCCTGCTGTGCATGGTTGTTTGCACATCAACCAAACCCATACAATACCACAACATGGCAAATAAAATAAAAATATTTGCATTTATATAAAAAGTGCATTTCAGACTATAATAGAAAAAAGATTTAAATACTCATGAGGGGCTGGGCGAACTAACCTGAAAATAATGTTAAGTTTTTAACCTTTCCTCTCACCAAGGTGCATGTTCTGCAGAATTTTGACTCTCCCTAAATTATTGAAAGTCAACTGATATATGCATGAAACCAAAGTTTTAACCAATCAATCAATCTGGTTGCCATGCCAGAAATTTGGGTGTAGGCGGCAGCCATAACAGTTTGTCATGGCTGTATACTAAGGGCAAAAAATTCACAGTACAATCCCAAATTTCTTTCTTCAAGGTGTTTTTATTGAGACACCATCTCTAGCTAGCTGGCCGTTGACTCTAAAGAGTTCATCCGCCCTTTGATAGGTCTCGTTTTTATTCCTAGTGGGTTGCTAGCCACTCTCCTCACCAAATTTCGAACCTGGTGGGGGAGCCGGCTTAGTTGCCGACCATGCGACCATGCAACAGGTTGTACTGGCTTACATGTTACCAGTTGCAGGGCAAAACCTGACCTGACATTCTTGGTCTTTTTACACCCGAGCCATGGTGGCTCATCGGATCGGTGCTGATCCCCGGTTTCCATAGCGTGAAGCGACTAGGAGTACAACTCCTCCTGGATGGGAAGCTAGTTCATCGCAAGTTACCTTCCCAGTATATTTTTTACTGCTGGGTGAACAGAAGCACACTTGTGTTTGAGACCATGCCCAGGGGTCTTAGCACAGTGGGGGTCTAACTGGGATATGAACACACAACCTCCCGATCATGAGTGCAGCATCCTAACCACTACACCACCGGCCCCACCTAAATTTTTAATAGCTTGATTAATTTCTATCTGGAATCCCAGCAGTAATCTTTTGTTATACGTACTTTGTCTTATTACAGCTTTATGTTAATTTCAGTCACCGACTCATTTGCTGACCCATTTAATCCTATTAGGGTCACAAAGAGGTTGGAACCTCTCTGAACCAACACTGGGAAAAAGCAGGGTACATCCTGAACAGCTCACCAGACACACATAACCATTCGCACTCACACCTAGGGACAATTTGGAACAGCCATTTGACCAAAACTGCATGTTTTTAATCCGTATGAGAAAACCAGAGTATTTGGAAGAAACCCATGCAAGCATGGAGAGAACATGCAAATTATACACAGAAAAACCCTTGCCAAGTCTTTGACTCGAACCCTTTTTGTCACCCTGCATATTAGTTTAATTTGACTTATTTTAACCATGACATAGGCAGGTCAGGTGAGCTCCATATGGTCGGTCATTGATTATCTTTTATGCTAATTCAGAGTATAATATATACTATATAAAAGTATAAGAAACTGCTCTATGTGTTCATGATTTTAGTGTACTGTACTGTATACACACATGGATACAAAAGAAAAGCAAACTACAACCGGATTTTAATGCTTTCTTTCTCTATTTTAAAACATGACATTGATGATACTGTACTGCCTGTGCTAGGTGAACATCACAAACAACGATCAATGAGCTGTGACAAGTGAATGGTGGTACAAGCTTCCTGAGTAATAATTCTCATTCTTGCTCATTTTCTGAAGAGGAATGGAGTTTTTAATTACATTAAAAGATTATTATTATTATTATTATTATTATTATTATTTTGCTCAGGAGTGATAACATAATAATAAACAGCAATGCCACTTCATCTCAGGCTGCATATTAAACTTTTACAGCCATCAAATGTAAATCAATTTGATTTGTATTATAGTTTCTGTATAAAGATAGTCATTGTGCAATATTTTAATGGAAGAAATCATGCTAATAACAACTTGTATACATACAGTAACAAGAAGCTTGTGACATGACTTTGATTTATGTGTCTGGAGTGTAAGTGGGTTCTCTATAAAATAGAAGAATTCAAAAAAGGGAACAAGTAAAATCTTTTTTTTTTTTTTTTTTTTTTTTTTTTTTTAAGAAGGAAATTATACATCACTGCAGTAGTATGATGTTCACACTGCTTTAGTAATGTTTACGTTTAATTTTTTTTTTTTAATAAATCATACATGGAATTATGTTGATGTGGTAGTCAGCACAGGTAACATCCTAAACACTTGCCAGGCAGGAAGGCAGGAGGTTCCTGAGAGCTAGAGGTGGTGGGGACAAACTTGAGTGCAGGTATTAGTATGCAAGAACAGTGTGCGTTATTTATGCTCAGCTTGCCATCAGATAATTAATTGGAAACAGGTGTTGGTGCATGTGTAATGAATGGAGAGGGTGTTGATGCATTCCTAATGAACCGAGCACCAAGTGGGAGGCTGACTGATCCTGTCAATGTAGTCACTCCATTGTTATTCATATTACTTAGAGCATTTATATTATCTGAGTAATTTTAAATAAATTGTTGAAACTGGTCAACTACTTATTATGTATTATCTGTTTATACATAGGGAAGTGGTAGTCCAGCACAATGAGAGGGTCTGGGACTCAAATCGTTTTCAAGGGCTTTTCTGTGTGGAGTACGCATGTTCTTTCTGTGCATTTCTTCTGATAAGTGGTATAGATAACGGATTGATATTTAAATGTGCGCCTTTTGATGTCTGTGCTGTTTGTAAAATATTTGCATGAGAGAGATACAGGGATCCCTCACTTTCCGCAGTTAATTGAGACCGAGACAACCCCCCCAGTGCGACCATCAAATTTCGCAAAGGAGGATCACCCTCCCCGACTGACATATACGTACATGTATATGTGTATATAATATCAATAATGAATGAACAGCCTGTCCCTCATTACTCCCTACCCAGACTCTGCGCACTGGGGGGTATCACCAGCGGGATACCAGCCAGAGCGCAGCCATAGTCCTTCGGGACTGACGGAGGCCTACCAATATCAATAAGTACATATTCAATGCTATAAATGCTTATAGTAACAATTAAACTTTAAAAAAATAATGCATAAGATGTAAATAAAATATAAATGCACTTGCATACAGACGCGCGTGCACGCACTCACATGAGCATCTCACAAAAATGTAACTAGTTTTGATGGGAGGTTTTGGGTTGTTTTTTGTTTTGTTTGTTTAGTTTTTTTTTTTTTTTTTGCATAATTGGCCTTGTTTTTGTGGCATCTTCCTTAACTTTTTTTGCCTATTTTTTTAACTCGGTGAATGAGAGAGAGATTTCGGCTTTTTCCCTTTCTCAGGAGTCGCCACAGTGAATGATTCGCACGTTTGATTTGGCATAGGTTTTTACGTCGGATGCTCTTCCTGACACAACCCTTTAGCAAGGGACAGACACACACTGACAGCTTTGCAGCTACTCTTTTTCGAAAGTCAGCAATGGTTCTTTTACATGAACCTCTCACCATAGACAGTAAGAGACATGGTGAATATTAAAAAAAAAAAGTGATGCGTTGAAGCCGCATGAATTGAAGCACGAAGTAAGGTATCCCTGTATAATGGTTTTCTATAAAATTCAAGATTTTTGGCTCCCAGTTTATCAAAATATTGTGGTACCCAGTTCCAAATTATACTTCCCAGTAGTCTAATTACCTAAGCCTATAAAAGTGGCCACTAATGCAACTTAACTGCAAAGTATATAAAGCTAATTATGAGTCTCAATACAGACTTTGGAAAATAAATGAGGACATGAGCGACTTTATTAAACCACAGTGTATATTCTCCTTCAATAATGAAAGTATAATGCTTAAAGAAATGTACAAAAGGCGGAAAATCCTTTGCGAAAGTTTTTAATATCAGCTGTACCATTTTGTTGTCACATTTAAGGATGCTGTATATGAATAACCAATTTTTTTTGCCCGCTTAGGAATATAAATATGATAAAACCATGCAGCATCTAGTATATTAGATTATACTTAAGCTTTTTAAAAATTTCTAAATGGTATCGATCTCTACCACACCTTGAATGGCGCAGTCTGATTGGTGTGTTATGTCGAGATAATGAACAATTATTTGAGAAAGGTGAGAACGATGTCGCTGAATAATCAACCAACCTAAAGATGAATAACTATTTAAGTACTGTATATACTTCACAGGAACATGAAAAAGCCAACTAAAACACGATTTTTTTCTAGTAATTTATCCATATTTCATAGTTTCAGCTAACGAATCACCTGAAAAGTCTTAATGAAGTTATACAGGTGTATTCTAATATAATTCGTCGATTGAAACTCATTCAACATTTTACTTTACACAGAAAAATGAGTAAAACATGCTCCATAATGGCAACCTTTAAATTCATATAAAGTTTTAGGATATATCTCATGGAAGCAAAGAGAAACTCAACTAAAATAAGATTTTAATAGTTAATGTTTTAAAATAATTTTTAAGGTCTGACATCAACCACTCCGTCTGCTCCATTACAATCTGGATTTGTCTGGGATAATTCTGCAATATCCACTTCACCTATAATGAATAACTATTGTATACAGAGAGTAAAATATTACAGATGCTCCCTGACTTACGTTGATCCGTTTTACTTTTTTTCAATTTTACGTTTTCTTTTCTTTTTTTTCAAGAATTTTTTTCAAATTTTGAGTTTAGACATACTTACATAGTACGCTGACGTAATGATGCAATGACACTGCATTCATTGTTTACAAACTACAGACTGAGTGTATATATATATATATATATATATATATATATATATATATAAATAAAAGTTATATAGCGTGTTAGTCTTGTGTTAAGACGTCGTAACCCGGGGATTTCGAACACGGGGGTCTTCGTAAGTTGGGGGCCGACTGTAATTGATTTAGGGGTGTTTTATGAGATATGGTAATGGTATTTATGGATGTATAGTACAGTATGAGCGTCATACGTCACTGTAACAACTTCACTATCAACTTACGTTCGGCCGTCCGGAACCAATTAAAAATGTAAGTCGAGGAGCGTGTGTATACATTTGGCATTACATTGAATTCCGATTAATTACATATGTTGTGTTATAAATCTATCTGGCCAATTGGTAATTATCATAGTTTCTCTCTTTGTGTACTGGTTGGCATAGCAAAAAATGCCACATACTCATTTTGTTTTGGTTTCTCTTTTAGTGCTGTCTCTGCCCTGTCCAGTTATCTGCTTGTCAAGAAATTGTGTTCACCTCTTCTCTGTTGAGTTCTAATGTCTTTTGTGCAATAACATTATCACCACCTGACTAGTCTGACTCAGCATCCCCATACAAAACAAGGTGCAGTGCTGTGTGTTCTAACACTTGTCTATCATAGTCAGCAATAAAGGTTTCAGCAGCTTGTGTTACAGCAGGTCTTCAGTGGGATCAGACCAGACTATCAGCCTTCACTCCACACACATCAATGAGCCTTGGGCACCATGACACTATTGCCAGTTCACTGGGTGTTCCTGCTTTGAAGACCTTGGATAGGTACTTACCACAGGGTCACAGAGAACACCCCACAAGATCTTCCATTTCATGGCTAAATGGACCGATTTGTGGAATGCTGCTGTGTCAACTTGTCTCTGTGTTCTAAAATTCAATTTGAATTTCATGTTCAGTATTACTAAAGTTGAATAACACTGAAAAGCATTTGAAATGATTGCTTCACTAGTACAATGAGTCGAGGCACAATAAAGGATAATAAACAATCATCTTAAAAGGCCTCAGAGAGCCCTATGAAACTAAAGCGGTTAGTCCATTAGGGTGAAACGACTGCTGGCTTGCCGCATTAAGGCTTTAAAGAATGAAAGGGCAATTAGTAAAATCTTGTCTCCAGCTGGAGCCGTAATGTCTGATCCACAGCAAATTAATATGATTTAAAGTCTCTTTTTAAAGACTTTGCACTGTTTCATTTACCCTATGACAAAAGGGTTTATAAACAATATAAACGTTTCCTGTAGGTTTTTAAAGGAAAGAATACCTTGAATGACCCTTGACAGTGGACTGATACAGAATGTAGCTCATGTTTTTTTCCATGCACAATTTGTTAGTCATCCTCTAACCCTTAATCAGTGGTAAGTGTTACACCACAAGACTGCTGTGAGCTGGATATTTTAGGTTGTTGGGCTGTTACTCAAACCAGCACGGACACAGGGGTGTTTTAAAACACCGAATTGCTGTGCTGAGAAAGCTAACATCATATCTGGTCAGCATAATATTTAGTATGCAGTGGTCCTGTAGTGATCTGTACAGTCCGTAATTATACACCTACACAATGACCAATGTGGGAAATGAGATTGCTAAAATGGCCTGTATACAAACTTTCCAGTCATGGAAATCAAAGCTTTTTTAACAAAGATTTTGGTTTACTTTTAAGAAATTATTTAAAGTTAAGACCTTTTTAATGAATTTAAGATGAGATAATACAAATTTAAGGTAAGATCAGAAGTATTTATGATAAGCTAATTAAACATCGGTAGAAGTGACCACCCACCAACACGCCCTCCTTGGAAGAGGAAGACCCTGAGGGTTTTGGTGGGGGTCCGCCCATCACTGGAGTGGAGGTCACTGAGGTTGTCAAAAAGCTCCTCGGTGGTCAAGCTCCGGGGTTGGACGAGATCCGCCCGGAATATCTCAGGGTTCTGGATGCTGTAGGACTGTTTTGGTTGACACGTCTCTGCAACATCGCGTGGTCATCGAGGTCTGTACCTCTGGATTGGCAAACTGGGGTGGTGGTCCCGATTTTTCAGAAGGGGGACCGGAGGGTGTGTTCCAATTATCGTGGAATTACACTCCTCAGCCTACCTGGGAAAGTCTATGCAGGGGTACTAGAGAGGATGAGCCGACCGATAGTTGAACCTTGGATTCAGGAGGAACAGTGTGGTTTTCGTCCTGGCCGTAGCACTCTTGACCAACTCTATACGCTCCACAGGATTCTGGAGGGGGCATGGGAGTTTGCCCAATCTGTCCACATGTGCTTTGTGGATTTGGAGAAGGCTTTCGACCGTGTCCCTCAAACGATCTTGTGGGGAGTTTGGTCCGTATTGGTAACAACAGGTCGAATTCGTTTCCGGTGGGAGTTGGAGTCCGTCAAGGCTGTCCTTTGTCGCCGATTCTGTTCATAATTTTTATGGACAGAATTTCTAGGCACAGTCGAGGCGTTGAGGGGTTGTGGTTTGGTGGCCATCGGATCTCATCTCTGCTTTTTGTGGATGATGTTGTCCTTTTAGCTTCATCAAGTCGGGACCTCCAGCTCTCATTGGAGCGATTTGCAGCTGAGTGCGAAGCAGCCGGGATGAGGATCAGTACCTCCAAGTCTGAGGCCATGGTTCTCAGTCGGACAAGGGTGGAATGCGTCCTCCGGGTCGGGAATGAGGTCCTGCCCCAAGTGGAGGAGTTTAAGTATTTTGGGGTCTTGTTTATGAGTGAGGGAAGGATGGAGCGAGAGATCGACAGACGGATCGCTGCAGCCTCTGCTGTTAAGCGGTGCCTGTACCGGTCCGTCGTGGTGAAGAAGGAGCTGAGCCGCAAGGCGAAGCTCTCAATTTACCAGTCGATCTACGTTCCAACCCTCACCTATGGTCACGAGCTTTGGGTAATGACTGAAAGAACAAGATCACGGATACAAGCGGCTGAAATGAGCTTCCTTCGCCAGGTGGCGGGGTTCTCCCTTAGAGATAAGGTGAGAAGCTCTACCATCCGTGGAGAGCTCGGAGTAGATCCGCTGCTCCTCCGCATTGAGAGGGGCCAGTTGAGGTGGCTCGGGCATCTGGTCAGAATGCCTCCCGGACGCCTCCCTGGTGTGGTGTTTCGGGCATGTCCAACCGGGAAGAGACCCCGGGGTCGACCTAGAACACGCTGGAGGGACTATGTCTCTTGGCTTGTCTGGGACTGCCTCGGTGTCCCCCTGGGAGAGTTGGAGGAGGTGGCTGGGGAGAGGGACGTCGGGACCTCTTTGCTTAGGTTCCTGCCCCCGCGACCCGACCCCGAACTTTGCGAAAGACGACGACGATGATGATGATGATGATAGAAGTGACCAGAGAAAGTTGGGTTAGGATGATAATAATTTTGCTACACCACATAAATACTAGCATGTTATTAGAGATATTGTTATTAGACATCTTGAGACAGATAGACTGCATTTGTTTCTGCTCCTGTCTCCTTCTCCAGTATGGTCTTTGAAGGAATATAGTTTTTACTTTTCATGTGATTTTGGTGAAATGTGTCTATTGTTTATGAAAGGTTGTCAAACATGCCACTTGTTCAGTGGAGGGTTGTTGGAATATGATCAAGAAGATGGATGACCATAATCCATTAAACAAAGCTAAGGCAAATTGTTCAGCCAGGAGAGACATAAGGATACATAAAAGCAACGAGAAAGACTGATGGAGAACGTGCCAAGATAGATGAAAGCTGGGATAAAAATATTAGGAGTATTCCAACAAATATTGATATCTCAACTCACGCGAACTTCCAACATCTGTAGTACTATGTCATTAAAATGTTATATAATATAATTTTGAATAGTGAATACTGAATAGTACACCCAGCTCACAATATGCCTGCTGATGACCATTATCCAATATACTGTATGTGCACTAAATTTAACATGTATGGAAATGTACAAGAAAATTAAGAATTTATTTGTAGTGTATGGGAAATGGGAATGATTTAGATTTTAGATGTACCCATTTTGGTCCTGAGCTTTAACTTGAAATTTAAAAATAGTGCTCCGGTATCTTTTTGCTTAAACTCTTAAAAGACATAATAATTACAATAATATTCCTAATTATTAAGTGTTGCTGTAATATCATAAATAATAGCACCAGTTTTTCGAATTAATCTGCCTTTAATCTGTCAGCGCGATCACTGACACTTTGAGAAATCTATGACCAGGTTCTATCTCAGACCTCTTTAACACCAAGTCACCTGAATTTGTCAAGATTCTTGGAGTGTCATTTCATTATGGATCCTTAAATCAACAATGACCTTATTTATTTTGCTGGCATTTAGCTGCACAGCTCCACAGTAAGCTGACCCGCTCCCCATCTGAATGTGGTTGCATCATTGTTTTTGACTAGCTCATTCAACTATGATATCACAGTGTTATTACATTGCCTGGTATGGCTAATAGGATTTATGAGAAGGTGACCGAATCTTAGCCTAATCCTGTCTAACAAAGTTATGAAGAATAATGAAAGAAATATTTGGTAATGGGTGGCTTGTTGTGAGACAGATAAGCTAATCAGTATGCCTATTTGCTGACTCTAAAGCCAGTATTGCTGGCAATAGTACGGTACGGTGGTGTAGTGGTTCGCATGTCCATCTCATGGGTGGACTGATGAAGAATGGTTTCTGTGTGGAGTTTGCATGTTCTCCCCGTGCTTGCGTGGGTCTCCTCCGGTACTCTGGTTTCCTACCGCAGTCCAAAAACATGTACAGTAGGATATTTGGCTGTTCCAAATCTCCCCTAGGTGTGAATGGTTGTGAGTGTTGGCCCTGCGATGGTCTTGGCGAGTTGTCTAGGATGTACCCAGCTTTCGCCCAAATTAGGATTAAGCAGTTCAGAAAATGAATGAATGAATATTTGGTACTCTGGTATTGTGTGTACATTTCAGTCTTATCCCTTAATTCACAGACCTGAGTCAATTCAGCATGGTCATTAGAGAGCTATGCTACTGGCCATTGCCTAATGAGTTGTTGCTCTTCTCTTTTCACATTAGTGAGTAACGATTTAGTCCAGCAGCTCATATGAGTCTTATTACCCATGTCAAACATATTCCACTTGCCTTCCCTCACTCGATCTCCGGGAACAAGCCACAAGGTCAATAGTTAAATTTGCAGCTCTGTTGTGCTTTCAGGCATCATGGTGAGCGAGCCATTAATGTCATCATTAATCATTGATGTCACTGAAATTGCAGACCGAACTTCATCGATTTATACCCAGAAATCAGATGGGCTGGAGTTTAAACAGTTCGTTTACTGCTGAAAAGACAGAATTAAAGGGACAACATCAGATTAAATTGCTTTTTAATGTCATACTCTGTTTTTTCCTCTTTGCTCAATTGTTTTGTGTAGTATAAAGATAACATAAACATCCATATAGTTATTTTTATCCCAGTGTTGTCCAGTTCTCAATTTTCATTTGTCAGAATGCGTTGGTTTATTTTATATAACTCAAGCAGTAGTTGGGCAGTGGTGGTCTAGTGGTATAGCGCACAGGATCACTGATCCAAAGGTTGGGGAGTTCGAGTCCCACTCTCCACAAGGTTGTCACTGTCCCTCCCCAGTGCAGCTAACTGGGTTATCAAAGGCCGGCCATGTCTCTCACTGTCTGTGGTGAGAGGCATGTAAAAGAACCATTGTTGACTTTCGACAAGAGTAGGCTGCAAAGCCGTCGGCGTGTTTCTGCCCTGCGATGGCCTGGCGAGCTGTCCAGGGTGTACTCTGCCCTCACGTGGAGTCGGCTGGGATGGGCACCAGCCTCCCCACGACCCTAATTAGGATTAAGCGGTTATAGAAAATGAACTGATGAACAAGCAGTAGTTCTGATTTTTAAGATTTATATCAATAACCTTGTTGTGATATATTACAACTTCTATAATAATTACTTTGATATCAATAAATATGTTTTCATTGATATGGTGAAGTTTTTGTGTGATTGTATATTTAGAAATTTTGGAAGAAGTCTCCAGTGTCAGAGCTCTTCTGAAGCTAAGAAGTTTAGAGTACAAAATTATCCTATATTCAGTCCTTCTTCATTCTTTCTTCTCTTTAGTTACACGCATTCTGTGGTGGGGAATGGCCTCCAGGCCCAAAGACAAAACCCTGAGATTATGGTCAGAAGTGTGGACTCGGTTCTACTTGAGGCCAAAGAGACACTGGAGAGATTTAATCAGGTGAAAGCATATTTTGTACACATTTTTTTCACATAGCTATTATGAACTTTATACCATTCACAGCTAGCACCATGGCCTGAATCAAAACCACAAGTTCATTGGAGTCATGATGGAAAAAAATAAAACGATTGAAGATTTTATGCCAACCACTAAATACACAAATCTAACTGTGTAACTCTTCAGGAAATCTGAAATGGATATTCACCAGATGTTAGATGATTAATATGTGAAATGTGTCTATCTCATTAAATCACGCTTGCAATTTAATACATTATGCAAAAAAAAAAAAAAAAAAAAAGGATGCACTCTTAAGACTTTATAACAACATTAATAACAATGCTGGTCCCTAACTTTCAAATATTGGTTAATAAGCCAAGTTTGCTTTCTTGATTAGATGTGTTTACCAATAATGCAAAAATATTTAAGTAACCTTTTAATGTGGTTTCTTAGCTTAACTGTAGCAAAAAAAATCACAAGAATCTGAGCTGATTGTATACAGACACATGTAATATTGAATGTCACATGACATTATGGTACGAAGTAATTTTTAGCTGCACTGTGAATTTGGAATATCTTCTTTACTTTCGGCTGTTCTCTTCAGGGGTCGCCACAGCGAATCATCTGCCTCCATCTCACCCTATCCTCTGCATCTTCTTCTCTTACACCAACTACCTTCATGTCCTCCTTCACCACATCCACAAATCTTCTCTTTGGTCTTCCTCTCGACCTTCTACCTGGTAGTTCCAACCTCAGCATCCTACTACCAATATACTCACTATCCGTCCTCTGTACATGTCCAAACCATCTCAATCTAGCCTCTCTGACTTTGTCTCCAAAACCTCTTACATGTGCTGTCCCTCTGATGTACTCATTCCTGAGCCTATCCATCCTCGTTACTCCCAAAGTGAACCTCAACATTTTCATCTGTGCTACCTCCAGCTCTGCCTCCTGTCTTTTCCCCAGTGCCACTGTTTCTAAACCATACAACATCGCTGGCCTCAACACCGTCTTGTACACTTTTCCTTTCATCTTTCATTCTTGCTGACACCTTCCTATCACACATCACGCTGGACACTTTTCTCCAACCTGCCTGCACACGCTTCTTCACCTCTTTTCCACACTCTCCACTGCTCTGGTTTATTGAGCCTAAGTACTTATGAGACAATTACAGAAAGAATACACATTTTAAAACACAGCAAATATGTACAATAAATAAATGTACAGTTTTGGTATGTATTTCAAAATCTGTTGTCTATAAGAATTTCTTGCACTGCGAGAAAAAATGGGTTCATCAGGTAAAATAATAATCACAACTCCATGTTGGGGATAACAAATAGTTGGAAAATGGAAAAATATTTCTGATTTTGCATGTAAATATTAAACTTGCTTCGTAACCTCTTACCCATAATTTGTCATATATTTTTCTTTTTTCATGTTTGAAAGCGTCATTGTGACAAATAGATTGCCAACTGTAGTGGTTTTAATACTCCAACAGCATGCCAGAATGAGTTTTTGAGGTTGAACAAAGGAGCTTGTAGCTAAAGAGCAATTCCTTATTAAGGTGTGGTACAGAAATCTGTCTAAATGGAGGCGTTGGAAATGCATATGGTTAACATCTGATCGGGATATAATCCATGCATAAGGCATTTTAACATTTCAGTAGAGCAAAAAATTTTGTTTAATTTTTCCAGGGAAACCCTCTTGCTGTGAAAAATCATCTCCACGTGAACATTTCTGAGATAACATGTAATCGTTTCCTTATTATCCACTGAAGCCAGCATAGCCCTTGTTTTAACAAAGAATTATCCCACTGGATTATACTTTAAGTCCATTGCACACCACTCCCTCACTGACCCAGACTTTGTGCTCTGATATGTCTCCCGATATGTCCCACTAGATTCCAGCAAAAAGAGCTTAGCCCGTCAATTTCTGGCTAAAGCAGCTGTGTTTGGGAGGTGATTCAGGTCATTCTACTTGGCCCTCCGAGGCCCTTTTCTGGAATGACTTCCATTGCGCTGTTATTTCTAAATGCTGTGGTTGTGCATTATGACCCAACATTGTACCTCTCTGGTTAAGTGGTCTAGGGTTTGTCTAGAAGATGATATCAGCAATTTGCAAGTGGCTGGGGATACAAATATATCAGAAAAAATCATATGAACTTCAAATGTTAAAAAAATGTGAGCTTTACTTGTGTTTCACATGTAGGACTTTTTTTGTTGTTGTTCATATGTTGTTTTTTTATTTAATAAATTGTACATGTAAATTTTAGGACAGGCAGCAGATAGTTAACAATTACATGCTAATGGAGAGGTGGATAGTAACATATAATGGTAGCATGTATCTATTCTAACTCTTTACTTTATGAAGTTTAACCTGTAACCTACATTTTTAACCTAAGTTTCATTTTACTTTTGTAATTTAACAAAAAGGTGTTGACTATACCTTCGGAGTCTTTTTGTTATAGAACTGATTGAGAACTTGTACTCTGCTACTCTGCAGATATATGGAAATTATCAACAAAGGGATGGTGTGATAAAGCACTGTTACTCTAACTATCCTGAAGCTGACACCCCCACACTCATAATAGCACATCTTTATGTTGTTTACTTGTTCCCACAGCATTCTTTCTTTTTTCTCTATCAGAAAGAAACCAAAGGCCTCTTGTATCAAGTAACAGCACTTCTGAATCTGACTATGCACTGTGTTCTTCTTCTTCTTCTTCTTCTTCTTTTCCTTTCGGCTTTTCCCTTCAGGGGTCGCCACAGCGAATTATCTGCCTTCATCTCACCCTATCCTCGACATCTTCTACTCTTACTCCAACTACCTTCATGTCCTCCTTCACCACATCCATAAATCTTCTCTTTGGTCTTCCTCTAGGCCTTCTGCCTGGTAGTTCCAACCTCAGCATCCTACTATCAATATACTCACTATCCCTCCTCTGTACATGTCCAAACCATCTCCATCGAGCCTCTCTGACTTTATCTCCAAAAGCTCTTACATGTGCTGTCCCTTTGATGTACTCATTCCTGATCCTATTCATCCTCGTTACTCCTCAACATTGACTATGCACTGTGTTATGCATGGAAATTTAGAATAGGAAAAATTGCCATGTGAAACCAGCAAAACAAGACAAACCACGACATGCAATATATACAATTTAATAATATTAACAAAATAAGACAGAATAATAACTTACAGTTTAGACCAAAACAAAATACAAATAGAACAAGGGTCACAAAATAAGGATAGTCACCAAACAGCTGCAGTAAGGTAAATTTAGAGACGGTGCCAGCGCTGGCGGTCAAAGCTTGGAATCCCGCGTATCAAAAGAAACGAATGATGATAATCCTCGCGTTGGCTGTGGATGAACGCGGATGAAGGACTTGGGTGATGAAGTCTTGAAACTTGGATGATGCGCTTTGAATCTGATCGCCTTAGTTGATTCCCTTTAGATGATTCCCCCCAAGCCAGTCGGCAACGGGTCCTTATATAGATTCTCTAAAGTTCGGGAACGTACCTTTTCTCGAATGTTGTAATCACATGACCCGTCTGCGCATGCACAACTAGGTCAATCTCGAAGTTTCCCTAATATGCTGGAAAGTTCCAGACCCAATTAGACGAGGCAGGCAAAACAACTGTGACCCAAAAACAGCTGAGTAATACCATGTGTTACCATTCACAACACACTAACTAAATATAATTACATACTCACAATGTTTATACATTCATTATATTTACATTTATACATTTATTATTTACACACACATAACAACTGACACTGGAGACTTCTTCTACTAATGTAAAATAAGCATCTCATCAGCAAGCTTCAGTTTATATAAACATGTAGCTGCACCGTTAAGCTGCTGTTATAGAAAATTAATCAGCACCAAAATTTATCAATAATAATTGTATATTTACGTCTCTCTCTTTACAATCCCTCTAGATACAGCTATACAGTCATCCCTTGAATATCGCGGATAATGTAGACCAGACCTGGCCGCGATATTCGAAAAACCACGAAGTAGGAATGCCCCGCCCCCCGCCCCCCATTTCTACCATGTTGTCTCATTTCTATATGTTTTTGCATCTGTACAATATCAAGAAGTGTATACTAAACGTTACACAGTTATATGCATATGTAAATACTGTAATGTATTAATATTGAAATAGAATTTATATATAAATACTTTAAGTAGTGTACTCACCTCTGACAATAGCTCTTCTCCGCAGTGCAGGACATTCACAAACACTATACAGTAAGATCACAAAATCACAAAAATTCCCGCGGGAATATGCGAGGCAACAGCGTCACGCGTCTAAGCTAATCAGCTTGTGAGATTGAGTTGAGTGGGCGGTCCCTGCCTGAACTGGGGAGGAGGAGCACTTCAGTCTGTCGTTTGTAAACAATGGACGCAGCCTGCCTTGGGTCCCTGCCTTCCACTTGCTTACATGTGAGTTTCAGCACGAATTTTGAATTTTTTATGAATTTTTATTTTATTTTATTTTTTATTAAAATACCGCAATGTACCAAGACCACAATGCTCAAATCGTGAAGTGGCAAGGGATGACTGTATGTTGAGTTGCCCAATTATTAGGTACACCTATGTTCTGCGTTGCCAGCAGATCTCTGTCACATGTAGCATTCCCCAGTGGCATAGAGGTTAGTGCACCTGTCTCACAGCAAGAAGGTCCTGGGTTTGAGTCCCTGTGTGGTTGCTGTTCTATATGGATTTGGCATGTTTCTTCTGTCAGTCCAGTTTCCTCCCACAGTCCATGACATTCACATTAGATTAATCACAGTATCGGCTGAAATAGGTTCCAGCCGTTCACGACTGGAGGAGGATTAAGCGGTTCAGCAAATGAGTGAGTGAGTTTCACATGTGCTGTATATTTTTTCCTAAGGGCTTCAAAAGTACAAAGAAAATTCAGCATCTCTGTGTATCTGATGCTTTAAAGGCTTTGGAAAATGTCTGAAGATGAACAAGATGTACACATTCCCTTTTCTTAGGAACCATAGTAAGACAGTAAATACAGTAGTTAATTAGTTATCTAATTATGTTTTTCCCATGAACATACGTTTTTCTTCTGTTGTTTTGTTGCGCCTTTAAGCTTTGTTTAGGTTTGAAAGATTTTTTTTGGTTTGTGATACAACTTTGCCCTTTGTGTCAATTGTCTTGTGTATTCGGTGCTGTGGTCACATAAAACACACATCCATGAACTTATGCTCACACAGCCTGACTGCAGAATTATGTTTCTCATTTGTTTGAGTGAATTACACAAGGACAGAGTCACATATTGCGCCAATCTGTGTTAAAGGCTGTTGAGAAACAAACATTTTCTTGCTCATTCCCAAAAGCAAATCCATTTCAGACTGCACAGGAAATTCATTTCCCTGCAAGGATGACTATACAACAGAAGGCTACTTTTTCTTTCACTGCAATGACTGGAGAATATGATGTAATGGCAGGGGCTTTTTTTCTTTTTTCTTTTGCACAGAGTCGTTATTTATAAGGGCTACTTAACTAAAAGGAAGAGACCTTTGGCTCCGCCTTTACAAAAACTAGCAAAAGTTTTTGATAGGGGAGATAATTTATTTTTATGACTTACACTGCCCTCCATAATTATTGACACCCCTGGTTAAGGTGTGTTTTTCAACTTCTAATAAATTCATTTTTTTTCTAAATATTATTGGACTACAATGAAAAAATGACATCATTTATCCAGGGGGAAATAAATCCCTACATTAGGAAATAATTCTGTTACGTTAAATCACATGTGCCACAATTATAAATACTCCTGAATTTAAGTTGTTTTTTTTTCTTTTTTTACAACCCCCTTTTGCCAACAA
The DNA here is from genome assembly GCA_024760905.1 of Plotosus lineatus. Lineage (NCBI taxonomy): Eukaryota > Metazoa > Chordata > Actinopteri > Siluriformes > Plotosidae > Plotosus > Plotosus lineatus. Next base: position 36,673,126 of record CM045737.1, on the reverse strand, counting down.
AACAGAACCTACTCTTCTCCTATAATGTTTTTCAAGATGGGAGAATACAGAAAGAGGGATCTTGGACCTTTTCTTTCAGCACAATCTCTCTAAATCATCCAGCAAACTGGGTCCTCTCCTCTGCACTCTCCTCTTCAGCTCGCTCCACAGGTTTTCAATGGGGTTGAGGTGTGAGGACTGAGATGGCCATGGGAGGAGCGTGATTCTGTGTCTGGTGAACCCTTTCTGTGTAGATTTGGCCACTTGTTTAGAATCATTATCTTGCTGAAAGACCCTGTGATGACCCATCTTCAACTTTCTTGCAGAGGCCACCAGATTTTGATTTAAAATGTCCTGGTATTTCAAAGCGTTCATTATGTCATGCACCCAAGCAGGGTTCTAAGGGTCTCTTGAAGAGAAAAAGGCCACAGCATCACCGATCCTCGTCCATATTTCACAGTGGGCATGAGGTGCTATTCTCTATACTTTTCTTTTGTGCTCCGCCAGGACCGTCTTAGGGTGTTTGTTGCCAAAAAGCTCTATCTTGGTTTCATCTGACAAATGCACACGGTTCCAGTTGAATCCCAGTACTGCTTAGCAAACTCCAGTGGTTTGCATTTATGATTGTGAGTGAGAAAAGGTTTTTCCATGCACACCTCCCAAACAGTTTGCTGGCATGTAGATGGTGCCTAGACCGCTTCAAATTTGACTTTTTTCATCAAACATATGCAACTGATATTTTTCCCATTCTCCAAGGTCTAAATTAAATAAATGTACCAGTTACTTTAATCTTGGACATTGGCTATGTCTGCCCCAAGAGCCATGTAGTTTTATTGTTAACGTTTTTCAAAAATGCTGCAAAATTCGAGATATTATATTAAAAGTGGTACCAAATGAAAACCAATAAAATTTTCTTGCATATGGTAGTAAACACAACAAAACATATGAACACCTGTGTAAATTTTAAGTAATTTTAATGCACAAATAATTTGGACACTGCAAAAAATCAATGTAGTAGTATGATAGCAATGCATTGACACTCATTTTGCATAACAAACTGTCAGACAGACTTTCTGAGACAAAGTTATGTATCGTTTGTCATCCTTTCGAAGCACAAAAATAGGTATTTATTCATTAAAATTTACACAGGTGTTCATGTGTTTACTACCATATCCAAGAAAATTTTATTGACTTTCATTTGGTACCACTTTTAATGCCATAGCATCAACCTCTGGGAAGCTACAATGAAAACAAAGACATAATATGTCTAATTTTGCAGTGTTTTTGAAAAACATCAACAATAAAATACATGGCTCTTGGGGCAGGCATAGCCAAGGTCCAAGATCAAAGTAACTGGTATATTTAGTTAATTTAGACCTTGGAGAATGGGAAAAATATCAGTCTGCATATGTTTGATGAAATTTGAAGAGGCCATTGGCGCCTGATGTTTGTTTTGGAGACTTTGTGACTCCAAGATGCTACCATTTATTGCAATTCTTATCTTTGGGGAACTTTTAATTTCTCTTATCATCCTCCTCATTGTGTGTGGTGGCAAAATAACTTGTGTCCTTGTCCGGGCTTGTTTATCACTAGTCCAGTTGTTTTAAACTTCTTAATGATTACTCTGACGGTAGATATGGGCAGATGCAGGCGAGGGGCTATTTTGTTGTAGCCATTTTTGACTTGTGAAGGTCGAATCACATCTGCCTTACTTGAATGGTGTGTTCCTTTGTCTTTCCCATATAGATGAGTGGATAAGAGAAATGGCCTCTGTGTCACGTCATATTTATTTTTTAAATTACTAATTAAATACTCCTAGATACTCTGATCAACTTTATAAACTACTGTAGAAATGACAGAACTACTTCAATTACATTTATTTCCTAGAAATTGTTAGGGTGCCAATAATTGTGGAACAGCTGATTTTATGAAAAATAATTATTTCTTTGGGATTTCTTTCCACTTAAAATTTACTTGAGTTGAAGGTAACATTTTCCAACAATTTTTAGTGTGAGAGTAGCTCCTGCAATAAATATTTAATGTATTACATTTTTTTTAACATTAATTTTATCTTAACCAGGGGTACCAATAATTACGGAGGGCAGTGTATCCTACTGATCTCAACTGGAGTTGTGAGATCAAACCTTCTCTTCGAGAGGATTTCTAACTGGTGATCTCTTGCACAGCTATCGTGTTCGGCATGTAAATGTATTCTGGCCATTGCTGGCGGTGGGAAGAATGCAGAATAATTTGACATTCCCAAAACCAGCCCACACAAACCTCCCACACATTTTCTTTATTAAAGCCTTGACACTGTGGCACTAAGGAACGGGGATTCCTATTACTTATTCTCATCGGTGATATTTTACTTTTCATTTTATTTTCTGAACTGCTGTGTCCCTTATTAAGGACACAGGGATGCTGGAATTCATCCCAACTAACTCTGGAAGAAGGCAGGGTACACCCTGAACAGTTTGCTAGTCCTTTGCTGGGTCAACACACATGCAAACTATTCATAATCACACCTCAGGGAAATCGATAATATCCCATCAGCCTAATGTGCGTATCTTTGGACTATGGGAAGAAACTCACACATGCACAATCAGAACATGCAAGCATCACACAGAAATGACCTTCTTGCAGTAAGCTGGATGTGCTGATCACTATACCACTATGCCACCCCAACAATGACTCTGTTCTGATATTAGTTTAATTAGCGTACCTGTTTTAGCCTAAATTATTCATTAATTACATTGAAACCTTTAACCTTTAAATTACACGGGAGACAATCCTAGCTGAGGTTGGGTGAGAGGCAGATACACGCTGAACAGGTTACCACTCTGATGCAGATCTAACAGAAGTACAAAAAAACCCATCCACACAATTTAGAGTGGCCAGTTAACCTCATGTACATGTTTTTTGACTCTTGGAGAAAATCTGATCACCCAGAGGAACCCTACACAAGCACAAGAAGCACACAAGGTCGAAATAGCTCAGCTGGGAGTGTGTTAGACATGTGACATTGGTGGCTTAGTGGATAAGACAATGCTTACTGATCCAGAGGTCAGTGGTTCAATCCCCAATGTTGGGTCCCTGAGCAAGGCCCTTAATTGCTCAGTTGTAAAAAAAAAAAAAAAAAGATAATTGTAAGTCGCTCTGGATAAGACCGTCTGCCAAATGCTTTAAGTTAAATGTTAGACCGAAGATTAAAAGTCTCTGGTTCATGCCAGGGTTTGGGCATGAAATGTCTCTTTTCAGAATACCTTCTTTAAAATGGCACCTGGTAAAGAGGTCTCTGGTAAAGGTTCTGGATTACTAATCCAAAGGTTGATGATTCAAGCAACCGTCCCATCACACTGCCTCTACTGGACCCTTGAGCGAGGCCCTTAAACCCTCAATTGCTCAGTTGTGTAACAAATAATAAATGTAAGTCACTCTGGATAAGGGTGTCCACTAAATGCTGGAAAATCCACACAGAAATGCTCGTGCTCACGTTTCTTAATAAAGCCACATGACTTCTACTAATTAATATATATTAATCAATCAGGGGCTGGTGGCGTAGTGGTTAGGGTGTTGTGCTCATGATCGGGAGGTTGTGTGTTCGAATCCCTTTAGACCGCCCACTGTGCTAAGACCCCTAGGCAATGTCTCAACCACAAGTGTGCCTCTGTTCACCCAGCAATATAAATTGTGTACCAGTAAAAATATACTGGGAAGGTAACCTGCGATGGACTAGCGTCCCACCCAGGAGAAGTTGAACTGCTGGTCACTTCATGCTAGGAAACCGCGGATAAGCACTGGCTCGGTGAGCCATTAGGCTCGGGTGTAAAAAGCCCAATCAATCAGGTTTTTACTAATGCAGAGACATTTTCCTATTTCTGACCCAAATCATATTCTATGTTCTTGAATTGTGAAATTTTGAACTGGTGCAAGGATGTGAATTAGGAAATCTTACCATTCCTACAGTGAACACATTAAATTATACCTACCGCATTCCTACAAGACACTGATGTAACTCATCTTTCCCTATTTATTGATGCAATTTGAACCTATTCATTTTGTACATCCCAACTGATATTGTATTAATTATCAATTTATTAGTTTATTTAATTAAATAGTAGTGAAAATTCTGAGGCCCTGTGATGGCCGGTAGAGCTGTCCAAGGTGTACCCCGCCCGCTCCCAGAGTCAGCTGAGATGGGCGGCAGCTTCCCAGTGACCCTAATTAGGATTAAGTGGTTCAGAAAATGAATGAACGAATGAAATTTCTGAATTTCTCTAAAACCACGATACATCATAACAAGTGCTTTTGCTCATGTAGGTAAATTTTCTCTCAATTTCTCCAGTATTACTTTCCTCCTTTCAGTTATGCTGTATAGGCTTCATCAAGGCGAATCACTCACAGCGGTAGTTTTGTATTTTGGGAGGTGTAAGGCCTGCGTGTTCAGACACAGTGAGCGATATGTCTAGCCTGCTGTTTGGCCTTCTCTAAATGAGCCTCCATGCTGATCTTCTCAAACCACCAGAGTTGTAGCAAAGCCCAATTGATGAGGTTAGGCTTCCCAAAAGGGCTTGTTGTCAAGGAGACAGGGTTCTGCAACAAAAACCCTTCACTTTCAGCATGCTGTCATATTGATCTGTGGATGTGTGAAAGGTGTCCAGACAGTCAGGAGTTTCAGCAACACAAACATAGTAGAAGTCTGGTTTCTAGACAGAGAGGCTAAAGTGTGAATGTAATAAATGAGAAGTTTTTTTTTAAAGCACAACATTTTTCACATTCAATAAGATGTGCCAAAATCCTACTCAGATATCTGACTTTGATGCACTTGTTGTACGTAGATATTTCATTCATTCATTGCTATCATTTGATGCTTAGAAAGACCTTTCTGTGGCTTGTGGAGTCCACATTCCAGTAAACCACCCTGAGAGTCCAAACAAGAACACCGGAGACAGGGAGTAATCTTCCCAGAGGTCACCAACACTGCTAACATTTCTCCGAATGAAAACTCATGCAGGAGGTCATAAAAGATTGTTACGGTGCTGACCCTTTTCTACTTCAGTAGAATCAAGACACTTTTATAAAAGCATATAGGCATATAAATAGCCTTAACCACGGGTTCATGATAATTTGGATATACTAAGTGTTCAAAGGACATCTCCAATAAACAGTTTGATCCGAGGTTTATTACACCCAAACTAATATAAATACATTCACAAGATTCACAATAAACAATGACTGGATTCAAAGGTAAGAGAGTTGATAGCTGAGCTACTTTCTGATGATAAATTGTGCGTTTAAATGTCTAAAAACTTAGACTAACAGGAGATTTTCAAAAGATGAAAGATGACCACTCTTCAACAGTGGTCCCGAACCACCGGTCCGTTGCTCAAATGGTACCGGTCCGCATAAGAAATAATTAATTATTTCCATTTTATTTATTATCTGAGTCTGAACGATCTTTAATTTAGAAAAAGTCTTTTATTTTGAAAAAATGACCGGATTCTCTCGGTTATATGTCGGTTATTTGAGCGCTAAAATGTAACCCACAAGGGGACGGCACATGAACAGAGGCATGCTGGACATGTTTCAAACAATAGTGGGGATTTTGGGTGAGACTGAGCCTGAGCCTTCATTCTCCCAGCTGGTGCACCATCACCTGTTTTTTTAAATTTTTTATTTTATTATTTTTTTTTTAAAGAAAAGTTCAAGCTCTACTTCCCAACCAACTTTATTTCAGCTTTTGAAAAATAACATTCATGTAATGCTTATTATTATTATTATTATTATTAATAATAATAATAATAATAATAATAATAATAATAATAATAATGTTTAATATAAATATTATATTTAAAATACAAACAATCTATGATCACCCCCCCCCCCTTCCCTACCGCCACCACCTGGTCCGTGGTAAATTTGCCATGTGTTGACCGGTCTGTGGTGATAAAAAGGTTGGGGACCACTGCTCTACAACACTCCAATTCAGTTTCTGGGGTTAAACAGAAGAGTCACACAAAGTGGGTCAAAACTTTTGACACATGGAACGGCACCTAAGATCTTATAAGTGACAATCTAACATATCTCAATAATTTCTAAGGACAACAACACACAAATTGATGTCTCTTGTCTACCGTGCTAAATCTTCCACGAATTAATACACCTCTAAGGATTACTATAATTCCAAAGTAGGATTTCACGCATTCAATTAATAAGAGATATAGAAAAAATAATAGCCTAGACTGCTAAACACCCGGTTCGAATTGGTGGTAAAATCACCATGAACAAGAAACTTTACAGATCAGAACTGGGGATATATTCACGATTATACCCAGTTTTGTAACAAAGATCCAAAATGTTGTTTTAAAAACTGCAGGGTTCAGTCACACATAGTCACAAGTCAAGACTCAAAATTTAGGAAAAGTCTGGCCATAAATGGTATTCATGGGAGAGTAGCAGTGCAGAAACCAGTGAAGCACCCAAGAGAAACTTTTTTTTTTTTTTTTTTTTTTTTTTAGCGAAATGGGAAAAGGAAAGCACCCAGTGATCGTCAGGCATTTTTGTGAACTTCAGGCAGCATTTTACAAGAAGAAAATCACATCATGGTGGCAAATAACAGTGTGGATATGTTTTGCTGCCTCATATCTTGGATAATTGCCATTATTGAAAGAACCATATTTTTTTGACTATCAGAACATTAAGTATGTTCAAGAATCTGTGTCTGAACTAAAGATGAAATAGAATTCATCATCAAAGCAACGCAAAATGATTTGGAATGATCTAAGCCATGGTATTTTTCCAGCAAGGATCAGAAATAAGCAGTTAAATCCTTAAAAGCTAATAACATTAGTGAATTAAAGCAGAAAAGGTGTGTTAAAGCTGAATAAAGAACAGACTTTATAAGAAAGCTGACTTTAGTTGTTGCCATCAAAATTTGTGCAATTAGTTACATTTAAGAGGGCAATTAATTTTTCTCATTACTGACACCACTTTTGAAGATCTATTTTCAGTATGTAAATTAATGAATTTGAACACATTTTAATATGTGTTACCTGATTACTCTGTTATACCATTTTGTACGCAACAGTGAAGGGCACAAATTCCTAAAAATAATAATAATAAAAATAACACTAGACATCAACATACTAAATAAACAGTTTTATACTTTGTACGTGTTATGCTCAGGGATCCTGCTCTCCATGTCAGGGTTGTTGTGCTGTTATGACTGACTTATTGTACGTTATTCCTTAATCAATTCTAACAAGCTCAGTCATGTTTTATTCCTCACTTATTACATCACCCACAATGTGGAACTTTTCTTTGCGGTTAGACACTTTCAGGTTTCCAGAATCTGACAAAATGCAAGTTCATCCATATTTATTCTAAATCATAGGAAATTCACATGAAGTCAGCTTAAACTTCTATACACATTTTTTGTGAATATCTTTTTTGTAAAACAAACAAACAAAAAAAAGTTTAAGTAGATATATATGGTTTCACCTTGAGCTGTTAATCATGCAGAGAACCATTAAAAGAACTTCAGCAGGGGTGCCCAATCCTGTTCATGGTGATCTACGTTCCAAAGATTTTAACTCGAACACTAATGTGGCACATCTGACAAATCTAATCATTGCTTTAGGTCTTTATTTCCAAGTCTCAACTCTTGAGCAGATGATTGAATGATCAAGTGGGTATAATTAGGGTTTGAGTAATCGTCTTCAGAAAGATAGATCTCCAAGAACAGGATTGGGCACGCCTGAACTAAAGTATGTTTTCTATGTTAGCAGTGTATTACACAAGAATGTCTTTCTACCGTATACCCATATACTGTTTTTCTATACCCGTATACTGTTTTTCTATACCCATATACTGTTTTCCTATACCCATACTGCATACTATTTTCCTATACCCATATACTGTTTTCCTATACCCATATAATGTTTCTCTATACCCATATACTGTTTCCCCTTTAGATAACTCAACTACACAGATTAATGCACTCATGGGGTTGAATGATTTTAAAAAATGAGTGTAAAATTGAATATCCAAAGAATTTCACAACACAACAGCCTAATGTGTCAAATGAATGATTACCTGTCATATATTAGAGAAATCCTCTGGGGAACATGGGCTATTTTTATTTGTGGAATGGTGCTATTTAGAAAGAAACCTTAAATGTGAACCCATTAGTGCATCTGTCTCACGGTAAGAAAGTTCTGGATTTGAGTCCCAGGCTCAAGTGTTTCTGTGTGGAGTTTGTATGTTTCCTCTTACTACTCTAGTTTCCCCCCATTGTTCAAAGACTTGCACACAAGGCTAATTGGCTGTTCCCAATTGGCAATTACCCTGAAGTGAATGGCTATGTGTTGCCCTCCTCAGGACCCTAATTGGAATTAAGCATCTTAGGAAATGAGTGAGTATGAGATTTTAGATGAGATTTCCTTTCGGATTTTTCCCTTTATCAGGGGTCGCCACAGCAAATGATTCGCACGTTTGATTTGGCATAGGTTTTTACGTCGGATGCCCTTCTTGACACAACCCTTTAGCAAGGGACAGAAACATGCTGATGGCTTTGCAGCTACTCTTTACGAAAGTCAGCAATGGTTCTTTTACATGCCTCTCACCATAGACAGTGAGAGACATGGCCCGCCTTCGATAACGCAGTTAGCTGCACTGGGGGGGACAGTGACAACCTTGTGGAGAGTGGGACTCAGACCCCTAAAATTAGGGTCAACGATCCAGCGCTCTATACCACTAGACCATATGTTTGATTAAAACATTAATGACATCTTGGAGGAGACCGAGCTTGTAGTCTTGGAGAAGCCACCATTGGTACATACTCCAACTCTGAATACAAATCTACAAATGAACACCTTACTGCAGGAGCACCATATAACAGCGAGAGAAAGAGGGATTAATTTTAGACAATGTATTTTCATATTTCCCATATCGGTGTCCTATGTTTATGCAGTATTCATCATCTTGCCGCCTCTGCATGTGCCATACACTGTCGGTTGTTTCCTTGGCCGGTATTATAAGCAATGAGCTGTGACTCCTGGCCTGGAAGCCTTTGTTGAAGTGGTTATTTGGAATGCGTGGGTGGGTTTGCTTTACGTACCTGCTTCAAAGAAATCCACTTGGCTGTCTTTTTTTTATTTTTGTACTGCAGTTTCTGTCAGGTAGCTGACAAATGAAGGCCAGTTATTGTGAAGAAATGAGATTCACAGATTTTGTATGGAAATATTTGAATTTTTAAGCACAAAGGGTCCATTTAAATTAAAATATTTGGACACAAACTAAGAATAAATTGACTCACTGAGTTTTTATGGTATAATGGGTGATAATGACTATTTAGTCATTAGCATCTTTAGAATCTAAAACATACACTATCCATTTCCATTCACTGAGGAACAAATTACAAGGTATTTATATAAGGTAATTATAAAAGTCTTGTGATTTGAAATGATGCAGGTTAAAATCTAGACTGTTATGGTTGTGCTGTGTTACAGGACATGTGGGGTGAAATGGAACTGGATAATGACCGGAACATACACTTGGACAGCGGCAGCGGAATTGAAACCAGTGGTGAATGTGATGATGAAGATGGGTGTGAAGGTTCAGGAGAGGAAGAGGAAATAGGTGCATTTATAATTTTATCTTTATGGATGCTAATGAGTTTTTTAAATTATTATTATTGTTATTACCGTATTCCACGTAATAAGCGCCCTGCTCCAATAAGCAACCCCCCCCCCCCCAGTCTTTTTTTTTTTTTTTTTTTTAAATCTTGTGTCTAATAACCGCCCATGTGTACTGGGAGAAAAATCGTAGATCAAACTTACCAATTTTATTCGATCAGTCGCTGTAACCGTAGAATGAGGCGTTCACTGCCTGTAAAAGTGAGTTTACACGGTATTTCAAGACCCCCTGCCACTGGGGAATGTCTATAATGTTCATCAGTAACAACACATTTGATTGTTCTGCCGTGCTTTAAAAAACAGGAAAGTATTTTGCTGTGTTTTCTTGGTAAATGTCCAACAACCGATGAACCATTAGAAACTGCTACAGCAAAACTCTGGGATGCTCTGAATGAATGGAGCAATGAGCCAAACATGGACCCATCAGAAAGTGATGACGAGTATTTTTCACCAGATTCTCCTGCTCACTAACTTCATAAATTTAAAGACGTTCTTGGCCAAGTGCTTATTTGTGTTGATTGGTTCAGTGTGCCATGTGCTAAAGTTGACATTCATGTTGACTGGCTCAATTTTACATCTGGGGGAAAATTTTTAAAGGGACAGTACCGGGAGGGAAAATTAAAGGGTCTTTTTTTTTTTTTTTAATTATGCACTTTTCTCTTTATTTTCAGCTTTTGTGTAAGTAATTTGGTTGATACCATAAAATGAATAATACAAATACCAATAAAACTCTTTTATTGTTCTGTTATTATTCATGTTTTCCACCTTGATGGGAATAAGCACTTATCGTTCCACTCCTTTGATAAACATTTTAATAAGCGCCCCTCCCACTCCAATTTTTTTTAAGCGCCCTGGGCGCTTATCATGTTGAATACGGTATTATTATTATTATTATTATTATTGCAGTTGCAGCATACACATTCGCATAAGTCCTTTCTAACTCATAAAAATGGGAAAGGGTGAAGTTACGATTTTTGACTTTTAACATTTTAAATGATGATGATGGAGCTGTGTTTCGTTATCTGGATTTATGGTGTACACACTGCTGTCAATAGAAAATCAATATCATTAAAAAAGGAAGAGAAATGGTTGATATTGATCTTTTAAGTCTTGGCTTGGATCACTGATCCTGTCCCTTTTCATGATTTCAAACCTGTAACCTGAAAAATCTTGGATCTTTGGTTTGATTTGAGGGTGGTGTGGTGGCATAGTGGTTAGAACTTCCACCTCACAGCAAGAAAGTCCTGAGTTTGAGTCATGACCTTGGGTGTTTCTATGTGGAGTTTGCATGTTCTTCCTGTGCTTGTGTGGGTTTCCTCTGCATATTCTAGGTTGTTCCTCCTATACTCCAAAGACATGCTCATTAGGCTAACTGGCTTTTCCAAATTACCTCCAGGTGTGTTGTGTTTCTTTTTCACCCTCAGTGATATGGCGAGTTGTTTCTGTTGTACCCCAATTTTGCCCAGTGTTGGCTATGGTCAACCAACAATCCCCCCCTCCCATGACCCTCATAGGATAAAATGATTCTGCAAATGAGTCTGTGACTTAATTTGGTTGGATCTACTTTGAATGGCCCAGTGAAACCAAAAAAGTTTGTTGAAGTGGCACCCTTTTTCCTTAGAATTATATTTAAGCCATGCACTGACAGTTTAAGAACAGTTAAAAATCTGGGGGTAAATTATGCGGTGAAGGCGGACATGAAGGTCGTTGGAGTAAGAGTAGAAGATGCAGAGGATAGGGAGAGATGGAGGCAGATTATTTGCTGTGGCGACCCCTGAAGTGAACAGCCGAAAGGAAAAGAAGAAGAAGAAGACTGGGGTTCATAATATGTCAACAATGAAAACATCTTTCCATTTGCCAAACCGCTTAATCCTACGAGGATCGCAGGGAGGCTAGGCTGAGTAGAGGGAGATCAAGATTTTCAAGCCCTAGTACCACCAGTTTGCTACGGTTGGATTCTTGAGCAAGGCTCTTAACCATGAATTTCTCAGTTATACACAAATGATAAATATCAGTCACTCCGGTTAAGGGTGTCTGCCAAGTGCTGTAAATACCTGTAAATAAAATGAATACCTCTCTCAGCTGATTCTGGGTAAAAGTGGGGTAAACCTTGAAAAGCTAAACAGACCACTGCGGGGCCAACACCCACATAAACATTCACACTCATTCTCATATCTGGGGCAATTTGGAAAAGCCGATTAATTTAATGTGCACATCTTTGGATTATTCGAGAAAAACCGAGTACCTGGATAAAAACCCACACAAACACATGAAAAACTCCTAAAAGAAATGCCCAATACTTAAATACAGGACTTCTTGTTGTGATGTGGACGTAATAATCACAACCAATCATGCCATCCCAACAATATTTGACAAGAAACACATTTCTCAGATGCTGGACATCTTTTCTTAGAGCTGAAATAGAAGCTGTAGGTTTCCATAGACGATACGGTGGCTTAGTGGTTAGCACATCTGTCTCACAGCAAGAAGGTCCAGGGTCTGATTCCAGGCTCTGTCGTTTCTTGTGGAGTTTGCATGTTCTCCCCTTGTTTGTGTGGTTTCCTCCAGGTACTCCAGTTTCTTCCCACAGTTTAAAAACATGCACAGTAGGTTAACTGGCTGTTCCAAATCGCCCATAGGTGTGAGTGTGCGTATGAATGTTGTGTGAATGTTGACCCTGCAATGACCTAGCAAGTTGTCCAGGGTGGACCCTGCCCTCACCCAGAGTTGACTGAGATGGGTGCCAGCCTTTATGCGTCCATAATTAGGATTAAGTAGTGTAGAAAATGAATCAATGAATAAAGGTTTTCACTATTGAATTCATGCACCCATTCCGAACATTCAAAGACTTTATTTTCCACCATGTCACAAATTAGCACTGACCGAGGCCAAAAGAGGCTGTACATGGAGACAGTTTTATCTCACAGCCAGCTGGCCGGTTCCGATTCACTCTTCAGTTTCAGAAGCAATCAGTTGTCACTAAGACTGACATAGCATATTTTAACATCACATCAGCAAGTCTGTATAAAAGCAAAGTTATGAAGCTGCACCTTCCAAAGAGTACTTAATAGCTCTCTCTCTCTCTCTCTCTCTCTCTCTCTCTCTCTCTCTCTCTCTCTCTCTCTCTCTCACACACACACACACACACACACACACACACACACACAGACACACACACACATATACAAGTGCACGCACATTGTGTACAATCATGGAAATAAGTGTTATTTGTGGCTAACTGGACGTCGTGGAAAAACATGATCAGCAAGCAATGAAACCAGCAATTACCACATTTCAGATGAACACACAGTGTACACTGGTTCAAACTTCAAATTCCACCTCTTTAAAAGTGAAACCTCATATAATCAAATGTAACTATTCAAATAAATATTCAACTAACTATTTAAATAACGAGAAAGTTTTATCTCAGCATTTGAGAACTGTTTGTTTTATACTCGTGGTTAAAAAATTTTTAATGTCTTGCCCTTATTTCAGAAGACAAATTGTTGTAGTGATTAACACACAGTGAGAAGGTTCTGGGTTCAGATCTCACACTGACTTTCTTTGTAGAATTTACATTTTTATTGTCTGCCTTTATGGATTTTAAAAATATGGGATTAGGGTAAGGTAATGTAAAGTCCATTGGGCTTTTTACACTCTAGCCATAGTGGCTCATCGGACCAGTGCTTGTCCCCAGTTTCCATAGCGTGATGCGACTACGAGTACAACTCCTCCTGGATGGGATGCTAGTCCACTGCAGGTTACCTTCCCAGTATATTTTTACTGGTTCCCATTTACACTGCTGGGTGAACAGAGGCACACTTGTGGTTAAGACCTTGCCCAGGGGTGTTAGCACAGTGGGGGTCTAACTGGGATTTGAACACACAGCCTCCCGATCATGAGCGCAGCACCCTCACCACTACGCCACCAACCTCACAACAAATATGGGATTAAGTCAACCTAAATTGCCTTTAGGTGTGAATATTTGTTTTTGTCTGTGTTAGCCCTGTAAAAAACTGCCAACCTTTTCAGGGTATGCCCCGCCTCTCAAGCGAAATCAGCTGGGATTGCCTCTGGCTTCCACGGCGACCCTGATGTATTAGAGTAGCCAGTTAATATGCATGGTTTTTCGACAATGAGGGAACCGGAGAAAACCCATGCAGGCACAGGAGAAACCTTCAAACTCCACACAGAAAGCCCTCAGTCCGTGTGAGATTTAAACCCAGAACCTTCTTGCTGTAAGATGACAGTACTCACCACTACACCATCATTCTACATGATTGAATACATAGAAAAGCTATAAGTGGAAAAAAAATTGCAATTGATTGACAAGAGAACATTATTAATTTAAAGTTATGGGAGTCTGAGTACTGCATCGGCATTCATTAGCAGAAACAGCGAAGTCTGGTCAGTTCGCAATACACTGATAGTAACTGCCCTAAAAAAACTGAATGTGCTATTTGCACACTTTGGTATGATTTTGGTTATCAGTGAGGCAAATAGATGAACAAGCAAAAAACATCTGAAGAAAGATTTTTTGTCAGTGCCAATTTTTTCGAATTTATTCAATTCTCTGGCGCAGGGTTCTGTATGCTTGTGTTCCAAGACGTGACCTGAGATTATACATTGATTCGTTCGGTCTGCTCTCACTGTCAATAATGCTAATATGCTTAAATGCAAGAAATTCTTTCACCAACTCGCCGAGCTCTTTTCCACATTCATTTTGCCAGAAGCAAACACTGGCCTTTAGACCTGTTTGACCTTACAGTGGGAGGGATGTGAGAGGTATGACCTACCCATAAGCTTCCTGGCTGTTTTATTCCTGTCTTTGTCCCTTTACTTGTCCCTTTGTTTTGTCCCACAGACCCCTGACTGCAGCACCCAAGGCGGATGTGGTATTTAGACTGTAACTTTATATATCCAGTTTATAGAAGCTGGGTCTGATAAATAGTTGCTGAGACTGAAATCTAGAACGTGGTGTAATTAAATCTCCAAACAGCAGTGTGTGTGTGTGTGTGTGTGTGTGTGTGTGTGTGTGTGTGTGTGCGCGCGCGCGCTTTGATTTGCTGAATGACAGACGTCCTTAGGACAAATATTTTAGCTAACAATGCTACTTATTTCGGGCAGTGGTGGCCCGGTGTTAAGGTGCCAGATTACCAATCCTAAGGTTGGGGGTTCAAGCCCCACTGTCACTGCTGTCTCCCAGTGCAACTAACAGGGTCATCAAAGGCTAACTGTCCATGGTGAGAGGCATGCAAAAGAACCATTACTGACTTGCATGCAGGCTGCATAGTCATCACCATGTTTCTGTCCTGTGATGGCCTGGTGAGCTGCCCAAGGTGTACTCTGCCCTTGCCCAGAGTTAGCTGAGTTGGGCGCCAGCCTCCCTGTGACCCTAATTAAGATTAAGGTAAAGTAGGTAAAGTCAGTTGGGCTTTTTACACCCGAGCCATAGTGGCTCATCGAACCAGTGCTTATCCCTGATTTTTGTAGCGTGAAGCGACTAGGAGTACAACTCCTCCTGGATGGGACGCAAGTCCATCGCAAGCTATCTTTGCAGTATATTTTTACTGGTACCCATTTATACTGCTGGGTGAACAGAGGCACACTTGTGGTTAAGACCTTGCCCAGGGGTCTTAGCACAGTGGGGGTCTAACTGGGACTTGAACACACAACCTCCCGATCATGAGTGCAGCACCCTCACCACTACGCCACCGGCCCCACTAATTAACATTAAGTGGTTCAGAAAATAAGTGAATGAATGCTGCTTATTGTTAATAGCAAATTGTTTAGTCAAATAAATTTAGTTTTAATAAAGACAAAATATATCTGTAGATTGCATGCTTACAACTATATTACCCTGGTAATTCCTAACCTAACCTCAACCTCATCTGATCTCAGAAACTAAGCAGGGTTAGGATTGGTTAGTACATGCGGGTTACGAAAAACATTTTCTTGCGTTTCCGTCCCCGAGATACTAAACAACCCCCTCTTAGAAAAAGAAATTCAAAATTCAAATGCGCTAATCAAAATTTCACACGACGCGCGAGTTGCTCTCTCATTGGCTGTCTCTCAAGATCCTGCCCCGCTGGCCTCCCAGCTAGAGACAGAAGGAAGCTTCAGTCTTTAGTTTTTAGTTTAGTTTTTTAAGTTGTTTTAATTCAGTAAATGTTTAATAAATGTGGGCGCATTTGAGCTCATCTGGAATTCCGATCCCTCAAGGAATCAAATTAAAGTTGAGTTTGTCAAGCAGGGAATGTGCTTTGATTCCACATCTTGTGGGCGTGGTCTGCAGTGCACACGCGAGAGAGAGAGAGAGAGAGAGAGAGAGAGGTGTGTGTGTGTGTGTGTGTGTGTGTGTGTGTGTGTGTGTGTGTGTGTGAGAATAAAAAATGTTAAATAATGGTTTAATTAATAAATATGTTAATAAAATGGTTTAATATGTTAATAAAATGTTTAAATGGTTTAATAAATAATTTTATTTTACTTTTAACACATATTTCATACAAAATTGGTGTACTTTTATCATTTTTAAAGGGTTTATGGGGTTTATCCAGTCCAAAGACTGGAGCCTTGGAACAAATTAGGCGTTTAACATGTAAGATGCGACCCCTACTTACGAAATCCCCGCGTTACGAAAAGTGCTCTGGAACTGGTTAATTTCGTAAATTGGTGGCCGACTGTATTTGGATAGGAGACTGCCTGGGAATACTAGGTGCTGTGAATCTAAGCCTAATGGTTAGAGAAGCAGATTTGGGACCTAAACATCGCAGGTTTGATTACTGCACTGCCAGGAAAAGTGGGTGTGTGTGGGGGGGGGGTGAGCGTGAGATGCACCTTCTCTTCCCCCACCTTCATGACTGAGGTGGCCTTGAGTAAGGCTCCTAACTGCTCTCTGGGCGCTCTGGCTCAGTAGTCAAGCCATGACATGTTGGCCCTTTTCAAAGTCACTAAGATCCTTATTCTTGCCAATTTCCTTGTTTCCAACACATGAACTCAAAGAGCTGGCTGTTCACTTGCTGCCTAATAAACCCCACCCTATAATAATTGCAACTTAAGGAGATAGTCAATACAATTAGTTAAATGAATAATTGTATTGACTATCTCCTTAAGTTGCAATTATTATAGGGTTTCAACAATAGTTGGTATATGCACAGGCCATTCAAAAAACCCACCAAAATCAAATGATTTGAGATAATTTATGGAATTGTGAATTTAAGTGTTGTCCAGTTCTCAATTCTGATTGGTAGAATGCGTTGATTTATTTTATGTAACACAAGCAGTAGTTGGGCAGTGGCGGTCTAGTGGTATAGGGCACAGGATCACTGATCCAAAAGGGTGGGGGTTCGAGTCCCACTCTCCATAAGGTTGTCACTGTCCCCCCCCAGTGCAGCTAACTGGGTTATCAAAGGCTGGCCATGTCTCTCACTGTCTATGGTGAGAGGTTCATGTAAAAGAACCATTGTTGACTTTCGTAAAGAGTAGCTACAAAGCCGTCAGCGTGTTTCTGTCCCTTGCTAAAGAATTGTGTCTGGAAAGGCGTCCAAACGTAAAAACCTTTGCCAAATCAAACGTGCGAATCATTCGCTGTGGCGACCCCTGAGAAAGGGAAAAAGCCGAAAGTAAAAAAAAGAAAAAACCTCTAAACAGTTGTATGAAATTTTATATTTAAAGAAAGAAAAGAAAAATGTTTTGAAACATTGACTTTGTTTTGGGTAGAGGATTAATGGACAGATTGAGGATTTTTGTATCATTGTTATGCAAATTGTAATACTAGTAAGATTAATGTTAATGTACAGTAGGCCCTCAACATTCCCGGGGGTTCGGTTCAGGGCCTTCCCGCGAATTGAGATAATCCGCGAGTTCTGTACCCTGAAGTAAAACCCCATGTATCACGTCACATGCGCAAATGAGCAAACGGATGTAAAATACTGTGTATCTATTACATGCGCTAAAATCCCCCACTGCAGTTAACTGGGTTATCAAAGGTGGGCCATGTCTCTCACTGTCTATGGTGAGAGGCATGTAAAAGAACCATTGCTGACTTTCGTAAAGAGTAACTGCAAAGCTGTTTCTGCCCCTTGCTAAAGGGTTGTGACAGGAAGGGCGTCTGACGTAAAAACCTGCCAAATCAAATGTGCGAATCAGATGATTCACTGTGGTGACTCCCGAGAAAGGGAAAAACCGAAAGGAAAAGATTACATGCTCTAAAATATTCTTCTTAAACACGTTCTATAGACAGTCTTACTCAATAATACAGTATTAATGTAGTAATAATATTAGTAGTATTGTAGTAAAATGTAGTAATGATTAAGAAAAACTTTTCAATTTTTACTGTTATATTTATTGATGATAAAATATGAACATTATACAGCATATACTGTTGTAAAGCACTAGTATTAAAGTCTTTTTCAATTATTATTCCAGTACAGTATCTAAGTTAATGTTTGTGTGTGAGATTTTATGTTCTGTAGCATGTTTAACAAACGATACCAAAAGGATAAACTTTATTACGCCTCATGTCCTTTTACATTGAACTTGGAGTGATGTCTTGGAGTGGCGTCTCCAAGATGGCGCTGCCTCGAGGGCGACGTCGCGGAGTTCT
>CM045737.1:36649847-36652347 GCA_024760905.1 Plotosus lineatus | reverse complement strand
CCTACCTCAAGCCTCAAGTGAAGGTCAAACAATAGGTCTGTGTGTGTGTGTGTGTGTGTGTGTGTGTGTGTGTGTGTGTGTGTGTGTATGTTTTAGAGTGAGAAGAGGTGGAAATCAAAAAATGTATTATTGCCCAGGGTCAGACAATGCTCCATTGTCTCCATCTAGCATATATCAAGTCACCCGGAAAAAGGTTGCATTATAAAAGAAAGAAAGTGTTTGGCACTGTCAGCCAGGCATGTATCACTGACTGACTACTTGCATATTGACTTGGCATTCCTATGTGTCTGCCTTGGTAATTACCAGATTACTTTCCCAGCATCAAACACACAAGCAGGCATGCTTCAGCAGCCTGATAAACTGTGATTACACTGACCTCATTTTCAGTGAATGTGTCAAATACACAACATCAGCACTCACCTACTTCTTCCTCCGCAACCTTTCCAAGATAAAACCATTTTCAATTGTGAGCTCCGTGTTTCTTAATTCTGCTCTTTTGTTCTACTGCATCTGTTTTTCTGCTCTAACACTTCCATGTTATCATTACATCATCAGGAAGTTTTAAAGTGTATTTATATAGACAAAAACAGTGTCTGCTTTAACTAAAACCACCCAAACATTTATAGGTTTTCATATTTTAATGAGGATAGCATGCAAACAATGACAGAAGGGCGAGGAATAAATAACTCAACCATCACATTTAATATTTTGTCCCCCCCCTCCCTTGGCAGCAATAACTTCAACCAGACGCTTCCTGTAGCTGCAGATCAGTCTGGCACATCGATCATGACTAATCTTGGCCCATTATTCTTTACAAAACTGCTGTAGTTCAGTCAGATTCCTGGGATATCTGGCATGAATCGCTGACTTGAGGTCATGCCACAGCATCTCAATGGGGTTCAAGTCTGGACTTTGACTTGGCCACTCCAGAACGTGTATTTTGTTCTTCTGAAACCATTCTGAAGTTGATTTACTTCTGTGTTTTGGATCATTGTCTTGTTGCAGCATCCATCCTCTTTTTAGCTTCAACTGTCTGACAGACAGCCTCAGGTTTTCCTGCAAAACATCCTGATAAACTTTTGAATTCATTTTTCCATTAATGATTGCAAGTTGTCCAGGCCCCGAGGCAGCAAAACAGTCCCAAATCATGATGCTTCACGGTGGGGATGAGGTGTTGATGTTGGTGAGCTGTTCCAGTTTTCCTCCACACATGACGTTGTGTGTTCCTCCCAAACAATTTAACTTTGGTTTCATTGGATATTGGACTATGCGAATGATTTCTATAAGTCTTTAGCAGACACTCTAGGGTTTTTTTTTTACCTCTCTGAGTATTCTGCGCTGAACTCTTGGCATCATCTTTGGTGGACGGCCACTCATTGGGAGAGAAGCAACAGTGCAAAACTCTCTCCATTTGTAGACAACTTCTCTGACTGTCGATTGATGAACATCCAGACTTTTAGAGATGGTTTTGTATCCTTTCCCAGCTTCAAACAAATCAACAATTCTTGATCACAGGTCTTCAGACAGCTCTTTTGAGCGAGCCATGGTGCACATCAGACAATGCTTCTCATCAAGACAATTCTTACCAGGTGTGTGTGTGTTTTCTAGTGGGCAGGGCAGCTTTAAGCCACTCATCAGTGATTGGGCACACACCTGACTTAAATTGTTTGGTAAAAATTGGTTTCAATTGCTCTTTAAGTCTCCTTAGGCAGAAGGTTCAGTTACTTATTCCTCCCCCTTCTGTCATTGTTTGCATGCTATCCTCATTAAAATATGAAAACCTATAAATGTTTGGGTGGTTTTAGTTAAAGCAGACACTGTTTTTTCATCTGATCACATTTGAGGGTGATTTTATGCAGAAATGTGAGAAATTCCAAAAGGTTCAGATACTTTTTCATACCACTGTTTATATATATGTATATATATATGTATATATGTAATGCAGCCATGAGGCGGGGGGGGCACTAACCAGTGTCTCTCCCCCTTATGCCGGTCCCAAGCCCGGATAAATGCAGAGGGTTGCGACAGGAAGGGCATCCGGCGTAAAACTTCTGCCACATTTAAAAATGCAAATGATCAAAACAAAATTCATACCGGATCGGTCGAGGCCCGGGTTAACAACGACCGCCATCAGTGCTGTCAACCAACAGGGTGCTGATGGAAATTGGACTACTGTTGGTCGAAGACGTCGAAGAAGGAGAGGCGGGAGGCGTGTCCGTAGGCAGAGAGAGAAGAGGAAATGCGTGAGCCTCGGACTGAGAGTAGGGACTTTGAATGTTGGAACTATGCAAGGAAAAGATAGGGAGCTGGCTGACATGATGCAGAGGAGGAAGGTGGACATACTGTGTGTTCAGGAGACAAGGTGGAAAGGTAGAAAGGCTAAAAGCTTAGGAGCAGGGTTTAAACTGTTTTATAATGGTGTGGATGGGAAGAGAAATGGAGTAGGAGTCATCTTGAAGGAGGGGTTTGTCAGGAATGTTCTAGAAGTGAAAAGAGTGTC
>CM045737.1:36619847-36644847 GCA_024760905.1 Plotosus lineatus | reverse complement strand
AAAAAAGTAAAAATCAGTAAGGGGGCAAAAACTTTTGCACAACACTGTGTGTGTGTGTGTGTGTGTATGTATATATATATATATATATATATATATATATATATACACACACCCCCACACACACATATATATATATATGTATATGTGTGTGTGTGTGTGTGTGTGTGTATGTATGTATGTATGTTTGTATGTATGTATGTATGTATGTATAAAAATATACACACACGCACAAATAATTATGTTTTATGATATACAACTAAACAGTTGAGGGACAGAAGCAGACTTATGGAAGTTGGGCTTAAATTGTCTTGAATCATTTTGATCACTAATCCAGAGTATTAACCACTGAGCCCCACTGTCACCACCTCATTTTAAATAGTATTCATACATTTCCGTGCACAAGCCTAATTCGAAATTTATTCTTTTCTTTTTTAGGAATATCAAGCTGAAGCTAAATGATAGAAACAATTTGCAGCTCTTTATCTGAAACATTGCACCCTCATTAATGTAGATGCAAAATAATATTAGTAACAATCAGTACTGATTTAATTAAAATGCGACATTATCAATTGTCTTAACTAAACAGAGGAAAATGAGGCATGAACTATTTTATTACTGTATGCTTTTACATCTTCTACTGTATGTGCATTATTCTTTTGCCTTCGTGATTATAAAGAAGGCTGAATTCATTATATGGCTTGATGTCCAACTGTGCTTGACGATCCCCTGTGGTGCATATGCTGACGGCGTGGCATAACTATGCCATCGCTTGGGTCACATAAATTATGTTGTCTTTTGGCACCTGCTTTCTCTGCTGTAGCTGTGCATGAAGTGATGGGATTTTTGTCTTGTCTAATGAACATCAAAGTGAATTATAATCCCCTCATACCTGCTTAGATCTGTGTTTAGCACAGATGTATGAACAAAAACGCTTTTGTCAAGCAGGACTTTCTGCTGACTTTCATAGTGAGTCTCTTCACTCAAATGTGGTCTGCACTTTATCTTACAGTGTACACAGCTGTGAATACACTTCTGTGTCCTTTATTCAGCTTTTGCTTAGACACTGAACTAAAAGCAGCCTTCACAGATTCTGAGAATTGAGTAAAAATCGTCTGCATCTCTTTTTCTTCTTGAATGATGACGTCAATGCACATCGCAGACTGTATTTTGAGTCAATGATTTCAATTCACACGCTGTGTCAGTGTTTACATGAGGAAGATTAGTCATATTCAGGACGAGGTTATACTGGTGCTTAAGTAGTTTTTCAGGACAGATTGCATTTTTTTTTTTTTATAATGCAGATTTTTTTTTTTTAATTGTATGCTGGACATGGCCCCGAGGATACCAGATTTGAGATATCTGTATGAAAGTAGCAATTTCACATGACTGAAGAACCCTGAGCTTGAATTTGTGTTTGGCTCATGCCCTTGGATGGCTTGCAGTTGAAAGGAGAAAGGGACAAAATATTCAGTCACTTGAACCACACCAGAAATTAGGCCAATTTTCAGCTCGCTCAGCACTCATGGCTTCTTCTGGGCTAATGTCCACGTACACATTCGGCACACTATCTAACGCAGTGACAGTGAGAGACAGACAGACAGCCCATTAATACAGTAATGATGAAATGAAATGTGTCACGTGTGCCAGTTTAATCAGTTTATACCCATGCATGATTGTCCTGCTGCAGATTTCACCGTACTATGTATGTACACCCCCACCAGTGCCAATCTTTAAACCTGAAAAATCAAGCAAATTTCATATGCTTACCATAAACAGGGCTCTCTCTCTCTCTCTCTCTCAATAAATTTAAGCTAGTTTATACCCCCATTTCACTGGAGCACGGCAGACTTACAGAAGCAAAAATGTTGTCATCCACAAACTTTTTGCAATTATTCCAAAAATTATAATTTTGAACATGTTCAAAAGCACGTTCACGGAAAAAAATTCCGTGAGTGTTCCGTGGGGTCACTTTGGCGTACTTTGCCGTACCTGTTCCGCACATGCTGTAAACGTTCGGAGAATGTAAGTATTTGCACTTTTCTGTAGGATTTTCACCCATTTTCTGTGTAAAAATGCTCTTCTATATACTGCGTTCCGCGCCTTTCGGCTGCATGATCCTTGCATGCCGTAGTCCAGTGAAATGGGGGTATAAGAATTTCCACTTTTCCGTAGGATTTGCACCCGTTTTCCATGTAAAAAAATGTCGAAACTCTTCCATAGACTGCGTTCCCCGCCTTTCCGCTACGATCCTTGCATGCCGTAGTCCAGTGAAATGGGGGATTAGCTACCTGTGACATGAACTCAGGACAATTCTTCTCCATGTCACCAGATGACCCAGTCATCAGAGTAGTCTGAGTTTTACGAGAGTGCACTCTCTTCATTTCCTGTGTTTGGAAGCTTACGTGTATCGATTGACTGGCTCCATTAGTAATACTTTAATTTCATACACTTTATTTGTCTTAATCTTCATTTTTTTTTAAAAATTCAGTACTTCTACACTTGAGCCTCATTCTCCGACTCTAACATGTTACACTAGTTTTGTCATTGTTAATCAAACCTGGAAACTTCGAGAACTAAGGAGCAGCACCATGCAAACTCTGTCCTTACAACTTCACAAGTTTGTTCTTGGCAAAAATCCTCCCGGGATTACTTTACAAATGCATTTTTACATTACTGCTGTTCAGAAAGTAAGAGCAGGGATCGAGTTTAGTTTAGCCTTTTAATCCTGTGTAATTGTGCACTTTCATACCATTTGTTGCATGGGCAGCAGTTCATAAAGCAAATCTGAGTACAGGGAGCCCTCACTTTCCGTGGTTAATTGGGACCGAGATCCCCCCCGTGACCGTCGAATTCCGCGAAGTAGGATTGACCCCCCCCCCCTACTGACGTATACGTACATGTATATGTATATAATATCAATTAATACATATTCAACACTATAAATGCTTATAATAACAATTAAACGTTTAAAAATTAATGCATAAGAGGGGCAGTGGTGGTCTAGAGGTATAGAGCGCTGGATCGCTGATCGTAAGGTTGGGGATTCGAGTCCTCACAAGGTTGTTACTGTCCCCCCCAGTGCAGCTAACTGGGTTATCAAAGGCAGGCCATGTCTCTCACTGTCTATGGTGAGAAGTTCATGTAAAAGAACCATTGCTGACTTTCGTAAAGAGTAGCTGCAAAGCCGTCAGCGTGTTTCTGTCCCTTGCTAAAAGGGTTGTGTCAAAAAGAGCACCCAATGTAAAAACCTATGCCAAATCAAACGTGCGAATCTTTCGCTGTGGCGACCCCTGATAAAGGGGAAAAGCCGAAAGGAAATCTCTCATGTAAATAAAATATAAATACACACACACTTCGATGCGCACCTCACATAAAAATGTAAGTCGTTTTGTTGAGGGGTTTTGGGTTGGTTTTTGTTTTTGTTTGTTTCAGTTTTTTTTTGTTGTTGTTGTTTTTTTTGCATAATTGGCCTTGTTTTGTAGCATTTTTGTTAGCTTTTTCTCTATTCTTCCTTAATTTCCTTATTTTTTAATTCGATGAATATTTAAAAAAAAAAAAAAAAAAGCGACACACTGAAGCCGCATGAATTGAAGCACGAAGTAGCGAGGGATCCCTGTATTCCGTAACTGGTGTGCAAATTTTATAATGACCCTGTGATTTTATCATTTCTACAGAAAGTGTTTCGAGCCTTACTCTACCTGAGTCTGACATGTTACCCTATACCAGGGGTGGTGAACAAGTTATACACAAAGAGCCAAACTTTTTAACTGTGAGAGTTAAAGAGCCACACCACGTGCTGACCTGCCAAGACAGACAGACAGACACGCACACACACACACAGGCACCTCTCTCTCTCTTTCTGCCTTGCTCTGACACACACACAACTACTAAACACACTTAAAATACATAGTTGTCGCCTGTATAATATAAATTGATGAATATTGAAATATACACACAATCATGTTGAGTCAGGTGTTTTTTACCTTTGGGGAATTCCGTGTCAATATTAGCATGGAGTTGCTAAAATGACGCTGAAGATTTGAATCCTTGAAATGTGATATCGTGGTACTGCATAATAAACAGTGTAATTTGCCATTTCGTTCAATAAAAAAGTAAGCATCTTCCCATTCTCCCAGAAATGTCCTGTGTTCAGCTTCATATTTTTGTTCAGCTTTGCATTTTGCCCTTTTTACAAAGAGGGTAAGCCTGCATGCAAAGAAAATGTTTACTTAATTTCCCAGCATTAGACGTCATCCACTCAGATGATTGGCAGTCACTTATGTGTCAGACGCGGCATAAAAAACACCCAACCTGTCAAAATTATTTTAAAATATTATTTATTATTTGTTTTTAATAACCTCTGAAGGATTTAAGTGTGTTTTAAGATTAAAAAAAAAAAAAAAAACACATGAAAAGAGGCAAAGAGCCACAGTATATAGAAATATGATAAGAGGCAAAGAGCCACATTCTTATTGATCAAGGGCCGCATGTGGCTCGAGAGCCACGTGTTCACCACCCCTGCCCTATACTTTTTATTCACTCACTCATTCATACCTTCTACTCACTGAAGTACCAAACCACTTAATTCTACGGGTCAATCGGAGGCCAGAGCCTATCTCAGCTGACACTGGTAAAGACAGGGTACAGTCTGAACAGTTTACCAGACCATTAGAGGGCAAAACACACACAACCATTTAAACTCGCATCAACATCAAGGGGCAATTTGGAACAACTAATTAGCCTGATGTGCATGTTTTTTGGCCTGTGGAAGGAAACCAGAGTACCCCGAGGTAACCCACACAAGCACATGAAGAACATGCTTCACAGAGAAACTCCTAAGTATCGGTCTCGAACCCAGAACCTTCTCAAACTAGTACATCACCATGCTACACACTATACGTTTTATCAAACTGCAAACTGCTGAAACTCACTTCAAGTGCAGTTCCTTATAAATAAATCTAAATAAACTCTATTTTCTCTACTGGTTTGTCATCACGCATTCACAGTGTTCAAGAAAATGAAAACACACTGACATACACACACTTGTTTGTTTATATATTTGTAGCGACCTTTCAATGACGTATTGTCATATTTACTGCTCATTACTACACCTAAGCTGAAGTCTGGCCATATTAACCAAAAGGAAGCCTTCGATTTTTAATATTTATTTTAAAGAAAAATTATATTTTCCTCATCGGCTACCATTAAAAATGTCCCCAAAATTTAAAATTTAGTTGCCCTTTTGGGGACATTCAGTCCACACACACACACACACACACACACACACACACACACACACACAGGGTATTATCTTCTCCATGCCTCTCCTTCCTCTAGCAAGGAACCCCTGAGGCGTTGCACCTTCAGTGTGAAACAGATCGGCTGAGCTCTCTGTTCTCATCAGTGTACATAGCTCCAGATCGGAGATAAATGACTTCTTTGTGCTTTGTGCAAACTGCACCACGGTTATTTTGTAAAGGGCCAGGAATCATGTTTCGTACAGGAGAGGTGTGGCTGCTGCTTTGTCATCTCCCTCCCTCCACCCATTTTTTTCCTTCTTTGTGTGCAAGGCAAGTCTGATAGGTTTGTGATGAAGAAGTGCACAAGAATCTGGGATGGGGTACAAATTCGGTTATAAGCATTCTTAAATTTATACTTATCTGAACCTTGAAGTCTAATGTTCAAAAAATTAGGGGTTTATTTTAAAGCAGAATAAATCACTGACAGTGAAAGAAAAAGGAAAAAACCCCCACAATGATACAGTTACCAAGTTAAAAAAAAAACAATGCCTATAAAGAAGGAGAAAATTCAAACGTTCTTCACATTAAAGAGTCGATTAACACAAAATGAGCTGAAAATATAGCTGAAGCCCTGCAATATATTGGCTTCTTGCCAGGGTGTTCCCAACCTCTCACCCAAAATCAGCTGGGATTGCCTCTTTCCTCTGTGACCTTCGTAGAATAAGTGGTCTGAAGAATGAACTAATTAATTAATGTATTTATCCAGAGAAATTAAAGAAGACAGGGACCCTCTTGAATAATCTTTACTTGTTCTGCGATTCAATGAATAGACAAGTAATAATTGACCATTGTTTTCCCAAAGTGAGCTGAATGTTGCTGAATAGAACTGTTATTAGGATCCCATCGCCATGAAGAATTGTACAGTACTTGGTCTGCAACAGTGTTTAGGTCGGTGGTACACTCACTTCATTTCAATACAGTTTTATCTGTATAGTGCTTTTTACAGTTCACATTATCACAAAGCATCTTTACATAATAAAACCAAATTTGGTAAACAGTTTAAGTATTTATTTACAAGCCCTACACATTCCCATTGAGCAAGGATGAAACCTTAGGAGGAACCGGACTCAAAAGGGAAACTCATCCGTATTCGGTGAAGCCAATAATAATCCAAACCATTCAACAGAAACTTCAATGTGGTTTAACATGAAGTCCCGTTTTTTTTATATTTTATTATATATATATATATATAACATATTACAGTGGTAATTTTAATTCTATATAATTTAATTAGAAGAGTTTACATCACCAGCACTGAGAAATCATCTTCACCATTTCTGAGTGTATGTTTAGGTTCATAAGGATTATATCAGCAGAAACACAGGGCTTTTAAGATGAGAACTCCAACCAGGAATAGCATATCAGAACAGATCACAGGATTCAGCGAGCAAACTGAACGGTACATGTCATCCAATAACATTGATATGAATATAAAAAGACATGGTTTTCCAGCAGAGAATGATCCAGGTCCGATGCTTATGTGCCTTTTGTACGCAGTGGGTGTAGATGGGGCCACTTGGACTTGATCTGCAGCTATATAATCTAATATATAACAAGCACTGATGCATTGCATGTTCTAATAATTTTGTACTGTAACTCCCATTAATTTTTTCAGCAATTTGTGCCACAATAGATCTTTTGGAGGTTCAGAAAATATGGGCCAATCTTTGCTTTCCACACACATCAGTAAGCCTTGGGCACCCATGACCCTGCTGATGGTTTACAGGTCGTCCTTATTTTGTCAACTTTTTATAGGTACTAAGCATTGCATTCCAGAAACAACTTGCAAATGCACACACACACACACACTCACAATAAAATAAAAGTAAAAACTGGAGAGATTAACTCTGTCATGACCATTACTAGTACATTAGAAAAAACGTACATTCTAAGTGAGAAAGAAATCGTTCCTTGCTCTGACTGAAGTCGGCAGATCATTCTATAGATTTTTAGTTTTGGTTATTCGGGTACTGTTGCACTCAGTTTTGAGCCAGTCTACATTAATCCACAATTTAATAATAGGAATTATGCTGTGAGCTATATGGGTAGTAAAACAAATACCGGTATGTTTTTTCTTGAAAGAGGGGAAAGTCTGCACTCATTTACAAACCAGTGCAAATGTCATGTGTTGATTGTCTTTGCACAAGACACAGCCTTAGAGTTTCTACTATCCACAAATGTATTCACTGTTTGTTTGGTTTCTCTAGGTAAAGTTTACGGTAAAAATCCTTCCAATTTAATCCATAATAATAATAATAATTACATAAATACCACTTATTTTTGCAGCTGCTGCCTGGCTGCATAAAATTACTATGACAAATGACAATTAGGATGTAAACAATCAGTGTGATGAAAAGAACAAAATAAGATTGATATACATATACCACACACACACACACACACACACACACACACAGGCCATAAATAAATGCACATCAACATATTAACTCATCAGCTATATGGTGATACTCATGCCATAATTTATCAGGCAGAGACACATTATGATACAGCATTCTCGTGTGTGTGTGTGTGTGTGTGTGTGTGTGTCTGTGTCTGTGTGTGTCTGTGTATGTCTGTGTCTTGCTCCTGATGAAGTATAGTTGTAATCATCTGTTGTGCCTTAAGCATATGATGGATTCCTTTAACACACTGTCACATCAAACTATTGTGTGTGTGTGTGTGTGTGTGTGTGTGTGTGTGTGTGTGTGTGTGTGTTTATCTGATGTAGGAATGCTGAATCTCAGGGATTTTTCTGTGTAACACCTGCACATACTGTAGATCAGCAGTGCATTAAAAAATAAGATGCTTGTCTCTTTCTCGCTTTCATTTTCTCTCTTTAAGTATTGCTATCAGTCTTCTGTAATTCAATGTAATTCAATTCTCCTTCTGCCACTGACAACTTCTGTCTTTGTCAGTCTTAACCTCTCTCTATCTCTGTTTCTCTCTCCCTCCCTATTAGTTTCACACAACAATGTTCTTAATAGAAATTCTTGAATCTAGTAAAATTGGTCTCTCATCTTCTCATCTTCCCTAAACAATGTTTATGAATATTTATGTACAGACAACCCGCTATTACACTTTTGCCATTAGTTTTCTGAGTGTCTTCTCTACTACTCAACATAACAGACACATTCCCAACACAAAGCTGTAGCTGACGTTATTTTTTTCCAGATCAGGCTCTACTTTAGATAAAATAACTTTCATTCATTCATTCATTCATGCATTCACTAAACCGCTTAATCTTACTGAGTCATGGGGGAGGCTCGGCTAAAATCTATCTCAGACAACTCTAGGCGAAGGCAGGGTACACCCTGAATAGCTCACCCTTCCATCACAAGGCAAGACACTCAACTATTCATACTCACACTTGCACCTGCAGGAAATCGAAAAAAGTATATTCAAGATCTGGTACAGCAGTGGTCCCCAACCTTTTTATCACCGTGGACCGGTCAACCTTTGACAATTTTACCGCAGCCCGGGATGGGGTGGGGGGTGTAGCTTGTTTATATTGTAAATATAATACCCCGCCCTTGCCCAGAGTCAGCTGAGATGTATGCCAGCCTCCCTAATCAGGATTACGTGTTACATTTTTAATTGAGCTCGAACTCTAAAAAAAACAAACAAACAAACAAAAGCTAGGCCCTTTATACCTCACTTGCTTAGTTGTTTGAAAATGATAAATGTAAGTTGCTCTGGATAAGGGCATCTGCCAAACGCCATAAATGTAATTGTGTGTTTATCTGATGTAGAATATTGGTATGAGTAGGTTTTCTATCAGAGCTTTTTTTAATTATTATTCTGTGATTTGTAACACTCCATACGGCAATTCTTTAAAGGTTTCAGGACTTTATGGTTTCTATGAATTTGTTTTGCATTTTTAACTTCAAGAGATAAAAATTCGAGGTTTTTGAGGGAGGGACTGTTTATAGCTGCTATAACATGAATGTTCCACAAAAACGTATTAGCTGCCACTCATTTCCTTTGCTGTGGTATAAGAGGAGCACTTCATGATAAGATGTTATTGAAACATAATTAACTTCAGCATAGTAACAGTAGCTTTATCACCTCATTGTTTACTTTCTTGGCCCTGCAAGGAAGCAAGATTAAAGATTTTCTAAAACCTGTTACTAGTCCATCTCTTTCACTAACTCGGTTTGCTTTGCTTTCTTCTCTGCCCGACTTTACCTCCTTCTCCATCATTCTCTATCTTTGTTCTACCACTAACTGTATGGTTCTCTTCCCACAGGCAATGTTGTCCCCTCTTTTCCATCGCCCTCTGTGAAACAAGTTTCAGAACAGTCCCTTGAAGCATCGGCATGCAGTACAGACTACTCTTTGCTCCTGTTCTCTCTGTCTCTCTTCTTCCTGATGCTGACTGTCCGGAACTCCACCTAAAGCCCCAAGGATTCAATGGTAGACTGAAGTATGTGTTTGCATTGGACACTTAGATTTCTACATGTTGATCTGACCCGCTCCATCCTGTGTAGCTGCTCTCTAAACTAAACCCTCCAGACTACAGTAAAAGTGCCTTGTTTTTGATTTATAGTTTGTTTTATGAATTACACTTCTGCACATTGAGTTTTTGTGCTGTTTGCTCCTCTGTATAATCTGAGTAGCGGATTATGATCAATGAAAATTTTGTCTAAATCATCACACACCTAGAGTTATTGCGGTATTTTTTTTTTGACTTACCAGACAATAGGGCTGCTGTACTCTAAATTCAGATTAATCAAAATTAATAATTATTTTCCAAAGGTAAAGTCAATGTCACTGAATAGACCCCGAGATGAGGGACTGCAATATCAGTAACATCCACTGAGCCTAAGGTCCAAAAATGTTTTAGTATATATTACATTGGAACAGAAACAAACAAAAAACACAGAAATTAAATTTGTATCGTTTATTTTCTACATTTTTAAAATCAAGAAAGATGCATGAAATCTAAGCAGACACATGAACAGGTGCATGTAATGGCATCATTTTAAGATTTTTAGCATATACTACATGGAAACATGAAGAAAATCAAACTAAAATGATATTTTTATAGTTTATTTTTTGCATATTTTTAACTTGACAGAAGCAGGTTAGGTGAGCTCTTGTGCTCTGTAAGCCGAGCTAAGGCGCTATGTAGCTAAAGGCATCGCTTTACTCTTCTCATTCAGTTTTTAATGAGGCAGTGGTGGCTTGGTAGTTAAAGTGACGGGTTACCAATCTGAAAGTCAGCGGTTCGGTCCCACTATCACCACTGTTGGGCCTTTGAGCAAAGCCCTTAACCCTCAATTGCTCAGATGTATAAAAAAATATAATTGTAAGTCGCTCTGGATAAGAATGTCTGCCAAATAATGTAATGAATATGATTCAGAAGCATAAATAGATTCACTCAAAGTATTTTAACATATACTACATGAAAACACAAGAACAGAAAATTAAAATGAACTTTTTTTTTTATGGTTGTATGGTGTAACGATAACGCAGCCTGTTCCAAGTGATGGTGAAAAGCTCTGAGTATCCGTCCTTTTGATTCATGCATTATCCCCTCCAAATAATATTTTGTAATCCTGAGAAAGTGGACCAATCAGGTGGCATGGTTCCTGTGTAGTATATACCAATTTTCTTTAACAGCAGCTCTGATAGAATTGCAGCTGAAAAATCACGTTTATATTATTGCACTTATTCTAATACATTATCGTTTCCATAGTAACTGCTTGCAGTGTAGTGACCTTCTCAACATAGAGGGATTAAAACAAACAAATAATTATTGACATAGTATAATCTTCTATGAAATGAACTTGTAAGTTTCTGATATCTTTAGGATATGTTTCATTAGAGAGTTTTTTTTTTTTTTTTTTAAGTTAAAACAAGAGAAAATATGCTGCTGAGGTAAGGACTGTTTAAAATGCAAAAACAATAATGATAACAGTAACTAACCGGTTCCATGGATGTTACAAAACAATAAGTTTAACTATAAATTATTTAAACTTATTGTTTAGTATAACTTTTATAACTTTTTCTTATTATAGCTATTAACTTTTTTTTTTTTTTTTTCAAAACAGCTATGTTATAAGAGAAATAAAAAAACCTCAATATCATAATGAAAACAAAATGTTATGGCAGTTGCAGCTCCTTCATTAAGTTTCAAGCCTTAGTTATATTTAAATAATATTGATCCAATTTGACTTGTGCAATCCAAACTTATTAATTCTTATATTATTTAAAAATTAATAACAAAATGATATGGCTCAGCTAGCTGATTCCGTTTGGGTTGAATGTGTGATGATTTAGGCTTAGAGTGGAAATGAATTATTTACTTGTTGGTTAAATTAACCTTGTTGTTCAGAGATTAAAATAAAAAAGCCTATTTTAGACAAAAAACATGTTCAACATTACATTTATGATAAGTGGATTGTTAAATTGATCCCCCCCCCCCAAACAATTTGTTTGAAGGAAATTGCTTCTGTTTAAACTGAGTCACAACCTCATAGCACTGTGTAAATCATATGGAAAGATGCTGTTTGCTCTGTATGTGTCTGGATGTAGTGACTCTAGTGATGTGTACATAAATACGTGTACGTAAGTAGGTAGTCATGGCAATATTTTAGTTGTACTAGTATAAGACTGGGATGTTAAAATTAGTTTGTCGGTAAATTGGCATATTTATATCAAAATATATGTGTGAAAAAAAGCAACAGTAGAAGTCTGGGGTGTAAATGATGTGAGTAAGCATAACAGAAAGCGATATAAGAATATTTTATTAAACTAACTGAAAATGTAAGTAGCAAAAACTCATGATATTGTAATTGTATGAAATCTGCAGCACTTTCTTCCACTGTCCTATATGTTCTATAAAAGTTTTTAAAGAGCACTTCCTGGTATGTTGACTAAAACATGACAGTGTTGTAATATAAATAAGTAATGAGAAGAGCAGTCATGTGTAAATGAGTCAGTGAAATGGTGTCAGACCTCAGGAATATTTACTTTCCATATCCACAGCATAATAGCTCAAGAAGCTCCTGGGTTTGATTCTCTGCTTGGTATTCCTGTGTGGAGTTTGCATGTTCTCCCCGTGTTTGCGTTGGTTTCGCCGGGTTCCTCCAGTTTCCTTCCACAGTCCAAAAACATGCACAGTAAGTTAATTGGCTGTTCCAAATAGCCCCTAGGTGTGAGTCTGAGTATGAATGTTGATGTGAGTGTTGGCCCTGCGATGGCCTAGCGAGCTGTCCAGGGTGGGGTACATCCTGGACAGCTTGCTAGGCCCTGCGATGGCCTAGCGAGCTGTCCAGGGTGTACCCCACCCTTGCCCAGAGTCAACAGAGATGGGCGCCAGCCTCCCTGCGACCCTAATTAGGATTATGTTGTTCAGAAAATGAATGAATGAATGAATATCCCTCCCAATATCAACATTCAATCATGTACAAATACAGTAGTTCATTCTATTAAACGTTTTACTGTTACAGTTCATTTACAGATAAGCTATATTTTAGAACTCTAGAGGATTTTGCTTCAATAAGGGAAGAAGTTATAAAAATAAGCATTATATGTTTCATTCATAAATAACAAAATCTGTGTTTATCTGCTGTACACCCATTTCCTGTCCCAGAAATTGGCTAATTTAATGTACTCGGTGCGCCCAGACATGCTATCATTAATGATAACGCTTAAATTAAGTATGAAATTTTTAACACCGATTGATGCTCATTAATATGGGAACCTGGGAGCCTGCATTTCCTAATTTTACACCACAGGGAAGCAATTATTCCTGTGGCTAAATTATTATTAGGAACACAATGTTTATGTGATCAAATACACTGTGCTGCTTGCTTTTTAAATCAAAGTGGCACTAAATATCACCTCATATCTAATTTCATTGCTTTAAAGCATTAACCTCAATTATTGATTCCTTTCTAGGTGTTAAGGAGATAATGTGCAGTTAAGTAAACAAACCCGCATGTGCGCGCACACACACACACACACACACACACACACACACACACACACACACACACACACACGTCCATACATAGAGATACATACATCTATCTATCTGTCTGTCTATCTATCTCCAGCCTTCCATTTTCTTCAGCTTATCTGAGGTCAGGTCACAAAGGCAACAGGTCTTGGAGGGAAAACCCAAGCATCCCTCTCGCAGTGACACGATCTACCCCCTCCTGCAGAATCCTAAAGTGTTCCCATGCGAGACACGATATATAACCCCTCCAGAACGTTCAGGGTCAACCTTGGACCTCCTTCCAGTTGGATGTGCCCAGAACACCTCCAAAGAGCGGCATCAAGGAGGCTTTTTATTAAGATGCCTGAACCCCCTCAACCATCTGCTTTCAGTGCTGTAGCGGTTCTACATTGGATGCAATCCCCCCCCCGCCCGAATGCTTGAGCTTCTCACCCTATCTCAAAGTAACTCTGAGTAAAATTCATTTTGGCTGATATGCTTGTGGCCATGATTTCATACTTGCAGTTACTAAACACGTATCAGATATCTATCTCTACATAAAAAGTAAATAGACACCTCGCATTACAGTTTTATCCGTAAATCTCAGATAAACAAACTTATTTATATATTATTGTCACTGTTTTAGATTACAGTATATGTTTTTATATTACTGTTTTAGATTATAGAATACTATTGTTTATAGCAATTACCTATGCTGTGTACACCAGAAGCAAAAGAATTGTCTAATTATCAGGGAGGGAATATTGTGGACCAGTCTGAGTATGAACTTATCCTGCGTCAGATTTCACAAAACCTTCAGATTCCTCTTGTCACAGTCAGCAGAGTCATTGTATAATGACAAGGTAACACACACACACACACACACACACACATTTGGGAGATATCCTTATCTAGAGAGACTTACATTTTCACATTTATACAACCGGACAGTTAAGGACTTGCTCAAGGATCTAACCGTGGAAATTTGGTGGTACTGGGTTTGAACTCCTGACTGTCTGGTCAATAACTCAAAGCTTTAACCACCCTGCCACCACTTCCCCACATCTAGGGCCAATTAAAGCCAATTCTCAGACAGCCATGGAAACTCGGTTCCCAGTCTAGTTTCCTTAACTCTCCAAAAGAAGAAGAAGAAAAAGAAAAACACACACTAGTGTGAAGTAAACCGAATTGCCCCTTGGTGTGAATGTGTACTATACTATATATCCCACATCAAGTATTCCTCTGATGGCCTGAATCGCACAAGACCCAACCACAAAAGCACCATAACAAATAACCCAAAATATTACAGCTTTAATAACACACTTTTGTAAAAATTGTGAATGAGTTATCAGCACAAAACACTGGCTGACTCTGCTTTTTTTTCTGAAAATAGAGCTTAAGTCTGTAGAGTTAATGATTGTAAAGGTTTTCATCATGAACACTTGAGACTTTCATTTCAAGTGAAGAGACAACCGTGGTGCAGTGAGAATTACAGTGGCCAGGGGGCGCATGTCCACCGCGCAGGTGCTTCTCTGAATGCTCGAGAAGGGGTTGCCAGATTACAGCAGCTGCTGAGACATTTAAACGAAATCCCTCAATTGGAAAGAATGAAACGACCTGGCATAACTGTGTTGTGCAGGGGCTGGCATTACCACACCACAGACTGTATATAATATTTTAAAATATAGTATTACTGTTAAAGTGGAGTTTTTATGAAAGTTCTTTCTGTGTCTGTGTTGGTTCCGTCCTGTTTATCCCCCTTTTTTCACCTTCCAAAAACTAGAACTAAATGCTTTGAAAAAGACATCAATACACCTTTCCAGCCGAGTTGAGTGTAAAATGGTCGTGTGCGCCTTTGCCCTGCGATGGCCTACTGAGCTGTCCAGAGTGTATCCTGCCTTCGCCCATAGTTGGCTGAAATGGACTTAGAAAATGGATGAATGAACATCTTTCCAGTGGTTTCTGTGCGACTACACTTCAATTTTAGATGTCCAGCAATTAATATTTCTTCAATATTTATTCCAGTGGTAATGTTCAACATATTTTGTTATCAGCATTTTCACAAAGTTAGCTAAAGATTCCAAAAAAAAAAAAAAAAGCAGAACATTTTTGTAAATAAGTGAATGATAAGTGAAACAGAAGACCACTCCTGAGTCCCACCCAAACCAAAAATAATAACAATCATCTATAAGGGGCAGTGGTGGTCTAGTGGATAGGGCACAGGATCGCTGATCCTAAGGTTGGGGGTTCGAGTCCCCACAGGGTTGTCACTGTTTCCCCAGTGCAGCTAACTGGGTTATCAAAGGCGGGCCATGTCTCTCGCGGTCTATGGTGAGAGGCATGTAAAAGAACCATTGCTGACTTTCGTAAAGAGTAGCTGCAAAGCCGTCAACGTGTTTCTGTCCCTTGTTAAAGGGTTGTGACAGGAAGGGCATCCGACGTAAAAACCTACGCCAAATCAAATGTGCGAATCAGATGATTCGCTGTGGCGACTCTCGAGAAAGGGAAAAAGCTGAAAGGAAAAGAAGAAGATTTATAAGTAAATCAATAGTCCTGGATTGCTTACTCTCTGTCTAATTCCAAAAATAGAATATTATCAATGTGTAAACAAGCTTTACTCTTTATCCTAATACGAAATGATGAAGTAGACTTTTTAATATAAATTCTATAAATAATGACAGCACAGTCCAGGTTCCAGGTGAAGGCTATCACTCCGTAGAGAACGGAATCCCCCAATCTGGCAACCTTGATCCATAGAAAGAGCCGCGGTTAAAACGCACCGAGCGGTTAGCGACCGCGGCAGTGCTTCTGTACCTCACACCGGATATCGTTCCCGATTTGCTTCTCCCTCACCTCTTCTCCCTTTTCTCCAATCTTGTTTCATTGACACTTTTTGAAAAGACATGAGCGCGAGCTATGGCAACCCGCCGGACTGACTGAAGAATTGAAGGCACGGGATCTTTTACTCGATTTCGGACCGACAAGAAACACCGGATGCTTCCTCGCTTTCCTTTTCTTTAAGACTGGTTCTGACAGGAAGACAGAAACGACCAGGCAGACAGACGGTGGTTCCTCAGTGAGAAATGGCTCTCGCGCTCACCATCCTCGCGGTGTTGTGCGTGCTCGCAGTGTGTGCGCACGCGGACGGAAACAGCGCGGGCGGAAAAGCGCGCAGCTGCTCGGACGCACGGCGCTTCTACAGCGGCAAAGGCTTCACGCTTAACGGGGTCCCGCTCGCCGTGATATCGGGTAAGAACTACGGAACCCGCTGTGGTGGTGCTGCTGGTGGTGCTGGTGGTTTTCCAGCTGCTAGACTGCAGGTTAAGAAGCATATGAGCGCGAGCTTTCTCTGGGGTTCAGCACCAGCTGGTCGCGCGCGCTCTCAGGTCACCATGGCGACATCCTACCCGCATACCGCTGTCTTCCACGATAAAGGAAAGTAGTGCGGCACTAAACTACTGACTAACATTCCATTATTTCCTCGAGGAGCGTATCATTTTTGCGTGGTAATATATTCACGACAAACTGGGATGACGAACCCGCCTATATTTCCCAGTCTCTCCATTATAAAGAGGTTTAAATTGGGGATGAACCGCTTCACGTGCGTGTCGGGCGCGCTATTGTCATACTGTGTAGAGTTGCCAGATTGTATCAGAATTCTTAACCCCCCTTAATCTCCTTTAATTATTACGTCAACACTTTATAATGCATGCTGTAACGCTGATAAATTATTATAGGACAATGTCCCAGCGTAATCTCTCTTTGTTCCCTTACTCCATGTTCCCCAAAATATTCAGGTGCATTTTTGTAATTATTGTGTATCCTGTGTTACTGGGTATTATTCACTTAACATAAATAGTGAAGTTTAGAGAAAATGTTCGCATTTGTAATAATATGAAAATCAACAGACGTAGATTGGATGATATTTACAAATCTGGCAACCCAATCTCAAGTTCAGAATGTGTAGCTCATGCAGGGTCCCAAACAAAGACAGCAGAGCACAATGCAAGAGCAAAGAAGAATCTGATGCCATCTGAGTCCTGTTGGTCATGTGGTTTAAAAATTGATTTATTATTATTATTATTAATAATAATAATAATAATAATAATAACGACAGCTATAATAATTCAATCTATTAGAACATTACACAAAGGCAAAACTAACAAAATTATACCATAATTAGGATTATAAAATTGCTCATTTTAAGATTGTAAATAGTGATTTGAAGGACTCTCCTTATTGAGACTGACATTTGCTGGTGTTCACCTTGAAAAAGAAACCAGACTAGTGTCAGTAATTGATCAGTGTTGAGTCTTTGTTGCTGTGAGGGCCCATCACACCCTAGGAAGACAGCAGCTTTAACATCACACCTCTGCACTGAAAGGTGTTGCTTATACAGTATTTTGTATTATTATTATGATGATGTACTTGGACTTATGTGAAAAAGGAATCTATTCTGAATAAGAAATGCAAAGCATAATCAGACATGTTACTAAAACAATAATAAGACACAGCTTTAGCCCTGATGACAACCATGTTTTGACAGCATGTGTGTTTTTGTTGCAAGTCCAAGAGGAGTTTTGGCATGCACAGCTTCAGCGCCTGTCTGCTCATGTTCTGTATTTTCTAAATCGCACAGATCATTTGTGTTCAGACCACTATCAATCATAACACCGTAGTTGACGTCTAATAACGCTGTGATAGCACTGATTGCAGGTAATAAAAGTAGATTGTAATAGGCTATAAATTTAATCCATAGCTGTGTATGGACTTTTACACAACCCAGCTGCTGCTTCTTGCATTGTCTTTAAGGCAGTGAGTCAGATTCTTTTACTGATAGATGAAAATAAATGATCCCAGAAGCATGCCTGCAGGAGCACATGTACACACATACACACACACACACACACACACACACACACACACACACACACACACACACATAAGGCATAGTGGTTTGCACATCTGACTCACACAAGAAGGTTCTGGCTTTAATGGCCAGGCTTGGCTAGGGAATTTCTGTGTGGAGTTTACGTGTACTTCATGTGTTTGCGTGGGTTTCCTCGGGTACTATGTTTTTCCTACCACATATTAGGTTAAATGGCTCTTCTAAACTGGACTAAGGAGTAAGTGGAGTGATTGTGTGTTTTGGCCCCGAGATGGTATTTCGAAATATTTAGCTTGTACCCCACCTTTGCCCAGTGTTGGCTGAGAGAGGTTTTAGTCTCCCTGTGACTATAATAGTATTAAGCAGTTTGGGAAATGAAGTGAATGAGTGAGTCAGTAATAACAGTACCTTATAGGCCATGACAATAAGGTACAGTGTAATTAGGATATTATTGGTTTTACTGAAGCATGGCAGTTTTTTTTTATTATTTATTAAATTATACATGCGTATAATTGTAAATCATTTTCTATTGCTCAGTAGTGGAGCTATAATATAACGAGTTATGAAGTAATTCTTATTTGAAAAAAAAGGTTGTAAACTATATGAATAAGATTTTTTTTTGAATCAAAAATTGCTTTTCACAGGAAAACAATCCTTGTGAGATCCCTGAATTTCACAGTTGGTTGTCATCACTAGTTTCTATGAAATTACAAAATTTTTTAAATAAATACTAGTGCTTTCTAGTGTGCTTTTAACACTGTACGCTATTCACTTTCTTAACAACAGTACACTTCATCGCTCAGATGTCCTCGCCCTAATTGGTATATCATGGCGTCCTTTCCCCCCTCTCCTCAGCAGGATGGGCATTATGAGGACGTGGCAGAGAGCCTGATGGCCTGGCGGAGATTTTCAAGGTTACTTTGTCAGTTTCAATGACGCCACACACACAGTAGGGGAGCCGATTCGAGTGTGTCCCCTTACCACCCGCCAGTGCCTAAACCGTACAGGACCAGCATCATGTTTTATTCATTCACTAAACAAGGCACAAGCATCTGCAGTGTAAATCCGGCACTGTTTAGCTCTCTGTTTTTTTTTCCTTTTATTTATGCCAGCTGTAATTTATGCAAATTACAGTTCGCAAGCTTCTGCATGTGGCTGGTGTTCACTGCTACTGACGACTTACATTTGTTGAAATGTGTAATTTTTATGCATCTTCCATGTTGTGCTTATGCATTTTTGCATATATATGTGAGGATTGAAGTGGAATGGCTTTGATATGATTTTATTACTTTCATTACTTCATGGTGACTGATTACATCCTCATCAGTGAACAAGGTTAAATGACAAAGTATATTTTATAAACAATAAGTGGATTGAATTGCACCAAAGATTTACTTGGGCAAACTGCTAAAATAGTTTGTACAAGAGATTTGTTAAGAGAATTGCTTTAAGCTTTGAGATACTCAGATTGGGAATATGAATAATTAATGTATTATGCAGCAGTAAGACAATAGTTAACAAAGGCTGCAAGACTGTGTTTTTCTCTGCTGCTCATTTGAGTGTTTCTCTGCTCTGACACGCTATCGTTTAATGGAACACTTTAGCCAAAACATTAGGTACACTTCACCACAAATGACTTCAATTAGTCTGGATACACTTAAAGCTGAATATTTGCTTCTATAGTCAAAAACGTAATGTAGCAAACTGCGTAAGAGAAGATTATAGCCAGTATTTTAGCATCATTAACCCGAGTCTCCAAAATATATTAACAATCATAAAAGACATTGGTTGGTTTAATAAACTCATTTGCACATACAAGGATTACATGAAATAGTCTGGGGTGGCATGGTGGTGTAGTGATTTGAACATCTGCGTCACAGAAAGTTCTTAGGTTTCGGTCCCTGGCTTGATGATGACATTTCTGTGTGGAGTTTGTATGTTCTCACCATGCTTGCATGGATTTCATTGGGGTGTTCTGGTTTCTTCCAACAGACCAAAGACATACACAATTGGGACATTCAAGCTACCGTTAGGTCTGAGTATGAGTGGTTTCCCCTGTTAGCCCTGCGATGGTCTGATGAACTGTTCAGGGTGTACCCTGCGCTTTTCTAAAGTAGGCACCAGCGTCCACGTGACCCTAGTAGGATAAAACGGTTTAACAAATGAAAGAATGAATAAATGAATTCCTCACACTTACAAGTTTGTGACCATTTTTATTACTTAAATTATATCCACTATAAAGGTTAACAGTTATTATAAATATACAGATTATCAATCTTCCACCATGAAGTTGTCGTGAGAAATGAAAAGATGACTACTCTGTTATTTCATAGTAGCATGCCTCATGAATATGGGTTAGATTGCTGTCTCGTGTTTTGTCTGGTGTCCATGCCTAGTACAGAAAACCCAATAAGGTTGCTTCATTGCTGAGTTGATACTGATTGGCTGTTATGCATCGCTGACTTGCATAATGATGATTGGAAGCAAAAAAAACCAAAAAACCTGATTTATTATTAATAATAATAAAAAAAAAAAAATTGGCAAACCCAAAACATTAAAAGTTGAGGCTCATACAGCACCGCTCAGACTCCCATATAGGCTCACAAGATCCTGCAATCAGGAAGGGAAACAGACTTGCTGGTAAATTCATTTTTGGTGAGCAAACACAGAAATCAGAAACTGAATTCTGATCGAACATGAGTTCACTAAGCAAATGATTAACACGATAGATTATACAAATGAATGTTGAACTCAGAACGATGGTAAAAAGCAAACTCATGCTCAGACACCTATTAAGAGACATCTATTGGAAGGCAGTGCCTAAATCTATGTATTTTGCTTTTATATACATGTATGTGGTTTTTA
The DNA here is from genome assembly GCA_024760905.1 of Plotosus lineatus. Classification (NCBI taxonomy): domain Eukaryota; kingdom Metazoa; phylum Chordata; class Actinopteri; order Siluriformes; family Plotosidae; genus Plotosus; species Plotosus lineatus. Next base: position 36,623,849 of record CM045737.1, on the reverse strand, counting down.
GTAGACTAAAGAATAAGTCTTGGTCCATTGAAAATTTGCCTTGCTAAACATTGATCTACTGACTCCTTACATCAGGAATGCTGAAACAATGATAAATAAATTATAAATATATAAGATTTAGTAATATTTACCATATGCCAAGGATATTGCTAATTACCTGATGGTAGAGTTGTTGAACAAAAATGCAGCCGTGACATGCAAGTCAAAAATAAGAATTCCATACCAGATCAGTCGAGGCCCAGGTTAACAACGACCGCCATCAGTGCTGTTAACCAACAGGGTGCTGGTGGAAATTGGACTACTGTTGGTCGAAGAAGTAGAGGCGGGAGGCGTGGCTGTAGGCAGAGAACGAAGAGGAAAGGCATAAGTCTAGGACTGAGAGTAGGGACTTTGAATGTTGGAACTATGACAGGAAAAGGTAGAGAGCTGGCTGACATGATGCAGAGGAGGAAGGTGGACATATTGTGTGTTCAGGAGACCAGGTGGAAAGGTAGCAAGGCTAGAAGCTTAGGAGCAGGGTTTAAGCTGTTTTATCGTGGTGTGGATGGGAAGAGAAATGGAGTAGGAGTCATGTTGAAGGAGGGGTTTGTCAGGAATGTTCTAGAAGTGAAAAGAGTGTCAGACAGAGTGATGAGTCTCAAGTTAGAAATTCAAGGTGTGATGTTCAATGTTGTTAGTGCTTACGCCCCACAGAGAGGATGAGAGCTAGAACAGAATGAGAGATTCTGGAATGAGTTAGATGAAGTGATGCAGAGTGCCCCCAGAGGTGAAAGAGTGGTCATTGGTGCAGACTTCAATGGACATGTTGGTGCAGGCAGGAGACAGGACGAGGAAGTGATGGGCAGGTTTGGTATCCAGGAGAGGAACACAGAAGGACAGATGTTGATAGATTTTGCAAAAAGGATGGTAATGGTTGTGGTGAATACTTTCTTCCAGAAGAGAGAGGAGCATAGGGTGACTTATAAAAGGAAAGGTAGGAGTACACAGGTCGACTAGATCTTGTGTAGGCGATGTAATTTGAAGTAAGTCAGTGACTGCAAAGTAGTAGTGGGTGAGAGTGTTGCCATACAGCATAGGATGATGGTGTGCAGAATGACGCTGATGGTGAGGAAGGTGAAAAAGGCAAAGGCAGAGCAGAAGACAAAGTGGTGGAAGCTGAAAAAGGAAGAGTGTCGTGTTGTCTTCAAGGAGGAGTTGAAACAGGCTTTGAGTGGTCAGGAAGTGCTTCCGGATTACTGGACAACTACAGCTAATGTGATCAGGGAGACAGGTAGGAGAGTGCTTGGTGTGTCCTATGGAAGGAAAGTAGGTAAAGAGACTTGGTGGTGGAATGAGGAAGTGCAGGAGTGTGTACAAAGGAAGAGGTTAGCTAAGAAGAAATGGGACATTGAGAGGACCGAAGAGAGCAAACAGGAGTACAGGGAGACACAGTGTAAGACGAAGGTAGCGGTGTCAAAGGCCAAACAGAGGTTGTATGATAACTTGTATGCTAGGTTGAACAGTAAGGAGGGATAAAATTATTTATATAGGTTGGCACAGCAGAGAAATAGAGATGGGAAGGACATGCAGCAAGTTAAAGTGAGTAAGGACAGAGTGGGAAATGTATTGACTGATGACAGAAGTGTGCTGGGAAGATGGAAAGAGTACTTTGAAGAGCTGGTGAATGAGGAAAATGAAAGAGAAAAAAGAGTACAAGAGGTGACCATTGAGGACCAGGAAGTACCAAGGATTAGTAAGGGTGAAGTGAGGACGGCATTGAAGAGGATGAAGAGTGGAAAGGCATTTGGTCCTGATGACATACCGGTGGAGGTATGGAAGTGTCTAGAAGTGGTAGCAGTAGATTTCTGACAAAAACCGTCAACAAGGTCTTAGAGAGTGAGAGAATGCTGGAGGAATGGAGGAGAAGTGTGCTAATGCCCATTTTTAAGAACAAGGGAGATGTGCAGAGTTGTGGCAACTACAGAAGGATAAAGTTGATGAGTCATACGATGAAGTTATGTGAAAAAATAGTGGAAGCTAGACTAAGGGCAGAGGTCAACATCTGTGAACAACAGTTTGGTTTCTTGCCAAGAAAGAGCACCCCAGATGCAGTGTTTGCTTTGAGGATGTTAATAGAGAAGTACAGAGAAGATCAGAGGGAGCGGCATTGTGCCTTTGTGGATCTGGAGAAAGTATATGACAGGGTGCTGAGAGAGGAACTGTGGTATTGCATGAGGAAGTCTGGAGTGGCTGAGAAGTATGTTAGAGTGGTGCAGGACATGTATGAGAGATGTAAGACAGTGGTGAGGTGTGCTGTCGGTGTGACAGAAGAGTTCAAGGTGGAGGTAGACCTGCATCAAGGGTCAGCTCTGAGCCCTTTCTTGTTTGCTATGGTGATGGACAGGCAGACAGACCAGGTCAGACAAGATTCCCCATGGACTATGATGTTTGCAAACGACACTGTGATCTGTATTGAGAGCAGAGAACAAGTGGAGGAAAATCTAGAGAGGTGGAGGTATGCCCTTGAAAGGAGAGGAATGAAGGTTAGCTTAAGTAAGACAGAATACACGTGTGTGAACAACAAGGACCCAAGAGGAACGGTGAGGTTACAGGGAGCAGAGATAACAAAGGTGGAGGATTTTAAGTACTTAGACTCAACAATACAGAGCAATGGAGAGTGTGGAAAAGAGGTGAAGAAGCATGTTAAGTCAGGTTGTAATGGTTGGAGAAAAGTGTCCGGTGTGATGTGTGACAGGAGAGTATCGGCAAGAATGAAAGGAAAAGTGTACAAGACAGTGATGAGGCCAGCAATGTTGTATGGTTTAGAAACAGTGGCACTGGGGAAAAGACAGGAGGCAGAGATGAAAATGTTGAGGTTCTCTTTGGGAGTAATGAGGATGGATAGGATCAAGAATGAGTACATCAGAGGGACAGCACATGTCAGAGGTTTTGGAGACAAAGGCAGAGAGGCTAGATTGAGATGGTTTGGACATGTACAGAGGAGGGATAGTGAGTATATTGGTAGTAGGATGCTGAGGTTGGAACTACCAAGCAGAAGGCCTAGAGGAAGACCAAAGAGAAGATTTATGGACGTGGTGAAGGAGGACATGTAGTTGGTGTAAGAGAAGAAGATGCAGAGGATAGGGTGAGATGGAGGCAGATGATTCGCTGTGGCGACCCCTAAAGGGAACAGTCGAAAGGAAAAGAAGAAGAAGAGTTGTTGAACAAAAGAAATTACTATGCATGGTGGTGACCATGAATTCTTCACATAAACGACTAATTAAAAAAATCTAACCATTTGCAAACTTGCGGCATGCTCTGCATAAATAATGCAATGGAGCTATGACTGTTTTTTTTTAGCTTTTCGACTTCCTTTTTTATCCATTTTTATAAATAAGTGTGTTACTGTGTTAGAAAATAGGTAAAAATTGGCCTATTAATCTGTAAGTGTTCTCTCTTACCAGTTTTTCTTCATGAAGCAATCATTATTTAGTGATTGAATTTAGTTACAAACATTAAAGAGCTGCAGAACCTACCGACATGGACATACCAGATGATATGAGGTTTTCAAACAAGGCTCTTTGTGCTTTTTCCCAGGCAAATTGGGCATCATCCACCACCACCGACTGCTGGATTTTTAAATGTCATAGTATAATGTTGGCACCTCTTGAAATTTGGCCTTTAATATTATTATGAGAATGACAATGCAATATTACACACTCTATCACATGCTTTAACACATGGGAAGCCTTGACCACTCGGTGCTAATGGGTTTAGCATAGATAGTATTTTAACACAGAGATAAGAAGCCATTTGGCTGCCATGTTGGTACACCTTCCTACTGAAATAAATGTCTGCATGTTTAGGAATGAAATGTGAGATAGACTTCTCAGCAAAGTAAAGAGAAAGTGGCTTTTACGCTTAGAATAAGTTGGCGTATTATGCTATTATATACCACTACTACTACTACTACTAATAATAATAATAATAATAATAAAATGAAATCTAAATTCTTTCAAGAAA
>CM045737.1:36589847-36617347 GCA_024760905.1 Plotosus lineatus | reverse complement strand
CAAGTGTTGTGAATAATTCAGCGCAGAGCCCAGCGCTCCTGCTGCCACTTTGCTCTGTCGATATTAATTGCATTTTTTCCACCAACCAGTTTTGTGCCAGGTCCCATTGCCCCGAGACACCAGCCATGGGAAGGCGAGGTATGAATATGGAGCCATAATTGGCCAAGTTTTAGTACTCCGACAATGTCTCTTTTGTCTGAGAGCTTAAAATAATTCATAAAATCTTTTTGCAAATTGCAGGATAAGGCAGGTATTTGTTTGAATATGCACCAGTCAGTCATAGCATTAAAACCACCAACCTAATAGTTTGTTGTGCATGCCCTCATTGTGCCATAAACAGCCATGACCTTTTGAGGCATGGACTTCATAATGTTTGAAGATGTGCTGTGGTACGCTGACACTCTGCTTTATTAGACTGTGATATGGGGCATGCGATAGTCAGCTCAGCATCTTCAAGTTTGTGTCATTCACCTTTAGCTATTTCAGAACAATTTCTGCTGTGTGACAGTGTGCATTATTGTGTGGAAAGAGGACACTGACATTAGTGAAAACTGGTGAAGAGGCGAAGGGGTGTAGTACTTGGTCTGCAATTGTTTTAGGAAGATGATAAAGGTCAAGGAGCATTCACCTCAATTCCAGGATCCAAAGTTTCCCAGCAGAACATGGACCAATTTTGATACCCACATGTACATTGTAAGAATTTTTTTACAACTGGCTTTCTATCATAGCCAGCATTACCTTTTTCATCAATTTGTGATACAGGAGCTGTTCTTTGGGCTTGAATCAGACAGGACAGCCTTTACTCCCCATGTGCTTCACTGAGCCTTGGAAAATTAGGAACCTATCCCTAATGTATTCAAGACCACCTTACGCTACACTAAGACAAGACCATGATCAGAGCATACCAAGATCCAACACAAGACCAAGACTTTGTGAGGGCGAGACTGAATGAAAACATAGACCAAACCAATTGGAGACCATTTTAAAAACATTTAAAGTGATCATAATAATATTTACAATTTCAACATTTACAATATTCCTACACTTTTATGAAAAGCATTATTTAAGAATTTTTTCTTCTACTTTTTGCCAGCTTTCACCGGCTGATTTCCATATTCATTTGTATCACCTGTCGTGTTTTTATAATGAGTTAATGTTCTACGCCCCATTAATGTAGTGTTTTGCTTGGCAAACGTCTGCCTACTTGATCGAGATTGTGTTTTTTATTCTGTGTGAGCCTGAGCGGTGGTATACGTACCTGTGGTGTGTGTCTTTTTGGTTTTTAGCTTTGTTATTAATAATAAATGTTTTTTTAATTGGTGACCCAGCAGCCTTACAGGGATTTCTGTAGGGAATAGACATGGGGCAACCATTCAAGTCATGTTGCTTGCCTATGGGGCTCTGCTTAGGAGCTCCATGATAATCTGTGGAAACTTTTGAAGAGCATAAGCTTTTGTCTGTTAATAACATTGAAAAATATATTTGTTTTAAATGTAAAGCTAGTTATAAGGCCAACAGGACTGTGGTTGAAAATGTATTCCTTCAAGGTTAAGATAAAAATTTGATGTGATCTCAGCCATCTCGGTTAGAGTTGCTTAATAATTTAAAAAGTTTGATGAATTTTATTTTTATGCTTCACTTCACAATCTTTGTCTATTTCAGTGGAAAACAAAGTACAAAATAATGCAGCAATCAAATGACCAGTGTTTTGTTATTACTTATTCTATTAGCTTGAAATGTTCCTAGTAAAAATCCAACCTTATTCACATAATGAATTGTAATATCTGATATCCGTGGATTTTTTAATTTTTTTTATTTTAATTAATTACTTTTTTTGGGGGTTGTTGTCATGAGAAATTAAGAAAAGACTGTTTGAGCTAAATCAGGCTTTAGGCAGAAACATAGTTTGCAAGGCTAACTTTACTTTTTGTAACATTAGCTAATCTGTAAAAGAATAATGTTAATATGGTAAAAGCTGGTAATTTTTGTTTACAATGGATGGAGGAATAACCGGCATTTACGGCAAGCCTGGTGGCTACAGAGGAGAATCTAAATAGAGTAGGTTGTAAAGTGGCTGGTAAGTAGCATGACGACTGCATGTAGTGAAGGAGAGGAACGTAGCTGTGGAATGTGACAATGTTGTGAACCCCGTCATTTTTATTAATCAAAAAGTAATCAGTTAAATAACATGATGTGAAATACTGGAAACTATAATGACCGTTTCAAAAGACGTGATGTGTATACGTGTATTGGAATGTGTACTCAAAGTTGCCATGAAAAAAAGTTCTTTGATTATCAATGGACTATTTAGTGTAATATTTTTGCTCTTATAGCCATTTATTCATTAGGATTGCTATTTATTTGCTTATCACATACCTCCTTCGTCTAGATGACCTATCATCACCATTCCCAGAATGCAACATCACATCCATTCAGTCATTCTCCACTGATGATTTCCTTGCATCTCAATCTGTAAAAATCCCATCCATCACTGCAATAACTCTGTTGAAAAACTATATCTTAAAAAAAATATAAAATCTCCAATGTTTTTTCATTGTATGTCCGTTTTTACATGTCATTTATTTTACCCACAAATCCTTATTTTGTGTATAAAAGATTCAGTCACATGTCTGTTTTTAGCTTGTAAGATCTGCTGGCTTTAGTAGCGTAACCTTGTCTGTTTATTAATAAAATTAGGGCAGTCTTATGTTTAATTAATTCATTTATTGAACCGCTTAATCCTAATTAGGGTCACAGGGAGGCTAGCACCCATCTCAGCCTACTTTAGGCGAGGGCATAGTACAGCCTGGACAGCTCACCAGGCCATCGAAGGCAGAAACTGCTATACAGACTACTCTTGATGAAAGTCAGCAATGGTTCCTTTACATATTATCATCATAGACAGTGAAAGACATGATTGGCCTTTGATAACCCAGTTAGTTGCACTAAGGGGGCACCAGTAATAACATGCTGATTGTGTGACTAGCCTTGGGATCAGTAATTCAGCACCCTACCACTGGGCTACCACTGCTTGTAAATACTAGCCTGTGAACATAAATTTACCTAACGGTATTTCTGAAAGTAATATCAAGTTGCCTATTTAAATATCATAATACTGAGAGGGGGAAGCAGTTCTCCACAAATACTGTTTACATTCAAAGCAGGGAGCTGCTCACCTCAACTTGGGATGTTGTCGGGAGGTGGAAAGAATACTTCGAGGACCTCCTCAATCCACCCAAGACACCCTCCATGGAGAAGGAAGACCCTCAGGATTTGGGTGGGGGTCCAACCATTACTGTGGCTGAGGCTGCCAAGGTAGTCAAAAAGCTCCTCGTTGGTCGGGCTCCGGGAGTGGATGAGAACCACCTTGAATATCTCAGGCCTCTGTTGTATGTTGTAGGACTGTCTTGGTTGATACATCTCTACCACATTACGTTGTCATCAGGGTACATACCTCTGGATTGACAAACCAGGGTGGTAGTCCATCTTTTTAAAAAGGGGGACCAGAGGGTGTGTTCCAATTATTGTGGAATCACACTCCTCAGCCTACCCTGGAAAGGCAATGCAAGAGTACTGGAGAGGAGGATCCGACCGATGGTTGAACCTTGGATTCAGGGGGAACAATGTGGCTTGGTCCGCATTATTAACAACAGGTTGAATTCATTTCCAGTGAGGGTTGGAGTCTGCCAAGGCTGTCTTTTGTCACTAATTCTGCTCATAATTTTTATAGATGGAATTTCTATGCTCAACCGTGGCGTTGAAGGGTTTTGGTTTTTGGCCATAGGATCTCGTCTCTGCTTTTTGTGGATGATGACCTTTTGGCTTCATCAATCCAGGACCTCAAACTCTTATCGGGGTGATTTGAAACCGAGTATGAAGTGGCCGGGCTGAGAATTAGCAAATCCAAGTCAGAGGCTATGGTTCTCAGCCAGAAAACAAATGTAGAATGCGCTCTCCAGATTGGGAATGGGGTCCTTCCCCAAGTCAAGGAGTTCAAGTATCTCTGGATATTGTTCACTAGTGAGGGAAGGATGAATCAAGAGATAGACAAGCAGATTTCTGCAGCCTCTGCTGTAAAGCAGAGCCTGTATTGGTCCATCGTGGTGAAGAGGGAGCTGAACTGCAAGGCAAAGCTCTCAATTTACCAGTTGTTCTATGTTCCAACCCTCACCTATGGTCACAAGCTTTGGGTAGTGACTGAAAGAACAAGATAATGGATACAAGTGAATGAAATGAGCTTCCTTTGCAAGGTGGCAGAGATCTCCCTTAGACATAGGACGAGAAGCTCACCGATGCGAGAGGACTTGGAGTAGAACCTCTGTTCCGCATTGAGAGGAGGCAGTTGAGGTTGCTCGGGCATCTATTTAGAATGCTTCCCGAATGCCTCCCTGGTGTGGTATTTTGGGCATGTCCAACCGAGAACAAACCCTGGGGTCGACCGAGAACACGAGATGACCATTAAGAGGGATTAATGTCTCTCGGCTGGTCTGAAAACACCTTGGTGTCTCCCTGGAAGAGCTAGAGGAAATGGCTGTGGAGAGGAATGATGTGCTTAGAGGTTGTCAGTTAACCATTGCTATTTGTTCCTACAGTGTGTTCATGCGGATTTTTACAGCTGCAGGCAGAGTTCTCTATGAAGGAGCCAGTACTGGTCATCTCAGTCTTGGGGACCCAGTGCTTGACTTGTTACTCACTTCGCACACTGAGAACATGACAAAGTCTAAATGCCTTGGTTTGCGATTAAGAACCACTAGTGCCATGGTTCACTTCAAGGGTATTAACCAGCGTTCCCATTAAGGCTAAATTGGTGTGACAATGGCACAAATTATTTTAGATTGGCACAAGGAATTATTGTCGCTGTGGCAGTAATTTTTTCCCCGTGTTTGTTTTGTTTTAAGTTCCACAATCTACAACTTGTTTGTAAATAATGTTAAACAGCCATCAAAATGTTCAGCATCTATCGACCCCACCCCATGTGGCAGGGGGCTACCCCCTTCAATGTCCTCCCCGTGCTTCTTGCCACCGAGCAAGATTGTAAAGATAGAAGTCAAGATTGGCTGCTTTGCAGCCAATGCCTCCAGCGTTCGAATCATCTGAACACAGTATTGGCGAAAGCTCAATTTATTTTAATGGGAGCACTGGTATTAACACTGTAAGTCCATGACAGTTTGAAAGAACTTTTGTAGGAAGAGCCACCAGGACAAACAACAATAGCTTTTTGAATGCCATTCATTCATTCATTTTCCGAACCGCTTAATCCTAATTAGGGCTGCGGAGAGGCTGGTGACCATCTCGGCCAACTCCGGGCGAGGGCGGGGAGATCCTGGACAGGTCATCAGGCCATCCCAGGGCCAACACTCACACAACCATTCATACTCACACCTACAGGTAATTTGGAACAGCCAGTTAGCCTAGTGTGCATGTTTTTGGACTGTGTGAGTAAACCGGAGTACCCGGAGGAAACCCACGCAAGCACGGGGAGAACATGCAAACTCCGCACAGAAACGCCCAGGCTGGGAAGCAAACTCAGGACCTTCTTACTGTGAGAAGGACGTGCTAACCACTACACCACCTTGCCACCTTTTGGATGCCATAATGTTTTTTATTTTTCATATTTTCAGGCATATAATTGCAGGTCAACACAAACCTCAAGCAGGAATTGCACTAATTATTTTACTCATCATGTAAATGCAGCCATGAGGTGGGGGGGGGCACTAACCAGTGTCTCTCCCCCTCATGCCGGTCCCAAGCCCGGAGAAATGCAGAGGGTTGTGTCAGGAAGGGCATCCGACGTAAAACCAATGCCAAGTATCTATGATGCAAATCAGAATTATTACCCCCATACCGGATCGGTCGAGGCCCGGGTTAACAACGACCGCCATCAGTGCTGTCAATCAACAGAGTGCTGATGGAAATTGGACTACTGTTGGTCGAAGACGTCGAAGAAGGAGAGGTGGGAGGCGTGTCCGTAGGCAGAGAGAGAAGAGGAAAGGCATGAGTCTAGGACTGAGAGTGGGGACTTTGAATGTTGGAACTATGCAAAGAAAAGGTAGAGAGCTGGCTGACATGATGCAGAGGAGGAAGGTGGACATACTGTGTGTTCAGGAGACCAGGTGGAAAGGTAGCAAAGCTAAAAGCTTAGGAGCAGGGTTTAAGCTATTTTGTCACAGTGTGGATGGGAAGAGAAATGGAGTAGGAGTCATCTTGAAGGAGGAGTTTGTCAGGAATGTTCTAAAAGTGAAAAGAGTGTCAGACAGAGTGATGAGTCTCAAGTTAGAAATCGAAGGTGTAATGCTCAATGTTGTTAGTGCTTATGCCCCACAGGCAGGATGTGAGCTAAAAGAGAAGGAGAGATTCTGGAGTGACTTAGATGAAGTGATGCAGAGTACCCCCAGAGGTGAAAGAGTGGTCATTGGTGCAGACTTCAATGGACATGTTGGTACAGGCAACAGAGGGGACGAGGAAGTGATGGGCAGGTTTGGTATCCAGGACAGGAACGCAGAAGGACAGATGTTGATAGATTTTGCAAAAAGGATGGAAATGGCTGTGGTGAATACTTTCTTCCAGAAGAGCCAGGAGCATAGGGTGACTTATAAAAGCGGAGGTAGGAGCACACAGGTAGACTACATTTTGTGTAGACGATGTAATTTGAAGGAAGTCAGTGACTGCAAAGTCATAGTGGGTGAGAGTGTTGCCAAACAGCATAGGATGGTGGTGTGCAGGATGACTCTGATGGTGAGAAAGGTGAAAAAGGCAAAGGCAGAGCAGAAGACAAAGTGGTGGAAGCTGAAAAAGGAAGAGTGTCGTGTTGTCTTCAAGGAGGAGTTGAAACAGGCTTTGGGTGGCCAGGAAGTGCTTCCAAATGACTGGACAACCACAGCAAATGTGATCAGGGACACAGGTAGGAGAGTACTTGGTGTGTCCTCTGGAAGGAAAGTAAATAAGGAGACTTGGTGGTGGAATGAGGAAGTGCAGGAGTGTGTACAAAGGAAGAGGTCAGCTAAGAAAAAGTGGGACATTGAGAGGACCGAAGAGAGTAAACAGGAGTACAGGGAGACACAGCGTAAGGCGAAAGTAGCAGTGGCTAAGGCCAAACAGAGGGCGTATGATGACTTGTATGATAGGTTGGATAGTAAAGAGGGAGAAAATGATCTATACAGGTTGGCACAGCAGAGAAATAGAGATGGGAAGGACGTGCAGCAAGTTAGATTGATAAAGGACAGAGAGGGAAATGTATTGACTGATGACAGAAGTGTGCTGGGAAGATGGAAAGAGTATTTTGAAGAGCTGATGAATGAGGAAAATGAGAGAGAGAAAAGAGTAGAAGAGGTGACCATTGAGGAGCAGGATGTAGCAAAGATCAGCAAGGGTGAATTGAGAAGGGCATTGAAGAGGATGAAGAATGGAAAGGCAGTTGGTCCTGATGATATACCTGTGGAGGTATGGAAGTGTCTAGGAGAGGTAGCAGTAGATTTTCTGACAAGAACATTCAACAAGGTACTAGAGAGTGAGCAGATGCCGGAGGAGTGGAGGAGAAGTGTGCTGGTGCCCATTTTTAAGAACAAGGGAGACGTGCAGAGTTGCAGCAACTACAGAGGGATAAAGTTGATGAGCCATACGATGAAGTTATGGGAAAGAATAGTGGAAGCTAGACTAAGGGCAGAGGTCAGCATTTGTGAACAACAGTTTGGTTTCATGCCAAGAAAGAGCACTACAGATGCAATGTTTGCTTTGAGGATGTTAATAGAGAAGTACAGAGAAGGTCAGAGGGAGCTACATTGTGCCTTTGTGGATCTGGAAAAAGCATATGACAGGGTGCCAAGAGAAGAACTGTGGTATTGCATGAGGAAGTCTGGAGTGGCAGAGAAGTATGTTAGAGTGGTGCAGGACATGTATAAGAGATGTAAGACAGCGGTGAGGTGTGCTGTCGGTGTGACCGACGAATTCAAGGTGGAGGTGGGACTGCATCAAGGGTCAGCTCTGAGACCCTTCTTGTTTGCTATGGTGATGGACAGGCTGACAGATGAGGTGAGACATCCAGGTGAGACTGGAAAGGAGAGGAATGAAGGTTAGCCTCAGAAAATCAGAATACATGTGTGTGAATGAGAAGGACCCAGGAGGAACGGTGATGTTACAGGGAGCAGAGATAACGAAGGTGGAGGATTTTAAGTACTTAGGCTCAACAATCCAGAGCAATGGAGAGTGTGGAAAAGAGGTGAAGAAACGTGTGCAGGCAGGCTGGAATGGTTGGAGAAAAGTGTCCGGTGTGATGTGCGATAGGAGAGTGTCAGCAAGAATGAAGGGAAAGGTGTACAAGACGATGGTGAGGCCAGCGATGTTGTATGGATTAGAAACAGTGGCGCTGAGGAAAAGGCAGGAGGCAGAGCTGGAGGTAGCGGAGATGAAAATGTTGAGGTTCTCTCTGGGAGTAACGAGGATGGATAGGATCAGAAATGAGTATATCAGAGGGACAGCCCACGTAAGATGTTTTGGAGACAAAGTCAGAGAGGCTAGATTGAGATGGTTTGGACATGTACAGAGGAGGGATAGTGAGTATATTGGCAGTAGGATGCTGAGGTTGGAACTACCAGGCAGAAGGCCTCGAGGAAGACCAAAGAAGAGATTTTTGGATGTGGTGACGGAAGACATGAAGGTCGTTGGAGTCAGAAAAGAAGATGCGGAGGACAGGGTGAGGTGGAGGCGGATGATTTGCTGTGGCGACCCCTGAAGGCAGCAGCCGAAAGTAAAAGAAGAAGAAGATTTTACTCATCATGTTATATTGAGAATACATAGTTTTCACACATGATGTGAACTATACCACAGAAGTATGCGTCAGACTAGTGTTCTCAAGAAGACCATAAATCAGTTGCCTGGACTGTTCCAGGGCTGGCTCCAGAAAACTTTGCCATGTTCAGTACAAGCACATCAGTACTTTCTGTAAAAGAAATTTGAGAATGTATTGTAGCTTTCAAATGCACCTTCACTGTCGTAAACTGTCCAGTGCCAGATCTTTTTTTGTTGTTGTTGTGTTTTTTGTTATAAATGTTCTTTGAATGTTGTTGTAGCAATGGCTATGTTCCGAAAGCAGGGTCACACTGGCCCTTGGCAAGATGCCTGACATCAAATCATCCCTCTCTTCCCCTTTTAATCAAGTTAGCATCTTGGGGATGAGTGCATTATCTGTTCTTGAGCACCTCTTCTTTAACCTTCTCCTTGTAACAGGATCTAATGAAATAAAAAAGGACTGTCAGAATGCATTAGATGAAAGAGTACAGTTCACCCTTTAGCCAGATTGCTGAGGTGGTGATCTGGATTCTATCTTAACTCACTTACTAGTATATGATTTTCATTAATGTCTCCGTAGTGTAGAATAGAGCTTTGGGTGTTAAACCTTGTAGTACATTCAGAAATACAAATTTAGAAACAGTGGTTAGCGTGTTCGCCTCACAGCAAGAATTGTGGGGTTTGTGTGGGGTTTGCATGTTCTCCTTGTGTTCCTCTGGGTACTCCAGTTTCCTCCCACAGTTCAAAAACATGTGCATTAGGCTAATTGGCTTTTCCAAATTGCCCTCATTATGTGTCTGTGAATGGTGCTGTGTGTTGGCCCTGCAATAGTCTGGTAAGCTGTTCACAGTACACGGCCATCATTCAAACATTAAAACATTTTTAAAAACAAATCTCTGAAAAAGAAAAAGCAATTGAGAATGATTTCTGATTTATTGCTTAACATCAGATTTGCATTGTCCTATGAGAAGACGTTTTTATGAAACTGCTCAATAAGACAACATTTTATTGACAAGCTGTTTGTTATGGTAACAACTGTCAAGTACAAGCGTGACATACCTGTCTGTTCTTGTCTTGTGCTCAGATATATAATTCATTTTATATTATTATTTTTTTTAGAAATATTTGAAAAGAAAGACAAACACTGGCAGAATTAAGCAATTAGTGGTGATAAATAGTCTCTGGTATGGAAATTCATCAAACATTGCTTTGGTTAAATTGTTGAAAGTGATGAATAGCCAGGTTTTGGCCAAGATTAAGCCTTCCTGCCAGGACAATATTCTTTTCAGATTCACTGTACTTTGACTTTACTTTGACAATTTAAGAGGGTGGAAATATATTCTACCAAAATTATGTTGAAATATTTTCGATTGGGTTATGATTATACTATGGTTTCGCTGTCTGCTTGAAGTCCTTATATGTGTAAGGAGGTAGCAAATGCAAGACCGCCAAAATAATGGTAGCCAGGCAACCAGTCAAAAGTTTTAGAACACCCCAATTTCCCCTCAGTTTTATAGAAATATAACCAGTTCAAGTCTAGTGAATGGCCTGAAAAGGAATAAAGGTGAGCTGTGAACTATCTGAAAAGAAAAGAAGACATTAGGATTCAAATCGTGGAACGGCCCAGAATGGTTTCCAGACTTAAACCCCATTTTGCTGAATTGGGATGAAGTGAACAGAAGGGACAACAGCAACCAACAAGATCAACTCATTTATAGAAACGTCTGCAACAGTGTCGGGAAGAAACTTCGACGAAAAAATTGAATTCCATCATGGAAAGAATCCCACGAGTGTGTTCAGCTGAAATATTTGCAAAAGAAGGCGACGGTGATGAGTCAAAATTTGCGATTAAATTGGTCAACAGAACAAATGCAAACTTCTTATTTACTTGCAAATGTTTTAGTTACAGTACATGCTTTAATTTCAAACGACACCGAAACATTTTGATTAAAAACCCATAAAAATAAATTCCGCTGTTCCAAAAGGTTTTTTTCCCCTTTCTTCATCGTTTTGTCTTCCTTATTATACGACAACCACCAATCAAGGAGGGGCAAAAACACCATCTGTGACACGCAGTGCTAGCCACCCGCCTCTTTTTTGAAATGCAGCTCAAGTGTTTTTCAGCAGCGGTCTAACACACTTAGAAGGCACACACTATCCACCCCCTGTATGAATGAGCTCATAAACGCTCATGACATGCCATTGGCTGTTGATCTCTGTAAGTGACAAGGAAGTGCACCATCCTTCCCATGAGAGCTTGACCAATTAGCTCAAATTGACTCCGGGTCACTTATGGCTGTGGCATTAACCTGGATTTGAACTTGCAATCTCCAGGTTAATAGTCACACATCTTGTCGATGTGCCACTTGGGAGCAGGTCTAAATGTTTTCACTGGTAGCTATATCAGTACAGTTACCACAAAAATGTTAGCTGAATAGGAAAACTGCTTTCTTATTCAAAGTTAGAATATAGAAAATATACACTACCAGTCAAAACTTAATAATAACTTTATTTCACAACATAATCTCCCTGAACATCACTAAAGCGATGCTTCATTTTTATATTTTCGTCTCTTTTGAAGCATTGTGCTCCTCTAAAAAGGTCTCAACAGATACAATGACTCCATTATCACTCACAAAATGTCATCCTCAAAGTTCTGATTTGAGCTTAGGAAACAAATAAAAGTCTGAGGGTGCAACATCAAGTGAATGAGGCAGGTGTGGGAGAAGTTCGAAGCTGCACTCAGCTGCTGCAGCAAAGGCCACCTGTGAGGTGTGAATATATGCATTGTCCTGAAGCAACAAGACACCTGATCGAAGCTTCCTTCGACATTTCTTCTTAATCTCTTTCCTTAACTGTTGTTGGATGGTGTTAGTACTCTTCATTGATAGTTCTCAGGATTCTCCATTTTACCAGTTTTCTGTAGAGCTCAAGGTACAGACCTAAATAACTGTACTGAATTAAACAAGCACAAACCGTTTTCAACTGAATATTATTGGGACAAATTTTTAATTTTAAATTTTTAGTTTTGAAAATCAGAACTAATATAAAACTAAAAATAATTAAAAATGCATAAGGCGACAGAATTTTGGATCTACCCTTGTGTGTGTGTGTGTGTGTGTGTGTGTGTGTGTGTGTGTGTGTGTGTGATATATATATATACAGGGATCCCTCGCTACTCCATGCTTCAATTCATGCGGCTTCAGTGCATTGCATTTATTTTTTATTTTTTTTTAATATTCATTGAATTAAAAAAATACGGAAATTAAGGAAGAATAGGGGGAGAAGTTAAGGAAAATGCTGCAAAAACAAGGCCAATTATGCAAAAAAACAAAAAACAAAACCCATCCCTAAAAAAAAAAAACAACCCAAAATATCCCATCAAAACTAATTACATTTTTGTGAGGTGTGCATCTGAGTGCGTGCACGCGCATCTGCGTGTGTGTGTGTGTGTGTGTGTGTGTGTGTGTGTTTATATTTTATTTACATCTTATGCATTATTTTTGAATGTTTAATTGTTATTATAAGCATTTATAGCATTGAATATGTATTTATTGATATTATATATACATATACATGTACGTATACATTAGTTGGGGGAGGGGTGTTGGAGGGGGTGATCCTACTTTGAGGAATTCGGTAGTCGCGTGGGGTTCTCAGTCCCAATTAACCACAGAAAGCGAGTGATCCCTGTATATAACATTTAATTCGTTGTATAATATAATCTACATCAGTATATATGTATGTATATATGGAGCATCAAATGATACAATAATGTGTAAAGTCCCAAGAGTCAATGTCCTTGAGAGTAAGCTTTGAACTTTTGAAAATGTCTTCATTTCGACTTGACAGAATGAGAGACCTGCAACTCTTCTCTTTCACACCCATGAATACATACATCTATTAAATAGGGGTGTAGAGTATAAGGCTGTCTGACTCAGTTCTGCCTTTTGAACACAATGGATCATTGTGCTTTTGCTGGCATGTTTTTCGGTAATAGATTCCATGTTTACCTGTAAAAGAGATGGATTGTCATAGTCTTGTGTAGGGTTATCACAAGGCCATTGCTATACAATATCACATGCCCAAAACATTTTTTTACTGTGGGAAAGGGCTGGTTATTGCCAGACATGAGTCAGATGCTTATCTTATTCAAAAGAAAGTGAGGGAATTTCACTGTTTTTGTCTGGAAAGTAAATGATAAAAGGAACCTAATTATTTTGCGGGTGTTACACAAATATTTAATACTAGATGAGTGCCCACCGAGTGCAAGGCAACAATGTTTTATTATTAAAGCTTAGCAAAGTTATAATGTAATGTCTTCCCCAGTGGAAATCTGATTAGCATTTTGGTGCATTTTAATAAATGGGCCTTCATTATTCATTCATTCATTTTCTGAACTGCTTAATCCCAATTAGGATTGCGGGTAGACTGGCATCCATCTCAGTGAATTCAGGGTGAGGGCAGAGTACACCCTGGGCAGCTCGCCAGGCCATCGCAGGGCAGAAACAAGCTGATGGCTATCCAGTCTACTCTTCAAGAGACTCAGCAATAGTTCTTTTACATGCCTATCACCACAGCCAGTGAGAAACATCCCCAGCCTTTGATAACCCAGTTAGCTACACTGGGGAGACAACAGTGACGACCACTGACAGTGTAGCTTGAGACCCCAACCTTGGTCTCGTTAATCCAGCATCTTACCATCAGACCACCACTACACAATTGGGACTATTTTGCTCAGATAAGGGTTTTTTTTTTTAAACACATACCGCACTGTATTCTAGAAAAAAAAAGACATCCAAATCCATGGATAAGTTTTTGTGTTATCTTGCATCTCTTTTCACTCACACTGGAAATCACACACGCACATGTGTGTTGACCATGTCTTCTTAGCAGAGTTATAATCTTACAAATATTTATGGAAGGTTAAAAGCCAGTACTGTAACTCTGTCCTTCACATGAAAAGTATTATGGGAGATGCAGCTCCATAATAGCCAATGGGAGGGAGCTGCGTCATCCCTCCTAGCCAATGGGAGGCCAGCGGGGCGGGATGTTAAGAGATAGCCAATGGGAGGCCAGCGGGGCGGGATGTTAGGACATGTAGTCAGTGGGCGAGCAAGTCGTGCATTGTTTGAATGTTTGAATGGCGCATTTGAATGTTTGAATAGCATGTTTCCTAAGGAGAACTTGTTTCTTATACAGAGGCAAAAAATTTAGGAAAATGTTTTTCGTAAACTGGATTTTTCGTATTTTGGGACTATTGTAAGGTGAGGCACAACTGTGTATATGTATATGTGTGTGTGTGTGTGTGTGTGTGTGTGTGTGTGTGTATATATATATATATATATATATATATATATATATATATATATATACAGTCTATATATATTCACTTGCTTCCGCTAAGGATGTAGTCCATAGCAATGGTCTATTATACGTAGCAATGCTCTATTAATGCTGTAACTGACAATCGGAATTGAGAATTGAACGAAGCCATGTAATAATCAATGTTAACATCGTTAACAGCTATTTAAATTAAGAAAGTATTGAAAGCTAGGGTATTACACTGAGTAATAGATTGTAGAAAATAGTCTATAGACATGCACATTAGGCTAATTGGTGGTTCCAAATTGCCCCAAGTGTGGATATGAGTGTAAATGGTTGTTTTTGTGTTTGTGTGTGTGTGTGTGTGTGTGTGTGTGTGTGTGTGTGTGTGTGTATGTTGGGCCTGTGATGGTCTGGTGAGCTGTTCAGGATGTACTCTGCTTTCACCCAGTGTCCGCTGAGAAAGGCTCTATTGTTCTCATGATCCTAGTAGGATTAATCCATTCGGCAAATGAGTAGCCATTTGACAAATAATTTTGCTTCTTTTATCTGCTAATCAAGCAGAACGGTTTCATGTCATTTTGTTTTTGCAGTGAATGTCTTTGTAATATTTACATTTGTGTGTTTTCTTCTTTGACAAGCTTTGTCAGCCAAAATCACAGAGCTGTTTAGGAGCTGTCAGATATTGCAGTATCTGTTATATCCTCATCAAGTAGGCATGTCATCGTGAAGAAAATTATAATATAATGCTGCACACTCTCCTCTTTTATAACTATGTGTAGGGTCAAGGCATGAAACTATCCCAACATGTCTTGTATTCGTTCCTGCACTTTTATTTAAATTTGGTGTTGAAAATGAATGACCATGAATGTTGTGTTTTGTTGTGTTACCATGTCCTTCAAAAGCATGGAGCAGTTCTCTCAAAAGAACTCACTCAGCCTGCCGAGCCAGGAAAACCAAGCTGTGGCCATGCATAACATTTGACAAATCTGTGAATCTTTTAGCTGCAAATACTGTGTGTGCTCTGTCCAGGGGCTCAGCCACAGAATGCAAAGCATGACAATTTGATCTAGATTCACAATTAGTGTCTGGCTACTGTATTTGCATACAACATTCATTTACGAAGTTTATGACTAAAAAGCAGTTGAATCAAAAGTAATGGTATGTGTGCACCAGTGGCAAAAATACACGTGTTCATTTCCTATGTTGAAGTATAGATGATGAGATTTCCTTTTGGCTTTTTTCCCCTTTATCAGGGGTCACCACAGCGAATGAATCGCACTTTTGATTTGGCATAGGTTTTTACGTCGGATGCCCTTCCTGACACAACCCTTTAGCAATGGTTCTTTTACATGCCTCTCACCATAGACAGTGAGAGATATGGCCTGCCTTCGATAACCCAGTTAGCTGCATGCATGGGGGGGGGGGGGGGGGGGCAGTGACGTGACGCCCCTGTGGGGGGGTGGGACTCGAACCCCCAACCTAAGGATCAGCGATCCAGCGCCCTATACCACTAGACCACCACTGTCCCTTCTTATGTTGAAGTATAGATGCTTGTCTAAAAAACTGGCAAAAGAATGACCAGCAAATCAACATGTGTGAATGCGGTGATAGCTATAAGCAATAGGAACCTTAAACCATAGCTGTTATCATGTTATTGTGAAATATAATTATCATATTGATTAACTGTATTACCTTAACTTGCATGGTAGCCACTCTTTTTCAATGAACTGAATGATATATCTTTTTCAATGCTAAGCCCATCTCAAATTGAAGAATTTGAGGTTTATAACTTTGAATCAAGTTTTACATATTGTTAAAAATTTTGAGTGCTTGGGAACAGTCGGTGCTTTCTTCTGAGTGACTTACACTGACCCTGACTATTCATGTTCATGATGAATAATTGCTGAACATTTTCCACCTTTAATGTGACCCATAGCCTGTGCAATTCAACTAAAAATCAAGCAAAATACAGTAAATAAATAAATAAGGGTGGAAAATAATACAACTTACAGTAACCTTGTTGCACACTGCTAAACTAATACTTTATTAAAGCATCACTTATCGAGAGCATTCAGGCTTAACATATCAGCATTGCATATCTTAACTTAGCAATCTTAGCTCTCTTTATCACAAACCACTTCAAACCAATGATGTATGTCCCATGCACAGCCATCTTCAGATCACCCAACAGATTTGTAATTGATATCAGGTTTTGGCTCTGGCTGGGCCATTCCAAAACTGTTCATTGGTCATTACAATGAAAATATCATGGCCTCTACCTTCAAAGCCCAGTTTCAGATGAAAAAAAAAAACAGCCCCAAGGCATGATGCTGCCATAACCATGCTTTACCGTGGGTATGGCGCTCTTTTTGGAGGGTGACAGGGCGAGGTTGGTACTGAGAGGTTGGGGGCTAGCATACCTTGTTGTTCAGGTTAAAAATGTTTAACCTCATACCATAACACATTTCCCCCACATATTTATCTGCAATATTTTTCCAGGCATAGATGCTTTTATTTGTTAGAAAATGAATATTTCAAGTATTAAAATTAGGGTAGCTTATTGTCTTTTGTAGGGCACAGCCAGTATTAGACAGAAAATTCTGCAGCTCATTTAACAGGCCTCTTGGCATCATTCCTGACTAGCTTTCTTGTCCTATTATCAATTTTGAAGTGACATCTAGATCTTGTTAATGTCACAGTTTTGCGGTATTTTCTCCACTGTTGATGACTGTTTGCACCATGTTTTATTGTATCTCTGATGTCTTGAAAATTCATTTGTACCTTTCTCCTGACTAAAGCCTTTCAACAATGAAATTCTATTAATGCTTTGTAAGCTCTTTCTGGACCATGGCTTTAGCTGTCATTTGAAACTAAATTAATGTCATGAAAATCTACTAGAAGAGCAGAACTTTATTTGTGCTTAATTAAATTCACTTTGATCGATGGCATGCGTGAACTGAATACTATTTTACATGCGTTTGAATGGGATTGGTTAATTCTAAATACAGCCTTATCTCAATTTGTCACAGCCACATCCCCATCCCCAAATCCCCAAGGGTATGCACACTTGTCTAACTACATTATTTTACATCAAATTAATTTAAATGTGGAAAAGGGTCTAAAGATGTTTCTTGGTTTCATTCTTACATCACAGAAAATTAGCATTTTAAAAGCGGTGGACACATGTCTGTACTTCTGGCAAGACTTTCCACAAGTTTTTGAGTGTGAGTATTTGCTCATTTAGCCACAAGAGCATTAGTGAGATCAAGCACTGATGTTGGGTGAGGAAGTCTGGGATGCAGTTCTGGGTGTTTTATGTCAGAGATGTTTGTTTGGATTTGAGTTCAACCTTTGTGCAGGCCACTTTAGTTCTTCCTTTCCAACACTGGCAAACCATCTCTTATGGAGATATTCACTGTGCCAAACCTGAAATACTGCAGCATGCAAAGATATTCTATACAAATACTTTGTGGCAACAATTTAGGAATAGCATCTTCTATGAGTGTCAAGGTGGGGTGTTCACAAAGTTGCATGAATATAACACATATAGCCGTGGCCTAATGGTTTAGAGAAATGGCTTGGGGACTGAAAGGTTTCTGGTTTGATTCCTGAGTCAACAGGCAGCATGTACAGGGGGAGTGAGCTATTTTTCGTCCTTGACATTCATGGCTGAAGTGCATTTGAGCAAGGCACCCAGCCCCCAACTGCTCTTCAGGTGCTGCAATGTGTGCAAAGTTAAAGATTGTACTCAGTTACTGAGTCTTTTTCTTGTTCTCGACTGTACAGTTTCTGTGACTATGTACCCACTGTAGTGTCAAATTCCTTTTTTGGATACCACAGCTGTAAAGAGTACTTAATTAAGTGACCAAAGCTTTTCTAACAGCTTTTCTGACCCCTAGAATTAGTCTCAAAACTGGTATGGTGATTCTGCTCTGACTGCTTTGTAATATTTAGCAAGGTTAGAGGGAGAAAGGGAGGCGGGCTTGTGACAATTCGGTGGTACTCTTTAATTCCTTTCACTTTTGCTTTTCAGTGTTTTTAGCTCATTACACACTAGGGGTTTCACCAGCTAATCACCTGGTGGTCTAGCTGGCTATTTTTTACCACTAGTCAACATTTTATACAACAACCCACTTATCGTGGACAAAATGGTGGTGTGTGGACAAAATGGCCACGGTGCTGCAAAAGGTCCGGCCAAACAAGCCTGACATTCATATGTAAGGAAGTACTTCACTGAAGATGTCACAAACTCCATGATGAAGTATCTGCTGTGTATGCCTGTACTTATGTAAATCAAGAATACCTCGGCTAGGGTCAGTCATCAGTAAATGACACACCAACAGCTAGCAATAGAAATAATGCTAGCACTAGTGAACAACACACCGCACAGAGCAGATTAGTGTTAGTGATTCTAGTGTATGGGCTCTGCCTTGCTCAGTTGTCTTGTGACTATGGTCTGTCTCTCTCTCTCTCTCTCTCTCTCTCTCTCTCTCTCTCTCTCTCTCTCTCTCTCTCTCTCTCTCTCCCTCTCCTCTTTATCCTTTCTTTGACACTAACTGGAACACTCATTACACAAAATGCCCATTAACACCGGCTTTGGCCTGCACTCACAAACCATGTCTCCATTTACCCCCCTCCCCCCCCATTCTGATGTTTATGCACCTCACATGAATCTACACTTGTGTCCGCATGATTTATGCATTGTATTGCCACCACATTAATGGCTAATAAAGTAAACTGCAAATTTATATGTAAATAGTCAAACAACAACAAAATAGCATTTCAAAATTACAAAGGTCTGTGTTTTTTAGTCTTAATTGCTTAGTACAGGCATGAACACCACACACGCTACCGTGTCAGTGTCACTGTTGTAGAATAAAGCACAACCTAATTATTATCAGCTTAGTAGTGCTCGTGCTTCTCTGATGTTCATTTTCTCCTTGTGGAAAGTCTTTTTTTCCAGGGCTTTGAGCTGTGGTGGAGTCGCTTTGAAAATACGAATCCATTTTGTGCTAGAAAGCCTCCTTCTTCACTTATAACTGTTGCCGGTTATGGAATTTGCTATTCCTCAGAGCACATACACCACTGCACACAGGACTAGGACAACGTGACAGTAGCACATCTAACAACTCTTCCCTCCTGACATGAATATGAATAGATAGTCGGATTTCAACAGGTCAAAGGTCCAAGATCGGGATATATGTAATAGCAGGTGATGAAAAAGTCATGCAAACACAAAGCACAGCATTGAAGGGTGATAAAAATGATTTCTGGTTGTTGGGGTTTTTATAATATGACACTGCGGTATAGTATTTTCTTTCACTGTGACAAGCATGCTTTAAAATTAAACGAGCTAGTGCTTATGTCGGGGAACCAACGTGCATTGTAGCCGTGGTTAATGTCCCAGGACCTAAGAGTTCAAGCAAAAGCAGAAAATAATAGTTATTCACCTGCCCATTAACACCTCCGACATAATTAATGAAACAGTCAATGCTTGACTGAAGCTCTGACAGGTAATCATCACTCAGAGTGCTTTCCAATTGCTGACTTAGCACAAACAGTATCTGTCTCTCTCTCTGGGGCTTGTGCATCAGTAAGAGCTCAACATTCAGAGGTTTTTATCTATTAGCTGCCAAGATCCTGTTCTTTCTTATTATATGGAGCCTTTATCATGCTCGCTCTCTCTCTCTTACTTATTCTTCCTCCACGTCAACACATAAAAGCACCACTATAGCTGAATATTTAAGAGCCAGTAGCAGCAACAGCCTAAGGGCTGATTAAAGTGACACGCAGAACCTCAAAGTGTGCACAACGTGAGCATACTGGAGCCCTTGTGGTCTGTCCATCCCACGTCTGAGTGGTGTATTTTTAGGCTCATGGAAACCTAAAAATGTCTAAACCAATGTGTCAGTTTGCTTTCTTGAAAAATGTTTTTAAATATAAAAATATTTTGAAAATTGTTTATTTTAATGTGGGGTGGCATTGTGGAATAGTGGTTAGCATAGCAGGTTTGCCTCACAACAAGAAAGTCCTGGTTTTGAGAACATGCAATTTGCATGTTCTCCTGGTGTTTGTGTGGATTTGCTCTGGGTTCTCCAGCCTCCCCCGAGTCATTTCACACTACATCTTGAATCTGCAGGAAGAATGCAGTCATCAGGGAGGCACAAGCCAATGTTCTCTATCATGCCAGTCCCAAGCCCGGATAAACGCAAAGGGTTGTGTCAGGAAGAGCATCCAATGTAAAACCTGCACCAGATCTCACAAATATTACCTCTATACCGGATCGGTTGAGGCCCGGGTTAACAACGACCGCCATCAGTGCTGTTAACCAACAGGGTGCTGGTGGAAATTGGACTACTGTTGGTCGAAGAAGGAGAGGCGGGATGCGTGTCCGTAGGCGGAGAGAGAAGAGGAAAAGCATGAACCGAGGACTGAGAGTAGGGACTTTGAATGTTGGAACTATGACAGGAAAAGCTAGAAAGCTGGCTGACATGATGCAGAGGAGCAAAGTGGATATATTGTGTGTTCAGGAGACCAGGTGGAAAGGTAGCAAGGCTAGAAGCTTAGGAGAAGGGCTTAAGCTGTTCTGTCATGGTGTGGATGGGAAGAGAAATGGAGTAGGAGTCATATTGAAGGAGGGGTTTGTCAGGAATATTCAAGAAGTGAAAAGAGTGTCAGACAGAGTGATGAGTCTCAAGTTAGAAATTGAAGGCATGATGTTCAATGTTGTTAGTGCTCATGCCCCACAGGTAGGATGTGAGCTAGAAGAGAAGGAGAGATTCTGGAGTGAGTTAGATGAACTGATGCAGAGTACCAGTGGTCATTGGTGCAGACTTCAATGGACATGTTGGTGCAGGCAACAGAGGGGATGAGGAAGTGATGGGCAAGTTTGGTATCCAGGACAGGAACACAGAAGGACAGATGTTGATAGATTTTGCAAAAAGGATGGAAATGGCTGTGGTGAATACTTTCTTCCAGAAGAGAGAGGAACATAGGGTGACTTATAAAAGTGGAGGTAGGAGCACACAGGTAGACTACATCTTGTGTAGACGATGTAATTTGAAGGAAGTCAGTGACTGAAAAGTAGTAGTGGGTGAGAGTGTTTCCAGACAGCATAGGATGGTGGTGTGCAGGATGACGCTGATGGTGAGGAAGGTGAAGAAGGCAAAGGCAGAGCAGAAGACAAAGTGGTGGAAGCTGAAAAAGGAAGAGTGTCATGTTGTCTTCAAGGAGGAGTTGAAACAGGCTTTGGGTGGTCAGGAAGTGCTTCAAGATGACGGGAGAATCACTACTAATGTGATCAGGGAGACCGGTAGGAGAGTACTTGGTGTGTCCTCTGGAAGGAAAGTAGATAAGGAGACTTGGTGGTGGAATGAGGAAGTGCAGGAGTATGGACAAAGAAAGAGGTTAGCTAAGAAGAAGTGGGACATTGAGAGGACTGAAGAAAGTGAACATGAGTACAGGGAGATGCAGCGTAAGGCAAAGGCCAAACAGAGGGCGTATAATGACTTGTATGCTAGGTTGGACAGTAAGGAGGGAGAACATTATTTATACAGGTTGGCACAGCAGATAAATAGAGATGGGAAGGACATGCAGCAAGTTAGAGTGATAAAGGACAGAGAGGGAAATGTATTGACTGATGACAGAAGTGTGCTGGGAAGATGGAAAGAGTACTTTGAAGAGCTGATGAATGAGGAAAATGAGAGAGAGAAAAAGAGTAGAAGAGGTGACCGTTGAGGACCAGGAAGTAGCAAAGATTAGTAAGGGAGAAGTGAGGAGGGCATTGAAGAGGATGAAGAGTGGAAAGGCAGCTGGTCCTGATGACATACTTGTGGAGGTGTGAAAGTGTCTAGGAGAGGTAGCAGTAGATTTTCTGACAAGAACATTCAACAAGGTCTTAGAGAGTGATCAGATGCCGGAGGAATGGAGGAGAAGTGTGCTGGTGCCCATTTTTAAGAACAAGGGAGACTTGCAGAGTTGCAGCAACTACAGAGGGATAAAGTTGATGAGCCATACGATGAAGTTATGGGAAAGAATAGTGGAAGCTGGACTCAGGGCAGAGGTCAGCATTTGTGAACAACAGTTTGGTTTCATACCAAGAAAGAGCAACACAGATGCAGTGTTTGCTTTGAGGATGTTAATAGAGAAGTACAGAGAAGATCAGAGGGAGCTGCATTGTGCCTTTGTGGATCTGGAGAAAGCATATGACAGGGCACCAAGAGAAGAACTGAGGAAGTCTGGAGTGACAGAGAAGTATGTTAGAGTGGTGCAGGACATGAATGAGAGATGTAAGACAGTGGTGAGGTGTGCTGTTGGCATGACCGAAGAATTCAAGGTGGAGGTGGGACTGCTTCAAAGATCAGCTCTGAGCCCCTTCTTGTTTGCTATGGTGATGGACAGGCTAACAGACGAGGTTAGACAAGATTCCCCATGGACTATGATGTTTGCAGATGACATTGTGATCTGTAGTGAGAGCAGAGAATAAGTGGAGGAAAATCTGGAGAGGTGGAGGTATGCCCTGGAAAGGAGAGGAATGAAGGTTAGTCTCAGTAAGTTAGAATACTGTACATGTGTGTGAATGAGAAGGACCCAGGAGGAACGGTGAGGTTAAAGGGAGCAGAGATAAAGAAGTTGGAGGCTTTTAAGTACTTAGGCTCAACAATACAGAGCAATGGAGAGTGTGGAAAAGAGGTGAAGAAGTGTGTGCAGGCAGGTTGGAATGGTTGGAGAAAAGTGTCCGGTGTGATGTGTGATAGGAGGGTATCGGCAAGAATGAAAAGAAAAGTGTACAAGATGGTATTGAGGCCCGCGATGTTGTACGGTTTAGAAACAGTGGCACTGGGGAAAAGACAGGAGGCAGAGCCGGCGGTAGCAGAGATGAAAATGTTGAGGTTTTCTTAGGGAGTAATGAGGATGGATAGGATCCGGAATGAGTACATCAGAGGGACAGCACATGTTAGAGGTTTTGGGGACAAAGTCAGAGAGGCTAGATTGAGATGGTTTGGACATGTCCAAAGAAGGAATAGTGAATATATTGGTAGTCGGATGCTGAGGTTGGAACTACCAAGCAGAAAGCCTAGAGGAAGACCAAAGAAGAGATTTATGGATGTGGTGAAGGAGGACATGAAGGTCGTTGGCGTAAGAGAAGAAGATGCAGAGGACAGGGTGAGATGGAGGCAGATGATTTGCTGTGGCTACTCTTGAAGGGAACAGCCGAAAGGAAAATAATATCTTGAATCTGCAAGAAGCTCTTTAATCAATCAATCAATTAATTAATTATGTACTATATTCATGTAGAAAAGGCAGTTTCAAAATTGCCTTACAATAACAAAAAAAAAACCTGACTTGGTAAATAAAAGAGAGACTTTTGCATGTTGAGACTCCAGCTTCATGTAGCATAGTTATTGACAAAATGAAGGAGTGGAAAGATGATATAATGTCCTCATTGGTAAGAATGATATTTTTTATGTTTAGTCATCATTTCTAAAATACCTACAGCCTTAAATATATACTTATGAATATACTTTCCTGGTTACTTCCAGATTTATTTTCGGAGAAAAAGGATAAAGAAAAAATGTGAGTGTACACTTGATTCAAAAGACAAAAACCCCCAATGCATTAATTCATTAGTACTTTATTAAAAACAAAAGCAGTTTTGATTTCCTGGTTTGTATACATGCTGTTTTGGTTTTCACAGAATGCTTCCTGCTGTAGACAAAAATCATTATTCTTGTGAGAATCTGAAAATGTGTTGAGATACAACCATTTTATTTACAAATTACAATCTGTCTGATAAGTATGGCTTGTTTGGTACAGCTGAGCAACACAAGCTCAGTTTTGCCAACATGTTGTGATGAACAAAGCCACATTGTACTCATTTGCCTGTTTTTTTTTAATTAATTTATTTTTTTAAACTCTAATTTTTTATTTGTCTCTGTTTTTCCTGGAGATTAAATTGGAGGGTGGTTGGTGTTAGGAAGGAGGTGGTTTTGGGGTGCTGCACATGCACAACCCTCCATGGACTTTGGAATTAGCTTTTTGAAGCTCATGTCATACATATCAGTTTCATTGTCAGAACAAAATGGAGCTGTGTATTTCCCCCCTGCACGATATACTGCTTAAATACACATGTAGGAAGCAACAGGGCAGCTTCGGGGATTGCAAATAGAGCTCTCCTGTGCACAGAGCTAATGTTACTGCTGCCATTACAGGATCAGAGGGGCTCATTAGATAGCCCTGTTGGAACTTTTGTATTTCCCATTCCTTGGCTCGCTTTGTATCAACGCAGGCTATAAAACTGAATACATGCATACGGGAGACAGCCATGTGTATTCTAAATCACATTTTTAACTGGATGCTTATCGCCAGACCACAGACACATACACATATATAGTCAATAAAACCCAGGTAGGTCTCATTTGCCAGCCTTGTGGCATAAAGTTGCTATACTAAATCATTCACTTCCTGATGATGGAAGCCAGTTTTCCAGACTCCTAAAATCAATTAGAAAGTGCTTTCCTACATTTTATGGAACACAGACAGGCATCTCTATATGCACATATATCCACTGGACCAAAAAAGAAGAAAAAAAAAACAAAACAAAAAAAACACAGATGAAACAGGGGTCAGAGGTCATAAAGTTAGAGCAACAAGACAGCAGGACACTTAAGATGCCAGGCCCACTCAGCAATGAAACCTCTCTATGGGGAACAAAATGGGAGCAAGAGACATTTAGAGCACTAATGAGCAGACAAAGCCGTTGAACTAAAGGTCACTATGAAGAAGGAGGCAAGAGGAGTAAGGCAGCATGACTAAATACCGACAGAAAAGAGGAGTTTTACTTGTCCATCATGTAGGATTTTTGATAAACATTAAACATTGCAATTATCAGTGAATTTAGCTTAATCTCAATCATATCCTTTCATGTACCTGTTTAACTGGCAAGTTATGTTTAAATATTACATTAGTGTTTATTCAGGGAAATTACTGTGTATTCTTACGTTACTTGATTTTTTTTTTTTTTTTTGCAAAATTAAAACTTAATTTCCACAGGTGCTTAACTTAAATATTGCTTATCCCATTTTGATTATTCATACAATTTTTTAATGTACATTTCATTTTCTGAACCGCATTCCACATCTTTGGATTGTGGAGTGCCTAAAGACCAAAGGAGGGACCAGGTGGGTGGGTGGGTGTGTGTCATACCATCACCATCACAGGACCAACACAGACACATGTATTCTAATGGCTTTAGGTCCACATTGTATGGATTATATGGACCCTTTTGAGGCTGGAGCTTATTTCAGCTGACTCTGAGTGAAGCAGGGTACATCCTAAACAGCATGCAGGACATTGCAGGACAAAAACACACACAAACATTCACACTTACACATAGGGGCAATTTTGAACAGCCAGTTATCCCAATGTGCATGTTTTTGGTCTGTAGGAAGAGACTGGAGTACCTGGAGGAAACCCACAGAAGCTCCGGGGAGAACATGCACACTCCACGCACAAACGATCTTTCCAGGCCCGGACCAAAAACTTCTTTCTGTGAGGCAGACCTGCTAACCACTATGCCAATAATAATAATAATAATAATAATAATAATAATAATATGGCGGCACGGTGGTGTGGTAGTTAGCACGTCCGCCTCACAGCAAGAAGGTCCTAGGCTCAATTCCCAGTTCAAGCGTTTCTGTGTGGACTTTGCATGTTCTCCCTGTGCTTGTGTGGGTTTCCTCTAAGTACGCGGTATCGTCCCACATATCAAAAACATGCACAGTAGGTTAATTGGTTGTTCCAAATTGCCCGTAATTGTAAGTATGAATGGTTGTGTAAGTGTCGGCCCTGAGATGGCCTGGCGAGCTGTCCAGAGTGTACCCCACCCTCACCCAGAGTTTAGGATTCAGTAGTTCAGAAAATGAATAACAATAATTCAGAAGTTGCAGAGTCCTCCCTGTCTACACATAGTACTGTATAGTTTACCTTTTTTTTTTAAACCTCAAGAGTAAAAGTATTGTCTAAAAGTTGACTAAAATGTCAAGGTTTTTCTTACCTAAAAGATTTTCACTAAAACCATGGTGTATAAAAATGACTCAAATTAGCAAAAAAAAAAGAAAAAGAAAAGCTGGCCCAGTGGAAGGGAGCAGGCTTACTGATTGCAAGGTCAGGGGTTCAAGCCTCACTATCAACGGATTGCCATTGCTGTCCTCCCAGTGCAGCTGACTGGGTTATTATAGCCGGCCATGTCTCTCATGGTCTATGAGGAGAGGCATGTAAAAGAACTATTGCTAACTTTTGTCAAGAATAGGCTTCAATGTGTCTCTCTCCTGCAATGGCCTGGCGAGCTGTACTCTGCCCATTCCTAGAATCGGCTGAGATGGGTGTCAGCCTCCCTGTAACTCTTAATTAGGAATAAACAGTTCAAAAAAATGAATGAATGAGCTGAATCTGAAAGAACTTCCAGAAATAATATTGTTGGTCTGTGCCACATATTTACACAAACTACACTTCTCAAAATCTGTAGCATATGATCTCTCATATGCCTCTAATCATCACCATTCATTCCCATTAAGCACTTGACCCTTTAAACGGCCTAAATTTTATTGCTTCTTTGTAAGATCTTGTTTTTTTATAATGCACTAAAGATATTTTGTAGTGTTTTGCTATTAGCCTCGTCTATTTTATTGATTGGTTATTGTGCTCACTCTAGAAACATCTCTGAATTGTTCAAAAGGATGGGGTCATATTATTAAAAATGGAAAGATAATACATTGACAGTTATTTAACAAGGAAAAGCAAAAGATACAACTGGGAAGAGCAAGTTTTAATTTCTAGTTCAATAGTGTGACATCTGTGATGGCATATATTTAATGCAAAATGGTGTAAATAGTGTCTAATACAGTAATACAGATCATTTATGGTGGAGATGTAGTTTAATTTGCATCTGGTCAATTAAAGATTGACAGAATAAAATAACATAAACCTGGTTGCAAATCCACTCAGTGCAGTACATAGTTTGACACTAATGTTATAAACCATGAGAATGGACTGTTTTATTTTTTGGTTATTCACTGATTGATTTCTCAAGATGCACGAAAGCAGGTCAGGGACAAGTCAGTCCAGGCTACGTTAGGAAACTTGCTACTGGTACCATGTAGTCCAGTACCACCTGTGACATGGTCGAGTCCAGTGCTCCCATCATGAGGCAAGAGAAGCCCTTGATAAGTTATAGGGCAACACAAGGAAACTTTAATAGTCCTGGCAGCATTGCAATTCAAGACAGGGCACACAAGATCATTTGCCAGATGATTTCACGAGCATCGTCGTTTATGACGGACTACTACCAGTATTATAAACAGTACCAGTCAAAAGTTTCTGGACAGTTT